>JAAONU010000001.1:3557103-4157103 GCA_012932295.1 Cyclina sinensis
TCGGTAAGATAACAGTAATAAAAACCTTTGCTATTCCAAAAATTATTTTCCCACTAACTGTGCTTGAAAACCCACCCGAAGAAGTAATAAGTTTAATCATTAAATCATTATTTCATTTTCTATGGGATGGAAAACCAGAAAAAATTGCAAGAAACATTATTAAACTTGATTATAAAAATGGAGGTTTAAAAATGATCGATATTAAATCATTCATAGCTGCTGCAAAATGCTCTTGGTTAAAAAGATTATTTGATAAGGAAAACAATGGTAAATGGAAACAAATGTATATAAATGAATTAGAACAGTATGGTGGTATATTATTATTTGAGGCAAATTGTTCTAAATCAGATCTAGAACAAAAGGTACAAAATAAGTTTTTGAAAGATATACTAAGAAGTTGGGCAGAAATAAACTTTGAATCAAATGTAACAGAGATAAAAAACCAAGTCATTTGGAACAACTCAAACATAAAAATAAACAACAAAACAATCTATTATAAGGCATGGAATTCAAAAGGCATTAAATACATTAAAGACATTTATGACATAGAGAATAATACTTTTTATAACTTTAATAATTTAAAAATGAAATATGATATAAATAGCTCGGATTATCTAAAATATTTTTCGTTAATTTCTAGCATTGACAAACAATGGAAAATAAGGCTAAATACAGGCACCAGTGATAGCCCACAAGTGTTAAATATTACTAAAGTTATTAATCTACGTAAACCCAACAAATATTTATATTCAATGCATATGAAAGGACATAATAAAACAGTGACAAATAAATCAGAATGCAAGTGGAATAATATGTATAATTTAAATACAGTAGACTGGTCCCAAATTTATACAAACCCTTTTAAATGCACAATCGATACCAGACTTAGGGCTTTCCAATACAAGTTCTTAAAACGTATCCTTCCTACAAATGATTTTCTGCATAAATGTAAACTTGTTCAATCTGGTCTATGCGATTTATGTAATATGTATAATGAAACTGTTATTCATTTGTTTTGGGAATGTCCTGTAAGTCAAGCATTTTGGTCAGATGTTTCACGATTCCTAGAAAATAATAATTTATTAGTACATATTGACTATAAAATAATAGCACTAGGGTTATTTACAACTGATAGTAAAAGCATTATCGCAAATTATGTGCTCTTGCTAGCTAAATACTTTCTGTACAAATGCAAGCTCAACAAAATGGAACCAAAAATATCAGTTTTTAAATTAGAGCTAAAGCAACGAAAAGAAACTGAAAGAATAATAACTTTAAATAAAAACAAATTAGATTTTCATAACTCAAAATGGAATAATATAGATATATAATAAACAGTATAAAAAATATATATATATGACTAGAAAAAAAAAACGCAAAAACGCCAACACATCATATCACACTCTAGTAACCTTACTCTATCTCTGACTCTATCTTCTCTTACATCTATCTCTCTAATATATACTTTATATTTCCTTAATATGTTCATTTTGTCAAAATGTATGTATTGATGAATTAATATTGTATATGAAAATGCTATGAAAAATAAATTATAAAAAAAATAAAAAAAAAACAATTTGACTTGTACGACTTCTCCTCCTAGACCGCTAAGCCTACTTTGTCGAAACAACCTTGGGATGCTCTTTTAAAGTTTTTCAAAGAATTGAATTTCATCAAGAACTGGTTGCTGTGACAACAAAAAGGAAAAACATTGAAAATCTTCTTGTCTGAAACAACAAGGCCCTGAGCCCTTAAGATTCGGTATGTAGAATTGTCTAGTGGACCTCTACCAAGTTTGTTCAGATTACACCTCTGGGGTCAAATTTTGCCCAACCCAGGGTTCATTTGTTTTTACATAGGTTTATATAGAGAAAAATTTAAAAATCTTCTTGCTATAAACCAAAAGGCCCTGAGCCTTAAGATTTTGTATGTAGCATTGTCTAGTGGACCTCTACCAAGTTTGTTCAAATTATACCTCTGGTGTCAAATTTGACCCCACCCCGGGGGTCAATTGATTCTATAGACTATATAGGGAACACTTTGAAAATCTTCTTGTCGGAAACCACAAGGCCCTGAGCCTTAAGATTTAGTATGTAGCATTGTCTAGTATATCTCTACCAAGTTTGTTCAACTTATGCCCCTGGGGTCAGATTTGGCCCTGTCCTGGGGGTAGCATTGTATAGTGGACTATTAACAAGTTTATTCATATTATAACTCTAGAGTCAACTTTGGTCCTGTCCCCGGGATCAGTTGATTTTACATAGGATTATATAGGGAAAAATTTGAAAATCTTCTTGTCTGAAACCACAAGGCCCCGAGCCTTAAGATTTGGTTTGTAGCATTGTCTAGTATATCTCTACCAAGTTTGTTCAACTTATGCCCCTGGGGTCAGATTCGGCCCTGTCCCGGGGGTAATTTGATTTTATATAGGCTAATATAGGCAAAAACATCTTATCTGAAACCACTAAGCCTAGAATTTAGATATTTTAATGGAACATCAGCGAGAGGTCATATACCAAGTTTGTTCAGATAATGCCCCTTGAGTGAAAATTGGCTCTACCTTGGGGGTCACTTGAATTCATATAGATATATAGGGAGAATCTTAACAAAGCTTCTGATGTTTGTTCAACAGCAGACCCAAAGGCATAGTATTCAGATGAGCGATCTAGGGCCATCATGACCCTCTTGTCTGAAATTGTTACAGAATGAAATGAATTTGAAAATATGGTATGAATGTATTATTTTTTACTTATAAAAGTCTCCCAGTTTGCATCTGAATGCGATGTGCATTTCTTTTTGTACTGAGTGTATAATGTAGAGGGTTCCAGAACATTGCATTTAGTATAATTGCCATTTTTGCATCTACCACTTGAGACTGTTCAAACTTTGACCCAAAGGTTTTTCTTTTGCTCTACCTAAGGGGTCGGATGTTTAACATAGTTTATATAAACAAACTCTTAAGAAATCTATTAATTTTAATAAGGAATGAGACTTTTGAAATGTAGTATTGTCTAGTGGACCTACTGAAAGGTTGCCCAAATTATGTTATATACTCCACCAAAGTCAGGTGTTGTACATAGATATTTAAGAGAAACTTTTAAAATAAAACTCTAGTGTGTAATCTTAAGGCTCAAAGTTCTGAAATTATGCTTAATCATTGGCAAGTAATCCTCAAACTAAACTTGTTCAAACTTAGCAATTTTGGTCTCCAGTCGAGCGGAAATTGTACCATACACTTGTAGATTAAGTCTTAAAAAATCTTCTTGTCAGACCATAAGGCTGAGACTTTTAAAACTTGTGTTGTCAAGTAAATCTCTACAAAGATTGTGAGAATTATTCCCCTTTGGAGACTTTATTTGCTCCACCCCGGAGGTCATAATTATGTGTTATATAGAAATTTATTGAAAAGTCATAAAAAAGCTCAATTTATCTGAGAGTCTGAGACCACAAGGCCCATGGTCCTGAAATTTTGCATGGAACATTTCCTACTGGAAATAACAAAATGTCTTTCCTTCTTTAAATATATTATCAGAAACGAAAAGGCTTAGCCATTTCAAATTCGGTATGTAGCATTGCTGAGTGAACATTTACCAAGGTTGTTCAAGCAATAACCCAAGAGTCATTTCAGCCCCAATCGGCAGCCACATGTACTTCTATATAAGGTTATGACAATAATAATACAGGAAACCTTGAAAATAAAACAAAGTGCTGTAAACTTTTAATTACTCTCCTGCGCATCGGTCGAATGTTTCACTTTCTTACCTGTGCTAAAATTCAATTTACAGAACGATATTTTTATTTTTAGACAGGGAGAGCCATGGTTACTTTTCAGCCAATCAGTGACTAGCTTACAACGAAATGTCCATACATACAATTGACAACCCAAAATGTAAACAAACAATGCATTTCTGCAAGTTACTTACGTATTTAACTTTTGAAAGTGTTTTTTAATATGTATACGTAAATAAACCAATCAAACTATTAAAAAGGTTAAAGTCATGATGGTATGATTGTTTTTAGACGTTTAATTGCTATATTAAGATGTTTACGTAAAGGCGTAGTTGAAATGTGTTTACAAAATTGTCAGAAAACACCAGTCTATTTATATTTTTTGGAATCACATGATTGTTTAAACCAATGAAAAATGGTTTAAAGATTTTTCGGTTTTGTGGATATTTGTGCACTTTCATTTGTTGTTTAAAAGTTCATTGTAAAGGTCAATATCATAAATCTACTGGTTTTTAAGCAGCGGTGTGAAGTAACGGTAGTGCTGAGGGAGCGTAACTTTTAATATAATGCATGCAGCTTTGTCTAGCTCTTTCTTAATAATAAATCTATTACATTGGGCTTTACTTTTTTAGTATATGTTGAATAAACAGATAATTTTGTTATAATTTAGATAAATAACCAAATAGTTAACCATTTTCTCTCATTTGAGTATTCATAAATTTCCTTTACAGATTGATTTGGGCTGCACTCATACAAAATGCTATATTCTAGTTTTCCTTTTGTTTGATACGAGCTGATAATAATGTGATATATACTAAAGATTAAAATACTTAAATAGGAATATTCTGTCTTTTGTATGATGTGCCCTAGGAGCGAGCAAATAACGTCTTACATTTTGAAATAAGTTTGTTTATTTTCAGACTGCAACCATGCCTAGGTCGTACGTAGATAATGCGATGAATCGGTCTCTAGGGCGTGTAGGAATGGCTGTTGGGAGCATGCCAGTGTCAAAGGGCTCTAGCTACGGTGGTGGTGGTGCAGGTGATTACAGCTCAGGTTATTTAGGCTCCACTTCATCATATAGCTCCAGAACATATGTTGATAATACTATGAATAGGTCAATTGGTCGAGTTGGGATGCCAGTTGGCAGTATGCCAGTGTCAAGAAATTCAAGTTCTGCTCATGCTTCCAGCAATCACTCAAGAAATGAAAGCTTGAATGATTTAGTAATCTCCAGGCCTTTAAGCAGTTCAGACACTTACGTCAACAATACGACGAACAGGTCCCTTGGACGTGTAGGATTGCCTCGTGGTAGTATGCCATCATCAAGAGGTTCTAGCTCCAGTGCTGACAGACATGCAAGCCTGAAAAATTCAGTTTTCTCCAGCTCATCATCTGCAGCTAATACTTAAGTTCATAATGCAAAGAACAGGTCACTTAGTCGCGTAGGGATGCCAAAAGGCAGCATGCCTGAGTCAAAAAGTTCTAAAAAAGATAAAGCACAAAGCAGGCACAGCACCCGTTGCTCAAAATCATATATCTTGGAAACATATGTTGACAATACTTGCAACAGAAAACTGGGGAGAGTTGGCTGGCCTAAAGGTTCAGCTGTATCACACCAAGATAAAGATACACCGGAAAAGATCATAACCCCAAAATCTGCTCATGCTTCCAGACATCTTTCAAGAAATGACAGCTTGAATGATTCAGTATTCTCCAGACCTTCAAGCAGTTCAGACACTTACGTCAACAATGCGACGAACAGGTCCCTTGGACGTGTAGGATTGCCACGTGGTAGTATGCCAGCATCAAGAGATTCTACCTCCAGTGCTGACAGACATGCAAACCTGAATGAATCAGTTTTCTCCAGCTCATCATCTGCAGCTGATACTTACATTCATAATGCAAAGAACAGGTCACTTGGTCGCGTAGGGATGCCAAAAGGCAGCAGGCCTGAGTCAAGGAATTCTAATGACACTGGTGATCAAAAACAAAGCTGGCACAACACCCGCTGATCAAAGTCATATATTTTAGAAACATATGTGGACAATACTTACAACAGAAAACTGGGGAGAGTTGGCTGGCCTAAAGGTTCAGCTGTGTCACACAAAGATACAGATACTCGGGAAAAGATCAGAACCCGAACATCTGCTTATGATTCCAGCAGTCATTCAAGTTATGACAGCTTGATTGATTCAGTATTCTCCAGGTCTTCAAGTAGTTCAGACACTTATGGCAACAATTCGATGAACAGGTCCCTTGGACGTGTAGGATTGCCACGTGGTAGCATGCAAGCATCAAGAGATTCTAGCTCCAGTGCTGACAGATATGAAAGCCTAAATGATTCAGTTTTCTCAAGCTCATCATCTGCAGCTGATACTTACGTTGATAATGCAAATAACATGTCACTTCGTCGCGTAGGGATGCCAAAAGACAGCATGCCTGAGTCAAGAAGTTCTAAAAAGATAAAGCACAACGCAGGCACAACCCCCGCTGCTCAAAATCATATATCTTGGACACGTATGTGGACAATACTTACAACAGAAAACTGGGGAGAGTGTGGCTGGCCTAAAGGTTCAGCTGTGTCACATCAAGATACAGATACTCGGGAAAAGATCAGAACCTCAACATCTGACACAAAAACCTACGTTGACAAAGTTTTCAATAGCAAACTTGGTAGAGAAGGTTTGCTGCTTGGATCAAAGGAAATTTCAAAGGGTTGTTTAGGCTCTGATCCACAAATTAAAATCCTGAAGTCAGAGTCAATTAATGTCTATAAGGATAAAGATATGAATCGACGTCTTGGACGTGCTAGCAAAGCTCTTGGTAGTATGCCCATTGGGAAGAATAGTGCTTCCACAAAGAAAACACGAGAACCAATAGAAAAGATGGAGAGAGATGAGGTAAGACATTAATGTTTAATTATATCGGGCATTAATTTTCTACCAGGACAGCACATCTGCTTTAAATGTCACACAACAAACAATGCTGATTGGGTTCCATGTTTTACATAGACTTTATATAAGCAGTCTTTCTTTAAGTATGTCTGAAACCATACGGCATTAAATTTAAATGCATTATTGTGAACCTGTACCTAGATCTAGATTATTGTTCAGAGGATGTAACTTACTTCAGTTCATTGTTCATGTCTTTAGTAGTATTTTCCAAAATTCTTCAAGTTATGCCCTTATGGTCATAATCAGCTCTCCCTGGGGCTAACATGTTTCATTTTCACTTCGAGAAAATCTTTATTTTCTAGGCATCTAGGACATATTATGTTATGCCCAATATATCCATATGACCGTCTGTCCATCCTCTGTTATCAATAAGTTAGCAATTTGTGTCTGTTGTATATCTCTTGAACCGATAGGATATTTATAATGCTTTGGTCAAACATTTATTTGAATGAGGCAGTGTGCAGAACCCACATTTCAAGGCCAAAACTTTAAGGTCACATATTTATGAAACTTTGGTCGTATATAAATACTTCTTTGGAAGAACCTGCAGAACCAACATTTCCTGACAAATAATCTTAAGGTCAGTGTCATATTTCAAGGTCAAAGACTTGAGCTGTAGAATTCTGCTGGAAGGGTATTCATGAATTTTGGGTCAACTGTTTATTTCATAAAGATTAAATGCAGAACCCACAATTTAGGAGAGCCACTTCAAGGTTGAGATCACAGTTCAAAGTCAAAGACTTCAGCCGTCACAAAAAATGATTTTCATGAATTTTGGGTCAAACGTTTCTCTCATAAAATTAACACGCAGAACCAACAATTTAGGTAAGTCACTTCAAGGTTTAGATCTCAGTCAAAGATTTAAGGCGGCTTTGTATCTCCTAAACCCCTTGCAGGATATTCATGAAAGTTTTGGCAGAGGTTCATCTCATCAATGTAACATGCAGAACTAACATTCCGGGCAGGCTGAATTTGCACAGTTTCGAATAAAACATGTTTTGGACAATTTATTTTTCTGCGGCCCATTTCTTGAACAACTTGAAGGTTATATTTAAAACTTTCACCATTTGTTTATTGTATTGAGATACGCTGTAGAACCCATATTTCTGAAGCACCACATTAAGGTAAAGGCCATAGTTCAAAGTTAAAATTTGAGCCATATAATTCCTTTCCGCTCAAGTTATCTCCGAAATACCTGTCAGGATAATAATGAAGCTTTGAACAGATGTTTATTTTCATTGAGGGGACATGTAGGACTTATATTCCTGTAATTAGTGTTCTAAATTCGATGATTTCAGAGAATACATGTTCGTATAAAGGTCATTCAGTGTCAGTAGCTTGCCATGCCATCAGTGGAGCTCTTATTTGACTTTTGACAAAGTCTTATAAGCTAACAGTGTTCAAATTATCCCTCTTACTAGAAGTCTTAGGTCATTTTATATTTACAAAAGAAAAAAAACTCTTAACTTACCAACAATAAGAAAAGACAGCCTAAAATTGTTTACATAAGTCTTAGCATAAGATCCTTACTTGTCTTTACTACATACATCTAAAATTAAGAAAATATTTAAAAAAGGCTGACAGGGGAATTGCAGTTATTTTGTAACAGACCTGCTTATAAATAATACATGGACCAAACAACTAAGTAAAAAGAGCTGAAGAACGATTAGAGGACAATTTGACTTACCCCACCTATCAGAACGAGCATGATGCTGATTTGATTTTCTATTTAGATAACCTAATATCAAGAGATACACATAAAATTCAATGCATTACTTTAAGCACATTAAACATTTTGTTTTTCGGCCACTAAGTTCTAAATCCTATGAATGAGAGTATTTCGATCAACCCAGTCCACCGGTTTTTTGTTTTTTATTTTCCAGGAATGGTGTCCAGAGACGAACTATTCATACAGTGCTGAGCAGATTGATGACCCAGTTAAATTGCCCATAGATCTAGCACGCTGCTATTTCAAAAGAATTTCTGAGGAAATGACATGGAAAAAGGAAAAAGACCAGAAAATCAGCCAAAGACAACACCAAAGGTCTTAGAAGAGTACAAAGGTAAAGCCATTCCATTTGAAGAGTTAGAGTTAGGTTCCAAGATAGGTAGTGGTGGATTTGGTGATGTGTATTTTGCATAATGGAATGGATCCGTTGTTGCTGTTAAGAAATTGAAAGCTGTAACGGTTTCAAAGAGAAGATTGGGTGACTTTGTCAAAGAAGTCATGTTATTCTGCAAACTAGACCACAAAAATGTTGTAAAATTTGTCGGTGCATGCATTGAGAGGCCAGATCTTTGTATCGTGATGAAGTACATGCAGATGAGCCTGTTTGAAACAATTCACATCAGAGACGACCCTGATTTCACCGAGGCTGAGCGTTTACACATTATTAAACAAGTCTGTAATGGTCTGAAATATCTGCATAATCTTGATATAGCCCACCGTGATTTAATATCAAGCAATGTATTAATCAACTACCAAGAAGGAGATATTGATGTGAAGATCACCGACTTCGGTCTCAGCAGTATGAAAGGAAATATAGAATCATCCTTATCATACAGAGGTGAAATTCTTGGAACTATCAGATATTCTGCACCAGAAATACTTCGTGGAAACAAAGAGCTCTCTGTAGAAGATCACAAAAGGGCTGACATATACTCCCTGGCCCTTGTTATGTTTGAAGTAGTGTTTGAGGAGGAGCCATTTTATGATTACAACCTACAGCAGTTGATCAAGTACGTCGGATATTATGGTGAATCTCCAGAGGTTCCCGACACCCCAGCTGCTGATGAGCATATCGTAGAGGTCATACAGATGGCTTGCAGCTTTTATCCAGAAGACAGGCCACAGATTGCCCAGTTGTATGATGAAATTAAGACATGCAAAACCATTTATGCTGTGTAAGTTAGATGTTGCCTACTGCTACTTAACTTTTCATAAATAATATAACATGAAGAGAGTCTAGATTGTTTGCAAAGCATTGATGATTCGAGCCTGTATGATTGACACAATCAGGAATGTTTCGAAATGACCTTAACTTGCTTTCCGTTGTAATCTACCTGCCTGAAAACATACTCATGGACTTTAACCACATGAAGTATGATCCCTATTGATTTTAGGTCCAACTGGCAAAGGTAAAGGTCACAGTTGCTTGACATAAGAGAAGATTTCCAGTTATTAACTTGATGTCATTA
This sequence comes from Cyclina sinensis, assembly GCA_012932295.1. Lineage (NCBI taxonomy): Eukaryota > Metazoa > Mollusca > Bivalvia > Venerida > Veneridae > Cyclina > Cyclina sinensis. The sequence goes on from JAAONU010000001.1 coordinate 3,566,988, forward strand.
TCATCTACCTGCCTGAAAACTTACACTTCAACTGTGTGAAAGATGATCCTTATTAATATTGGGATAAAAGTGTCAAAGGTCAAGGTCAAATGGTTTGACGTAAGTAAATCGTTTCCGGACAATAACTTGAATACATTATAATAATCTTGCCTGAAAACTTACTCATGGACTTCAGAGCAGATCAAACCTGTCTATATTGGGGTCAAACTAGCAAAGGTCACTGTCACAGTGGTTTGACATAAGAGAACAGTTTCCAGATAAAAACTTGCTCTCCATATCTGTATATTTCTGAAAACTTTAACATGGACTTCAACCATCAAGCTCGCAGTTGTTCAACATAAGACAAAACAGTTTCCAGGCCATAACTTGCTTTCCTTATCACCCACCTAGAAATCAATTCATTATTTCATTTTATTTGATGACCCCTGTACAAATGCACCTTTGCTACAGGTTAGTACCTAGTCATTTTTCAATCATTTCCAGTCTAATGTCTCTCATTACATCCCAACCGACTTGTCAAATGGCTTCCCCATTATAACAAAGCAGAATGCTGGGGATATCAATCACTCCAGTGATAGCTTTAGTTTTCGTATAGAGGTTTATTCAAATAGAGTATTATTACTTATTGTAGTGCCTTGTTTAGTAAAATAAGAATATAGTTTTGAATATACATATTATCAAGGATCTGCTTTGAAGCTCTTTTTAGCTATGTTGCTAAATATGCTGTTGTAAAAAAATGCCTATATTGTTTACTAGTTTGTTAAATGCCTATACTGTTTTCTACTTTGCTAAATGTCTTTAAAATGTTGTTGACAAATGAAGATACTGGAATGTAGTTTTTTATTTATTGGCAATTTAAAAGAGTAAATGCCTTTATTAATTCTGTGTTATAAATGGGTTTATAGTTTTGTAGTCAAATGAAGATACCAGAATGCAGTGTTTTTAACTGGCTTTTTAAGAGAATTTAGAGAGCATTTATAGAGACTTGTTCAATATTTTTCATAGAGTCATCAAGTTGGTTGCTTTTAGTTGAATGTCACTTACTTTTGTGCTGTTACTGATTATAATATCTTCTTACTGCGCAGTTAGATAAAGCTCTATGTTGTGGACATGTTAGTTTATTTTGATAGTCATTTTATTTTGAACTATGTTTATGTTGCCATTGATTTTACTGGAACTCCAGAGGAATAAAAGGCCTTTTTATTACCTCAGCTGAGCAAGTGCTCAGGGTCAATATTGGCCCTGTCTCGGGGTCACTGGAGTTTACACATACTTAAATAGGAAAATTTTTTAAAATCATCTTGTCTGAAAATGCAAAGCCTTTAGAGTTTAGATATGTGATGTGTAGCATTGTCTCAATGACCTCTACCAAGTTTGTTCAAATCATGACCTTAGAGTCAATATTGGTCCCGCTCCAGGGGTCACTTGATTTAAATTTACATAGACATGAGGAACTTAAAAAGAAACTTCTTTTCAGTAGCCAAAAGACATAGAATTTAGCTGTTTGCCTTGTCTTAGTGAATCTTTACCAAAACTGTTCAAATTGTTACACTGGGGTCAAAATTGGCCCCATTTCAAGGTCAATTGTCTTGTTTTCCCTTCTTTCTTGTATGAAAATGTTTTTTCATTGAAGTTTTGAATTTTAAAATAATTTGGCAAAAACATTCCTTGTGTGACCTTCAAAATAAAGTGTGATTTTATTTCATCAATGCGAAAAAACATGTATCTGCAATATTTATAGATTATTTTTAAAGAAACAGGTATTTATTTTTTAAGGTATTAATTATCACTTTCATAGCACCAGCCTGGTAATCTTATAAATTTAATATTATAATTTATGACCCCGCCCCCAGTGGCCAAATGATTTTACATAGGCGGATATAGGGAATACTTTGAAAATCCTCTTGTCTGATCCCGTAATGCCTAGGGCTAAGATATCTCGTACAATGTATATAGCATTGTCTAGAGGACCTCTGCCATTGGGGTTAATTTATTTAACATAGGCTAATATAGGGAAAACTGAAAATCTTCTTTTCTAAAACCACAAGGCCTAGGGCTAAAATATTTGGTAGGGAGTATTGTCTTGTGGACCCATACCATTTTTGTCCAACTTGTGGCTCCAGGGTCAAAAATAGTTTTGCCCCAGGGGTCAATTTATTTAACATAGGCTTATATAGGGAAAACTTTGAAAACCTATGAAACCAGAAGGTCTAGGGCTATGATATTTGGTTTATTATAGCATTGGCTTGTGGACCTCTTCTAAGTTCAAATCATGGACCCAGGGGCCATATGATTTTACATAGGCTTATATTGGGGAAACTTAAGAAATCTGCTTTACCCCATAGAGTTATAATGTATCGACTGTTATATTAGATTTTTTGGTATGTAATTATACGCCCGTTTGAAGAACTTGACGTATTATGGGAACGCCGATGGCTGGCTGGCGGGCGGCGTCCAGTTTTGTCTGTAGCATATCTTCAACATGCATAGATAGATTTTAATGATACTTGGTACCAATGTTCACCATCATGGGGCGCATGAACCAGGTCATGGTCACACTTTGAAGTAAGAGAAAAACTCTTGTCCGGAGCAAAACTTCTACATGCATTGAGGGATTTAATATAACTTGGCATAAATGTTCACCATTGTGAGGCCGAGTGTCACACGCAAAATTTAGGTCCTGTGGACAAGGTCAAGGTTACAAACAGAGGTCAAAATTCAGATAAAAATCAATGTGAGTATGGACCATTTAGTCATCATGAATTGAGGGATTCTATCACAAATGTTCGCCATCATGAGACTGAGCATTACACGCATAATCCAGGTCCATATATGCAAGGTCAAGGTCACTAGAGATGATGAAATGTCCAGATTTGGTCTACATGCATTGAGGAATTTTAGTATTACTTGATACTTAAGTTCACCATCACAAAACATAGTGTTGCACGCATGAACCAGGTCTCTAGGTCAAAGGTCAGTGTCACACTTAGAGGTCAGAAGTTCATTTCAAATGTTTGTTTCACTATCCAGCACTAGAAATAGTCAAACTTGCTTCCCTACTAACACTTTTCTGATCAGTCTTAGTCCGTCGTCAGTCCATCCGTCCGTCATCAACTTTTACTTCAAATGACATCTCCTCTAAAACCAAAGGGCCAGATTAAATGAAACTTGCCTGGGATATTACTTGCATGAAGTTCTACCAAGATTGTTCAAATGGTTCTGGTCCATTGCATTTCTGGTTCACAGGAGCTAAAATTAGATTTTAAAAGTTGGATCTTTAAAATCTTCTTCTCCAAAACCTCAATGCCTGGAGCTTAGATATTTGGTATGAAGCACCATCTGCTTGCGTGGACCTCTGCCAAGTTTGTTCAAATTATGACCCTGGGGTCAAAACTGACCCCAACCCAGGGGTCAGTTGATTTTACATAGATTTATAAAGGGAAAACTTAAAAATCTTCTTGTCAGAAACCACAAGGTCTAGAGTTTAGATATTTGGTGTGCAGCATTGTCCAGTGGATCCTTTACCAAGTTTGTTCAAATCATGGCTCCTGGGTCAAAAATGGCCCAGCCCCGGGGGTCACATGTTTCACATAGAGTTATATAGGAAAAACATTAAAAAATCTTCTTGTCAGAAACTGCAAGGCCTAGAGTTTAGATATTTGGTGTTCAGCATTGTCCAGTGGACCTCTAACAAGTTTGTTCAAATCATGGCTCCTGGGTCAAAAATGGTCCCGCCCAAGGGTCACATGTTTTACATAGAGTTATATAGGAAAAACTTTAAAAAATCTTCTTGTCAAAAACCGCAAGTCCTAGAGTTAGATATTGGTATGCAGCATTGTACAGTAGACTTCTACTAAGTTTGTTCAAATCATAGCCACTGGGTCAAAATAGGCCCTGCCCCAGGGGTCACTTGTTTACATAGAGTTATATAAGAAAAAGTTTAAAAAGTCTTCACATCAGAAACCAAAAGGCATAGAGCTTAGATATTTTGTACGTAGCATTGTCAAGAGGACCTCTACCAAGTTTGTTCAAATCATGGCCACTGGGTCAAAAAAGGCCCCGCCCAGGGGTCACATGTTTTACATAGAGTTACATAGTAAAAGTTTTAAAAATCTTCTTGTCAGAAACCACATTGCCTAGAGTTTAGATATTTGGTGTGCAGCATTGTCTAGTGGACCTCTACCAAGTTTATTTAAATCATGACCCTGGGGTCAAAACTGGCCCCACATGGGGGGTCATTTGATTTATAGAAAAAACTTAAAAATCTGCTGCTATGAAACACCAAGCGCTATACCTTCAATTGTTCGTTGTTATGTCTCCCCACCAACCCCGCCCTTCTGATGGAGACATATTGTTTTTGCCTTGTCCATGGGTGTCTGTTCGTCTGTCTGTCTATCACACTTCGTTTCCTTTCAATAACTTGAGTACCAGTTGACCCAAAGCCTTAAAACTTCACAGGGTTATTGCCTTTATTACCTGTAGAGTGAAAACCGTTTCTGCTCAGTAACTGGAGCACCATTTTACCCAGAGCCTTCAAACTTCATAGGATGATTTTCTTTACTCAGTAAAAGAACCCAATCATTTTTGCGGTCAGTAGGTCAAAAGTCAAGGTCACAGGGACCTGTAGAGTGAAAACTATTTCTTCTCAGTAACTGGAGTATCATTACACCCAGAACCTTCAAACTTTATAGGTTAATAATATTAGAAGAACCCTATTGTTTTTGGGGTCTGTAGATGAAAGGTCAAAGTCACTGGGACCTGTAGAGTAAAACTATTTTTGCTGAAAAAATTGAGTACCATTACGCCCAGAGTCTTTAAACTTATTGAAAAGCTTTTCAATATTGCACCTATAAAAACGAATAATGTTATTTGTTAACATGAGCAGTGAGACTCAGGTGAGCGATTTAGGGCCATCATGGCCCTCTTGTTTTTTAAATAGTCTTATTAGAAACTTTACTGCTGCGACTTTTTAAATTTGATGTTTAGAATTGTCTCACAAAGATTTATCAAGATTGTTCAAATTATGTCCCTTGGATCATGTTTGCCCCAACAGCGAGAGGTATGTTTAACATAAAAAAATATAAAAAGTTACAGACATGGAAACCTTTTAACAGCTTAAATATTGATATTTTACATACACCATTTTATAGTTCTTTCATCTTTGTAATATTGCATCTTACCATGTTAGCAGTAACACTCAGGTGAGCAATTTAGGGGCATCATGGCCCTTATTTATTTTATAGCTTGATTATTAATTAGTCTACCTGAGCACAATGTTCTCACAATGAGTTTTGTTATATTTGTTAGTTGTGCGTCAACATTTTGCTTTAAGTAGCATTACCTGTATACCAGAGGCCTATCTTAAATGAGATGATGGCCCAATAGTACTCACCAGAGTACAACTTCTCTAAAAAGCAAGGCAAATGAAAGACATTCAATTGAAGTACAGCATACTCAGATGTCCAGATATTATTTTCACTTAGTGGAATGTTGTTATCAGGACCCGGACATTTCCCACCTGACAAGAATTTATACTGCGGGAATATTATTTGGATTAGTGGATTGTCATGACCCTTGTGATAGGGCTAAGGTTTTCCTCTAATTTCACGAAAGTTAAGTATGAATGTCATGTGCAGCCACAGTCAGACGGATTGAGTGCCAAAAAACAGAGTATGTCATAGGTCATTGTGATCGTTGCCAGAAGGGAAATTAAAATGTGGAAGCAAAATTAGGCAGGAAGTTCTAATCTCAATGCTATTATTAGGAAACAAGGAAGTAGGTCAATTTAAGTTCATCCAACTTTAATTCTGAAATACAAATTCTGAATACAACATATACATATGGACATATTTCATAGACGGCTTCAAAGAAAGTAATTTCAAGATCAGCCAGAATTAAAATCTGATTGCAAATTATGTGAATGAATTTTCTGTTGCTGAAGCTTTGAAAACAAGAAAGTATGTCACATGATGATTGGGAGACAAAGTTAAATATATAAACAAGAAGGTTCCTCTCAAAATTTTGTAAATGTTTAGTTTTTTCCATTTAAAACTTGACTCCATGAACATTAACTTTTGACCTTGTTCCATGACTTGAACAAAATATGTACAGAACCACCAGACAGTGCTACACTCCAAATATATAAGCTCTGGACTTGCGGTTTTTGAGGTGGAAAAAACATTTTAGTTTAATAAGTGACCCCCCCCCCCCCCAAAAAAAAAAAAAAAAAAAAAAAAGAAATTAAAGGGACAAGTTTTGACACCTGGGCCATGATTTGAACCACTTAAGGTGGAGGACAACTACAACAGACAGCCACATACTATAAATATAAATTCTACGCCTTCTGATGTCTTACAATAATATTATTGAATTTCTCTAATGTTAGGGCTCTGAAATTATATATGTAGGCATTATCTAGTAGCACATTGAACTCAGGGTGAGTTTAGTGATTGTCATGCGTCGTCAACTTTTTACTTTAAACAAAATCTCTTAAACTACTAACCATAGTTGGTGAAACCTGGCAGGGATGTTCCTAGCATGAAGCTTTACCAAATTTGTTCATATAATTCCATAGATGGAGAACTCTATAGATATTTAGTATGTAGCACTGTCCAATGGTTTTGTACTACCTAAATTCCTGACTATGCTGTCTAAAATGACCTGCAATAAGGGAGCACTATTTTTAAGATAAATCTTCATATAAACTTACTTAAAATTGTCCTTGAATCTTGTAAACTTTGCATTAACCTACTTTCTTGTTTCTGTAGCTATAACACTGAAAATTAGAACTTTATGATAAAATTTGCATGTAGATTTTAAATTTGACCTTTGCTGAATGTGACCTTCTGCCCTACTGTCTGTTTTTAAATTAAGATATGTTAATGAAATTTGAACCATATGTACAGTTTTGCATGCAGATTTGAGCTTCAACTTGTAACTGTCAAAAGTCAGTACTGACTTTACTAGGCAGGCGCGTGTTAGAAACATTAAAATCATAGAAGATAATAAAAAAAAAAAAAAAATTTACTAAAGATCTTACTTAAAAGTTTATTTTGAACATTTTAAAATCCATTAAAACTTGTTCAGTCCACTGACAAAAGCTGGCACAGTTTGGGTAGCCTTAATTTTGGTCGGTATTTCGTTTCAGAGTCGTATAGTCCTTGGGAAGAATGAGTTCATGTGTATTTAATTGCGGGATGAGGAATTTGTTGTTTCTTGTGTCTGTAAGGTGATTGTGATTGACATTGACCTGTTTGTTTTTTATTTTGTATAGCATGACCAGGCTGGCTTGGTTTCGCCTTTGTTCTAGTGTTGACCATTTTAATTCCTTAATCATGTTTGTTACACTGCTTGTATAATGGTGATCATTATGGACGTACCTTGCAGCTGACCTTTCGACCATTTCTTTTCTGTGAGTGAGATATTTCTGCCATGGGTGCCATATGTTTCAGCAGTATTCGACCTGTGGTCTGACAAATGTTTTAAGAGTTGTTTGTTTTTTGTTTTGATATTTCGTCTGATGAATCTTAAGCTGTTTTTGCTTTGTTTGTGATGTTGTTTATGTGGGATGACCAGTTCAGGTTACTACTTATAGTAACTCATAAGTATTTTGCATTTTCTGTGGTTTTCATAATAGTGTTGTGTAGGGTGTAATGGCAGATGACCGGTTCCTTTTTCCTGTGTATTCTGAGTACTTCACACTTGCCGGGGTTGAATTTCATTGACCATTCTTTTCCCATATTTCAAGGTTGTGCAAAACATTTTGTAAGCTTTGAGCTGATGCTTGTGAATTAATTGTTAAATAAACTATGGTGTCGTCCGCAAATAGAGGCACCCGGCTCCTTACACTTCCTGGTAGCTAGGTCATTGATATATGCGAGAAAGAGACATGGACCTAAGACCGATCCCTGCAGGACACAAGAAAGCACGGGGAGTCTGTTGGAGGCCTTGTTTTCGACTAAAACTTATTGCGATCTGTTTTTGAGAAAGTTGTGTTTCCATGAACTGGCTATGAGTTTGTGGTAGTCTACTTTGTCGAATGCTTTACTAAATGTCCATGATAATGACATCAGTTGACCTTGATCTAGGTTGTCGACTATTTCTTGTGTAAAGCCAGTGAGATGGGTCTCACGGGTATGTTTTGACCTGAATCCATGTTACTGGGGGCAGAGTATGTTGTGTGTGTGTCAAAGTAATCCACCATGTTTGAAACAATGATGTGTTCCATTAGTTTTGATGCTATACATGTGATATTGGTGTATAGTTGCTAGGTTTTGATTTTGATCCTTTTTTGTATGCTGGTGTGACTTCAACTTTACGTCAACTGCTTGCCTGTTTTATAATCTTCAACACTGAATTTTACCTACATACATAATTTTGCTTGCACGTTTAAACTTTTCAACTCGAGGCAGTCTCAGTCGATGTAAAGCAGCGGAGTAATGAACTTGATCCGTAATCCATCTTTTATCTATCTAGTCTATTGATGTACAATAGTGTAAATGTAAATATGTGTAAGGTAAGAATTTACGTAAACGATTATGCCTATAGAGTTTATTAAATAGTATTTGTACAACGGTAACATTGAAGTTAAATGAAAACTGCGAACAATATAATAACAAATAATTCATTTACGGATGATAAAAGTATTACTATATACCAAGTAAATGTAACAATAGCTAACTGTAAATGACCAGTTATGCACATGAGAAGTTTACAACATTGCATTTCATCTCTTTTCATTATTACTACTGTCCGGACTACTTCTGTCAAACAAGAGAATAAATATATTCAACAGATATTTATCCATACAATACTAGCATACCTTTCACATAACGGACAGTCAATTCCAGATCTACATATGTATTATATCTCTTTACAACAATAGCAACTAACATTCGGATTGTAGCAAAATATTTCAGCGTCATTTGTTCTGCTCTTGATCTATTCTGACATGACCCATATAAAAGCACAAATTAATTATGACAGTAAAGTGTGCATTACTTATTGATATTCAATTCTCAAACGTTGAGTTAATTTTGATACTCTCAAGGTTATGGTTATTTTACGGACTATTGTTTTCAACTCTTAAATACCTTATATTACGAGATTTGTAGACATTACGCACAGAACCCCAAAACCTTGCGTCAAAATAGCCATTTAATAATAATACGTTTTTTTGTTATTTGTTTGTTTTTCTTTTCTTTTTCGTTTTCAGAAGATAGTCCTTTTTGCGAGAACTGTATTAATTTTTTGCTTTGTTCTTTCGTCACTTATTTCTGCATTAATAGTTCTCTGATTTATTCTTTCTCATTTTCTGCAGCTGAAACACATAACACGTACAACAAGATATCTACAACTAAACACTTTTTACATTTGAGTCGACAGTTAAGAGATATTTGACTGTACAAAATCAAAATCCGACATATCTTTGATATATATCCAAAAAATATAGTACTCCCATATTTGATATCTGAGTGGACAAAGTCAAACATTTTCGGATACCTTTTGATTGGACTTTTCCGATGCTAGGAAATCATTTCTTCGGATGTGTTTTGACTCTTATCAATCAAATTATTGACTGTCGCAAGAAATAAACGATGTTGCCATTTTCCCATCTGGTAAAAAGTAGATGCAACTTTTGAGTTTAACTTTTCATGACAATAGGTGTCATATTAAAAGACTATTAAAACAAATAGAACCTAATTGCTCTTTCGGCTACAGTATTACATGTATAATATTTATTGCTAGTCTTTCATGCATGAAAAAAGCGACTGTTTGATCATTTGAAAATTAAATCGAAGCAAAAACAATAAAATATCTTAAGAGATTTGCAGTACAAAAATGCAGTTTTAAATAGCCTATATAAGAAATTGTAAAAGAAACTGTTGATAAACGAGCAACAGTGCATGTAATAATAAAAAAGCTTTTATGAAACTCACTATGTATGACATAATTTATATTAAGTAATTTACTTAACATACGTGCATTTGAAATAATTTAATCCGAACAAAAAAAGACGTTTAATTTCCGTGTACATGTATCATAAAAACATTCAATACTGCTTCAGCTATCATGAAACTCATTGTGAATGAAAAAAGGTTTTTGTCATGTTTATACCATGTATGATACACATGCATATAGAGCTCTAGTATGTCCTTTACTGTACAATTTTGATACAACGAAGGTCAACATATCAAGGTCATATGATGATTAATATGAATTAAATTATGTTTCCATTTGCACGGAGCTTACACAAAATATCTCCCTAACATCGAAAAAATGTTATGAAAGCAGTTATTTTGATAAACTTATGCTGAGTTACATATAAAGTCACATGAGCAGTTCTACAACACAAATACACTTACTGTCAATATGTAAAATATTGAAGCTAAACGAGAGACTGTTACTAAGAAGATAGGCATTATAGCAGACAGTTTTTGTCAACAATTAGTTCTGCTTGTTCGTGAACACATAAATAACTTGTAAGTTCTATAAAATATATAAAATCCATTCAGCTAACACTATTACAATGAGTTGGGAGTTTGTTTCACTGAAATGAAAGACCAGAAATATTTATTCTTGGGCACGGGTTAAAATTATATTTCTGTATTCACCAACAAATATGCAACAGCCATGTTACAATTACCAAATCCGGCCAACGATGACGCTATACTTTGCTTATACATATATAGCTTTATCTAGGACCAAGCCTATTAGTATATAAGTATTTAACTGATGTCGTTCACAGCAATCAAATGCTTTCTTAACTTTCACCAACACGACTGCCATGAACCGACAAGGTGAAGTCGTTTACTTGTTATGTCCAACGGTGAAACACAGTCATTGCCGAAGAACACACATGCTGCAACAGTTTCCGTCAATGTCGTTTCCCCATTTTATTTTGTCACCATACCTCGTAATATCAGTAAAAACTGACACTGCCACTTACATAAGTAATAATAAGGTCAGTGTACCTTTATCAGTGATTTTGACATAGTAATAACTGTTCTCAGTAAGCTAGCAATGTACGATTATCGTGGTTTGTTTTACACATAGAAACAAAGCTATACACAGAAAACTGATTCAGATGTAATACTGTCATGACTACTTGAATAAGTATAAAATCCGAACACAATCAAATGTATTTACATATTTCACAACCACAACATCAATGCCTCGTAAGTCAACGGAGCACTTGTTTATCATATGCCCTTTAATTTCTGTATTGCACTCATAACATTGTCGTCATTTATAGAACAGTTTTTAATTCTTAATGTCAACGTTCCTTTAAATGTTGGACACAATATTATCACGATTTAATTTATACAGACTGTATCTCTCTTACAGCACAAAATCAGCTAAACATAAATGTTAGAAGTAGTCCAAACCAGTGGTGTTCCTTATCCAATCCAAATAACCAGGAACATTTGTGTACACGCCCGGAACATTTGGGTATGCGCACGCAACACCCCACGAGACAATTCCCGCAACAAACCAGGTGTCTTTTGATTTATCTAAATTACAAAGAAAAGGTCCACCTGAATCTCCCTGGAATATAAAGGGAAAACAGAATCTTTAACGCATAATGAGGCATAAAACATTGGCAGCAGTGCAAGATTTTTCACTAATACAAAAGTGAAATATTGTAGTTTTATTGTCATTGAGTTCATAGAATTACCAAATATAGAAAGGCCTGAACCTCGCTACAAGAAGACACTATTTCCTTGAATATTGGTTGTTGGATGCTAAAATATAATGATCTTCTTTAATTCAGCTCTTACACTTCGAAATAAGGACTATCTTTCATCCTCAAGTAGAATTCTCGGCAGAAAAAAAGCTCAGCTGTGTTAAGAAGGGTAACACATAAGAAAAATATATAAATAATTTCGGTCGTGAATCACGGAACAGTATTATTTACCAATATATCTGTTTATAGCAGTATACTATTTACACTGCACAAAGATTACCCTTAACTGAATTTAAATGTGATTTTACAACAAGAGTTAGCTTGAGACTGAAAAAAGAAATGAAATAATATTTATATAAATAACATCCAAAGACAAACGACCTTTATTGTATATATAACATCTTTTTGGGTTTTATTGCCATTACGAGAAAGTCGTTTTATTTCACAGGGAGTAAGCAAGAACTGACAATCTTCTTCACTGTCAATGATGATCGAATAGAAATTGTTTACACTTCGTTCATATCAGTCTAACTGTAGAAGGGTTATGTGTGTATTGATGTAAAGAGGTTTCTGCCATATGCAGTAAGTTCAAAGCAACACGTCAGAAGTTTAAAGAGCATTAAATATTTTGTTGTATTTAAAAAATTTCTATTTTTATGAATTCTTGCAAAATTTAGTCTCTAAGGGTTTAGATGGTGTTCAGATAAAAACGATGAACTTACAGAACAAGAATCGTGGCCAAGACCTCCACCGGCACAGAACATGTGGTCTGTAAGCTGGTAGGGTACCTGTATTTCGGCGTGTTCTATTGCATATTTGCATTTCTTCCAGTCTGTCACCTCCAAGTTCACCTGGCGGATCTGTCTCTCATAATCCACAGCTATACCATTCAAGTGCAAGAAATAAAAGAAGTTTAACGATATTTTGTGGAATGTTGCGACGAATAGAATATATGTATTGAATCAAGAAAATAAAAAAATGCAATAAACCCTCCCATACAATTATGGTCAAAGTCGTGTCTCTTTTTGAGCACATATCTAACATCATTCAGGGTCAACCATCCTTTCTTATACTTTAAAGTGCAGCAGTCCATTTTCAGTGATAACATTTGGTATCCATAGAAAAGACAAACAGATGAATCAAATAATATGTATTATTGAAACTTCTTTATTTGTTTTCTAGCCGTACCTTCATGGTAAAAAAAACTTTATAATATTACCACATTTACACTGAACTCTTGAAAACGTCATTTCTGCAGCTTCAATAATAAATCTGATATTGTAGATTTTAATTCATAACTGTAGAGCTACTATCTCATACCTTCGTATCACAGATCGCCAGAAAGTTCATAAACATGTACTACTTCTCTTTATAAGTTTGTTTGTTTTTGTACAAAGGGTCTCATGTTAGAACATATGCTCAAGTGCTTTTTGTATATTACCAGAGTCTCCTTGTTTTCCCCATCCAATCACGGTACACCTTGTTCCCACTGGCAGCCTTTTGTTTGTCTTCGGTAAACAAATTGGTCTCACGTGATCATTGAAGCGAATTGTTTCCTGCAGGCGAATCAATGCAATGTCGTTGTCGACTGTGTGAGGATTGTACTCCTTGTGCAAATACAACTCCGCTGGATGAAATTCTTGCAAATATGGCGAATAAGTATCACGTCGCGGCTGTCCAGCCCTTATCAGTATGTCGTCAGGACTTTCCCGCCTATTGAAAACAGAAACACTCTTTTAATGCTTGTTTAATTTAAGAAATATTTTGCTTGTTTTTAACACTTTATATAACCCCTCCCATTGTAACTAGTTTCATGGTGCCACATGTAAGTTTTTTTTTTATTATATTTGGCTCTAGAATGCATTAACTCATCACAAGTCGATACCTGTTTACTGAATAGTTATTCCGTAGGATGAAACGAGTTACTTTTAGAGATGTTTTCAGTTTATTATGGTTAGGGCTTACTAAGGCTGATAAATAGGACTGACCTTCCAAGAAATTATTTTACGGCAGCACTATGAATCAACACGTATACATTTTCATAAGGTGGTACAATTGAATTACCCTCCTATACAATGGCCAGCCGTTAATATCCATTTTTCATTGATAATTGAACCTCCACAAAAATACTTCCGGTCAGTACCCCCAAATATAGAGACCTGCCATGGCCAGGCATTGGGGTCAGCTATATCACCACCGACCACACGCAGTGATGGTTGAATGTAAGCAGGTCGAATACCGCACACTGGAAATAAGAATTTTCAATGTTATACTGAGGTGCGTTTGGAGACCAAGACTGACAAAGCTGCAAACGTAAAAAAACTGCCTTACATTTTACTTAATATAACCTCAAAAGTTGTGTTTCATCGTTTTTGTTTGTTAGATAAGATCTAAATATTATGAAACACACGACAAAATTCTAATTTTGGTTTGCTTTAAGAGATATTTTATTTTAAGACAGTGTTTCAACTAAAATTATCAATTAGATATGCTTGTCTTTTGACGGGATAACGGACCATATCTTTTACGGAATCTGCTTTCAAACGCAGTTAAACTCGACTCAAGTTCGGAAAATGCTTCAGTTATGGCCCATTCTTTAATTTACAAAGAAAATACTCTCTATTTGTCGTAAAACATGCAAACAATCAAATAAGGGACAAAACTCTTTATTAGAGCTGAGATTATTCCAGTTATTAGAATGCATACCTGGAAGTCCACAGGAAACTGACACAGCTCTTCCTGTTGCGCACTTGTCTCTGCATATCGAATAAAAGTTATTATATTCACGTAAGAGAATGTATCCACTAACATCTGGTCATCCAAACTGTTTGTATGCTATTCCAGTTATATACAATCTAGTAATGCAGGTTTCATATTTGTATTAAGTCCATCATTTTGAAATATATTAAGAGCAGAAGATTATCAAGATTAATTGAATCGACGTCAGTTTTAGTATAATGGTTTGAATTTAATTATATTTTTGTTTAGGAGTAATTTTAAATTTGAGTTACAATTTATGTGTACATTTCACTCAAATTTTGGTATCATTTTGTTTTCGAGTTAAAAAATTCGAAGAGATCGTTGCTTACGTCAGTTTTAGCTTAGAACCAATGTACTGAGGGTCAGATCCCTGCCTTGCTGACGTCAGTGTGAAGAAAGAATTTGACAACGAATATACTGTCGTCTGCGACGCACTGAAAACATACATATATATATAGATGTGAGAAAAGTAGAACAGCTAACTAGAAAAATACACAAGAAAATCGTTCTGACGTGAATGCAGATGTCAAGATCGTTACCCAATTGCTTGTATACTATTGGAAGGCAAATGTGCACAGATTTTGGATAGTAAACTTTAAAGAGAGTTCTGTATATACATCTATTTTGAAAGATAAATTAATTCTCTTTTACGATTCATGTTGTATCAAGTTTGACAAAAATCCTGTCAACAGTTCCCTATGATTTTTGCTCTCTGAATGTTTGAATGCAGAGTTGGAGATTTTGCTAAAATAAAATTAGCTCAATATTTTCGAAGATCGCGTCAAATACCGAAACTGATAGGTGGAGTTTCAAACCGATTACCGAAAGGAAGAGTTTCAGACCGACTACCGAAATTCGGAGTTTCAAACTGGCTACCAAAAGTCAAACCGACTACAGAAAGGCGGAGTTTCAAACCGACTACCGAAGGCGGAGTTTTAAACTGGCTACCGAAAGTCAAACCGACTACAGAAAGGCGGAGTTTCAAACCGACTACCGAAAGGCAGGGTTTCAATTTTAAATCTTATTCATTTAGAATTATAAAGTCATATATCTTCAAAATTTTCCTCTTTTGATACCTATTTTGTAATTCAGGCGATTACACTACTACTTACTGCAAGGAATTTTTACTAATAACTCAGTGTAAATTGGACGGAGCATATGATAATAATTTTATACAAACAGGTAACGAATCCTAGAATTAAACCTCTTTTCAACATATTAAGAAATTACTACTTATTTGTTTGCTAGGCGTCACATGCAGTCAAATCAGAAGAAGTTAATTGAAAGACTGTTTTTGTCATCTACTGTTTAGCTATTTTATTGAAATAACCCGTTATCTTTGAGACACACTACATTTAATTTTCAGAACGACTTGACTGATTACTCTGCCAATTGCCTTTTAAAGCAATTCCTCTTCGGCAATCACGATTGCGCCTCGCAATAAACGTGGAAATGTATTATGCAAGTCTGGGACTGACTGAAGACGTGCTTTATTGGTCGTTAAATGGTTGTTCACACACGACAAAAAAGTTGCTACACCATATCTTTCATGCAATAATGTCTAGGAGTAAAAGAATAATGAGACATGCGATTAAGAGATACACGAAAGGCAAACTATTTAAGTAATTTTATATTGAAATCCTTGCGTGTAAACACGCAAAAATGAATTTCAAATGTCCATGAGCAAAAATTTCATTGAGAACATATTAGATTTCACAGGGAAATTATGTTTAATGTCCCGTTCTAGAAATGATATTGTAACAAGTCCAATCCAAAGCAATTTCCTGATTCTCAGTAAGAGTTTACCGTGGTCGGGCATTTTATTTTTTTTCACATTATGCATCAGTAGAACGTTCGCCTCCAAGAAAAGGTTTTAAATTCCAATTTCGGAACATAATCGCGACTTCTCTAAGTCTTGACTAAGTGAGAGACCTTGTCAGAACTCAAGACAGCAACCGTTCGGTGGAGTTAACGTAAGGTTTTCTTCTTCAATTCATGTTAAGTAATTGCATGCACATATAAATAAAGGGTTAGCAAAATTGAAAAGTTTGAGAACCAAAAGCAAAATTCCCTTTAAAAGAAACAAAAGCGGAACTACCTGTCCCTATATCCTATCTGTTCACAGACAATATCTGAGTCCCTTTTGGTCCAGCCTGAGCTACAGACAGGGGCCCAGGTATCGGACACGGGGCTGTACATGGTGAGAATACCCTGGCGACCACCGTCGTCAAGTTTTACTAGAAAAGATAATCATCTTGCTACAAATGATAATAACATGTGTATTGCTAGCAGTAACTTTCCTTGAAAATGCCAAATATCTTATTTACGCATTTCATTACAAGATGTAGTCGAGAAGGAAATTACAAGGCGACTACCTCCTTGTGGTCTGTATATCTGATAATGTTAAAGTCATAGACATAAAAATTGTGTGCAACTATTTATTATAACAAGACATTTATTCATTTATTTATTTATTTATTTATTATTTATTTATTTATAATGTATTTATTAATTACGAGGCAAAATCTTGAGAATTTCTTCAATATTTGTTCATAGAATTTTACTTTAAAGCATAATACATACAACATTCTCTCTCGTCAGAGGCTGTAGGACAATCCTCGACACCATCACATCTCCTACTGGTTTCAATACATATTGCTGATTCGAAGGAACACCGAAACATACCGGAGGGGCAATCCACTGTAAGATATAGTCATTACGTGATACAATGAACTCGATATCTTTAAAATAAGACATGTACATGTATACATGTACCGTTGACAGGAATTTATGATCAGAATCAAATAGATGACTTAAGGTAGAGGAGACCGAATACAATACCTCCACTCTGAAAAGTACTCAGTTTAATAACTTTATGCTGTAAGGGACGTTACACTAAAGGCCGAGGGTTCGATCTCCACTCAAGCCAATATTTTTTATTTTTTGCTACTGTTTTGGTCGTAAAGAATAATCTTTTACTGGCATTACTCTGAACTCCATAATTTGTACATATTCAGCATGTTTGACACATCTAAACGATTTCAGTCATTAATGTTTCGTAAATATTTTTATTTTATTTTGAGCTTAGATATTCAGAGGCAACAAAGAAATGTATGTATGTTCTATATTTACCACACTTCCTCAATGGTAGATTTGTTTGTATGGCACTCTCGTCAGAACCATCTTTACAATCACTGAAACCGTCACATCTCCATGACAACGGGATACACGAGGTTCCGTCACAACGGTTCTCACCGGCAGGACATTCTGTACAATTGTCAAATACGTCTGTTTTGAAATTTTATTTTGTTTTGATTTCTTTGAGTAAAATTTCAGCAATATTTAACTTATGGCGCTTGCATACGTATATAAGCTTCTCATGGACTGAGGTCTGCCTGCTTTTTGAAAACATATTTATAGGGCTGTTGCAGTTTGACAACCGTCAGTGGTAGTCAGTTAGATCAAACTGTATATAAATATGATATTCTAATAAAATGTAAATAGAGGCTTCTCGTACTGACATTTTGAACCATTGAAGTGAATGGCTTCAGACTTATGTAAAGCAAGTATTTCAAGTGTCAAATAATCATTTTAATAATGTTCCCACGAGTTAAGAAGACAAAATTCTACTATGTTCCAGTACAAAAGCATTTATCCTTTTTTTAAAGTCGGAAAATTCGCAACATAAGAATATGAACAGCAACAATACTCGCGCGTGCCTGCATAATACTTCATGAAATACGCTGATTCAAGATCTACTTTATCTAGTTTTCAACAACATTTAGTCAAACAGATTTCATCATTCCAGAAATAAAGTGAAAGAACAATATTTAATGGGTATTTTTTAATATTTCATAAATACAGGTCAAACCAGACTAGTGAACTGTCAGAAACTGCATGCAAGGTTCTTGTTTTCAATGTACATTGAATACCGGTAAATATTTCCTCCGTTTCGCAATCAAGGACTTCCAGCCAATTAATTCCAAGCGATCCAAGACAGAGAGTCTAATAATACATCAGACTGCATAAAATTAGATCTTCAGCCAAGATTTATATATACAAAATATCAGTAAAGATCTACTGTTATATAAGTTATTACAAAGCATAAATACATTTTGAGACCGTCATTTACCTTCCAGCGCCGGCGATTCATGGGCTACTGTGTAACCAAGACACACGTTTGTATCATTCACATCCGGGAAACTATCACAGTACAGATCTTTAGGCCACGGATACCAGAATATATCCATGAATATTGAACAACGTGACTTGAAGGCTGAAATATGCATATGCATTTTTGGATCATGAAGAAACTAGACAATAAAGACAAAACAAAGCCGATTGTATGCAAATACTACAAATATATCATGCAGTTATACAACAAGAATCGATCTGGCGAATTTTTGACTGAAGATAAGAATGATGAAGAGTAACAGAAAATTTATTCCTGGTATCTTTAATTTTATCAAGCTAGAAATTCTTAATGACAGGTAGCTTTAGATGGAAGGTTTAAAATCAAAGAGATTTAAAAGCCGACTTTTCTTCGCTTCGTTATCAAAGAATTAAAAGATCTAGCCTCTAGTGGTGAAACTTCCTTGATGAATTGCTTTCTTTTCAAGACACCCGATAAACTATTACAGCAATTATGACTGTGAAAACTCTTAATTGCAAAATCTCTGAGGCAAAACCTTTCATCATGTTCTGCGTTCAGTTTGATTTCTGAAAGAAACATCTGCAGAATTTATGTAAAATCGTTTTAAAGTGACCTTTATTATGTACATTACCATTGCAAAGACTCCTGCACGGGGGCACGGCGTGACTAGGGACTTGCCCTGTGCCTGAACATTTCGGCATCAGCGCCGTACACGCGAACATCATCGTATGCTTGTAACATTTTGTTGCCATGTTGATTCCAAACATAAGCTGTATAAGTTCTGTAGCTTGAAAGGGACTCCTCATGCCAGCGAAGTTTGGGAAACTAACTTTGCTGTATCCTAGATCCTGACATCTTGTCTCGTTATTGGTAATGCATCTGCCAGCTGGAAGGATAAAATCGTTTCTCAGAAAACTGAAGAACGATTAAATTATCATATCCATCTACGAACAAATGAAGAGTAAACATATCTTGTCATGGTCGTGGATTATACTTACGAAGTAAGTGGTTCAGTTTCATTCAAATAATTTGATTTTAAAACGGCATTCGAACAATATCAACGTAATAGCCAGAATTCATTAAAACTGTATCTCCAATTTGGTCAACGGACTTCCAAATATAGTAGAGATTGTTATGGAACTGAAGGAATATATAACTATCATTGACAGGAGGCCAAAATAAGACTTACCTGTCAAAATTAGAAAATTGAAGAAAATTACTGCAATGGTGCCATAGTCTACTTACGTTTGAAAGGATCTTGTAAACAGACGCTTGAGTCATCAGATTCGGGTAAATCATCACAGTTAAGGAGACTACCAATGTTAGTGCCCTGATACATACCGGCACAGGAACTAAATACGACTGGAGTATACAATATAAAAGAAACGATCTGGTTATGGACATATATTAGCTATATGCAGGGACATAAATGTGAATGCTTATTTGCTTTATAAAGGCAAGTATTATTTGTGAACTATTGTTATGAAAAAAGGTCCCAAGGAGCTTTTATAGAGCCATTTCTTATGATGAAGCTTTGTCATATGATAAAAACATTAAAGTATGGTTTCTGAATAAGAAAAAGTATTTCACTGAAGAAAGTTGTTAGATAAACCTTGTATGGAATTTACCCTTTTAAACCATTAGCAACGATTTCATTAAAGACATCTCTAAAACTACTGTTTTATATATCGACTTTCTCAGCGTGTCTCTACCTTTACAATACGACCGACATGGAGGCAGTGGTTTATTATTCTTGCACTTTGGATTGAACACGGCACACCAGAAGTCTTTCCCGCATGAGACGAGGAACAACTCTTCGTGTGCCGCCTCTGCCGCTGCTACTTCCGCCGGACTTCTATGTCCAAGAATGTTTGGAAACGTGGTTGTTTCCCAGGAGGATACGTTTACACAGTTTTGTGACGTCAGAGGTACACACACACCTGGTATAAAAGTAACTGATAATCGAATTCGGACAGTGTATTTTTATTCAGCTAATATAAGCTAATTCAAGGTAAACTTTTTTTTACATATGAGCCTATTTTTTTGTTCGTTTGTAACATACATAATATTATTGTCACAATACAGAAATAGAAGTATCGTCGACTCTTTGATTACAAACTTTGAAGGTTTAACATTTATACATTGTTTTATATTCTATATATGTGAATTTTCTGATAATTGTCCAATAAGCTTTTGTATGTCAGATGTTGAAAATGTCAATCCATCACAGAAAATTCAGTTTGGTAAATCTGTTAGGAATGCATTAAACAATGCGTTTTTTTCACAAACTAAATCATAAAACAAGTCTTTATGATGTAACAATTAAGCTTATATCTGATATAAACGAGTGTATGGATAGTTTTTTTAAGTGTGGAAAAATGCTTTGAAAGAACATTTATGAAAACAAAACTAAACAAAGGCTTAAAAATTCATGTTTTAATAAAGATTGAAGGTCTAATTTTTTAAACCGATGAGAGAGATAAAAACTTTGTTTTCAATAAATTAGGTATAATCTTTCCAAAATAAGAAAGCAATAACCAAGAGAACTTTGGAAACACATAAATAAATCTCGAAAATCTTTAAGTATGTCTTTAGATTTGAAAATTGATGATTTTGTGAGTTATTTCTCAAATATTTCGAACAGTATATCCGGAAATTCATGTACTTACCCAGATTTTCAGTCGCCATAATATAGTTAACTTGTTCAGTTACTTTGAGTTATCAGTATGGAAGTAATTCATAAGACAATTTGTTCTGTAATTTCTTAAAAGAGGTGATTATTAAAATAGGGTTAAGATCTTTTGCAGATGCAAAAGATTTCATATCATTATATTGGTTTGTTATGTTTAATTATATATTTGATAGCGGTTATGTACCAAGTATCTTAGACCATCGGGATGATTATTACAGTTTTTAAGAAGAGTGATACGATTGATTTAACTCAGAGTTATTACTCTTGTAAATACATTAGCATACAACTTTTTTACGTTTAAGAAAGAAGATTCACAAATAGTGGAAAGAGAGCACGTTTTCAATGACGATTCTCAATTTGGTTTTAGTTATGGGAATTCTACTTCCGACGCAATGTTGTAACACTGTACTATTATTCAAAAGGTTCTTGCTAACAATTCAAGGCTATTGTGAATATATGTAGATTATAATAAAGCATTTGATACAAAACTGCTTTAAAGAAACATTGTTGGAATAACGATTTATGTAAGATATCAGCTGTAAAATGATGACATTAATCATTTTATTTCAAGCTGTTTTTGGTAACAAGGTAAGCGATTATCACCAATATAATGCAGAGAAATATACTTAACAACTGAAAACATCATATTATTTACTTATACTTTGTATGTTTGTTTTTATTTTGTCTTACTGGATATATAACCATTGCTTGTATGCATGCTCTGTTTATTCATGTTACTGGCCAAAGGCGTGACTAATTGCGATTTTGCCGAATAAAGTTTGAAACTCTTACTTCTTTTGTTTTAACAGAATGTACCCGGGTTCCATGAGGCAGTACAGAATGTACCACAGTTCAGGTAGTATAACGTTTCGAGTTAAAGATTTTTTTGTTGTTGTTGTTGTTGTTTTTTTTTTGGGGGGGGGGGGTGTTTTTTTGTTTTTACTGCAATTAACATCCCCCTGTATTCTAAAATGTTACTTCTTATGTTAAAAGTGATCAAAAATTCATTGTATGTGTAAAATTCTCCATATTGATTTAAAAGATCCCCTAAAAATAGTATTCCACCTGCGATCCATCTGTTTATACAAACACTTGAGTTTCCAACTTTAATTCCAGGGTTATACCATAGATGAACAGAATAACACTCTTTGTTATTTTCTGGTGTGACATTTAACGAAAGAGTATAATAACTATACAGAACATCTTTCCAGAACGGATTAATATCTAAATGTAATTTTGTCTTAATATAATCTGTTCTATACTTAAAAATCTGTGTTATGTATGGACAAATGCTATCTATTAATTGACTTAATTTGTTATTTAAATAAATAAGTCTTCTTAACCATGTTGCTTTTAAACTATTCATAAAACATTTCAAGTCTATCATTCTTAGACCACCATACTTGTAATCTTGAGTCATAATTATTCGTTTTACTTTGTCTCTTGAGTTGTTCCACATGAAGTTAAAAAAAAGGTTCTGTATGGTATTAATTTTTGTTAATGGTGGATTTGGTATGCTAAAAAATAAATGATTTAATTTGCAAGGGCAAGAGATTTTATAACAACTAGTCTACCAATTGGAGATAACATTCTTTTAGACCAACTTGCAAATAATTTCTTAATTTCTTCAATTTTTATATCATAGTTCAGATTAATAATTTCAGATAGATCTGTGGTAAATTTAACTCCTAAGACTGTAAAATATTTGTCATTCCATGATAAGTTATATTCTGGACACAGAATAGTATGACTATTTTTTTGGGATCCAAACCATATAACTTTTGTTTTCTCCATATTGATATTAAGGCCTGAAATTCTAGCATAGAATTTTAAAGTTAACTTGTGTTCTTAAGTGATTTACTTGTACCATCTAAAAATAGGCTAGTATCATCTGCATACTGAGAAATTTTATACTCATTACCATGTACTATTATACCTTTTATATTTTGCTTATTTCTTATTAAAATTGAAAGTATTTCAGCACATAGAATGAACAGGTAAGGGGACAGGGCATCCCCTTGACGGCAATATCTCTGTAGTGAGAACGATTCAGACATATGTTCGTTTACAATGACACAGGATTCAATGTTTCTATTAAATAATTTAATCCAGGATTTAATGGAATGGCCAAAGTTGAAGAAGTCTAGAACTTGGTGCATAAATTTCCATGAAACAGTATCAAATGCAGCTGCAAAATCAATTAGAAGTAGTAAACCTGGCACCTTATTTTTTTCTGTATAAAAAAGCAGGTCATATAACATTCTAATATTGGACGCCATTAGTCTGCCTGGTAAAAATCCAGTTTGATCTTCATTTATGATATTTACTAAAATATTTTTAATACGAAAGGCAATTGAAGCAGAGGCTATTTTATATGCCACATTCAATAGTGAAATCGGTCTCCAATTTTTTAAATAAAGGTTATCTTTATTTCGTTTTGGTATACAGGTTATAACTCCTTGCTTTTGGGTAATTGATAGTTCTCCTATTGAGTATGCATAACTGATGGATCTCACTAACAGTAAACCAATATCTTTCCAAAAAAATTTAAAGAACTCGACAGTGAAGCCATCATTTCCAGGACTAGTATTATTTGACATACGTTTCAAAGAATTCAACATTTCATTGTATGTCAGGGCTCCCTCAATTGATTGCTTATCACTTTCCGATAGTTTTGGAACCTCTATATTACCTAATATTTTATTTAAAGATATATTTTCTGTGTCTCTTAATTTATACAAATTTTGATAATGCTGCTTTGTTTCAGCAAGAATATCATCTTGTGTTTTTAAAATATCACCTTTCTCAGAAATTAAAGAATTCATTACTTTTGAGACATAATTCCTGTTCTCAAGGTTACAAAAATATCTAGTAGGCTTCTCTCCTTCCTGTATCCATTTAGCTTTTGATCGAATAAATACTCCATCCATTTTTTTCTTTCTTAAATCAGACAGTTCCCTTTTTTTCCTTTCTAATAAGTCATAATTAATATTTAATTCCTTTTCAATTTTTTCAATTTCTTTTAAGATTTTTTCTTCTTTATAAATTTCTCTTTTTTTCTTATGTGAGCATACGTTGTTATCTCTGATCATTACGTATTTCAAATAATAACTGATCATTGATATAAACTAATTCTGAAGGTATATTATCTAAAGCCTCATTTCGCTATGTTTATGCATACTGTAATTTTTTGTCTGTATTATTTTTTTAAATTTATGTCTTTTCATCCTATAGGGAGTTGTTAATTTCCAGTAGATATACTTTTTTAATGTTACGCAATTTTAGTGAATAAAAATTGAATGCCTCGTATCCAGGTATAAGTATCATCACATCGGTGATAAATTATCTAAATATGCCTTTTATGATTTTGTCTAAACCATAATCCCTCTTTTGATGTTATTTTCTCCAATCTTAGTAAAGTCGGCTTTACTATTAGTTTTTCGCGTGCATTTGGATATATAAAGTTTGAAACTCTTACTTCTTTTTGTTTTAACAGAATGTACCAGGGTTCCATGAGGCAGTACAGAATGTACCACAGTTCAGGTAGTATAACGTTTCGAGTTAAAGATCTCATTATCAAGTTGTTGTTTTTTTGTTTTTTTTGTTTTTTGTTTTTTTTTGTTTTTTTTTGGGGGGGTGTTTTTTTTTGGTTTTTACTGCAATTAACACCCCCCTGTATTCTAAAATGTTACTTCTTATGTTAAAAGTGATCAAAAATTCATTGTTTGTGTAAAATTCTCCATCTTGATTTAAAAGATCCCCTAAAAATAGTATTCCACCTGCTATCCATCTGTTTATACAAACACTTGAGTTTCCAACTTTAATTCCAGGGTTATACCATAGATGAACAGAATAACACTCTTTGTTATTTTCTGGTGTGACATTTAACGAAAGAGTATAATAACTATACAGAACATCTTTCCAGAACGGATTAATATCTAAATGTAATTTTGTCTTAATATAATCTGTTCTATACTTAAAAATCTGTGTTATGTATGGACAAATGCTATCTATTAATTGACTTAATTTGTTATTTAAATAAATAAGTCTTCTTAACCATGTTGCTTTTAAACTATTCATAAAACATTTCAAGTCTATCATTCTTAGACCACCATACTTGTAATCTTGAGTCATAATTATTCGTTTTACTTTGTCTCTTGAGTTGTTCCACATGAAGTTAAAAAAAAGGTTCTGTATGGTATTAATTTTTGTTAATGGTGGATTTGGTATGCTAAAAAATAAATGATTTAATTTGCAAGGGCAAGAGATTTTATAACAACTAGTCTACCAATTGGAGATAACATTCTTTTAGACCAACTTGCAAATAATTTCTTAATTTCTTCAATTTTTATATCATAGTTCAGATTAATAATTTCAGATAGATCTGTGGTAAATTTAACTCCTAAGACTGTAAAATATTTGTCATTCCATGATAAGTTATATTCTGGACACAGAATAGTATGACTATTTTTTTGGGATCCAAACCATATAACTTTTGTTTTCTCCATATTGATATTAAGGCCTGAAATTCTAGCATAGAATTTTAAAGTTAACTTGTGTTCTTAAGTGATTTACTTGTACCATCTAAAAATAGGCTAGTATCATCTGCATACTGAGAAATTTTATACTCATTACCATGTACTATTATACCTTTTATATTTTGCTTATTTCTTATTAAAATTGAAAGTATTTCAGCACATAGAATGAACAGGTAGGGGGACAGGGCATCCCCTTGACGGCAACCTCTCTGTAGTGAGAACGATTCAGACATATGTCCGTTTACAATGACACAGGATTCAATGTTTCTATAAAATAATTTAATCCAGGATTTAATGGAATGGCCAAAGTTGAAGAAGTCTAGAACTTGGTGCATAAATTTCCATGAAACAGTATCAAATGCAGCTGCAAAATCAATTAGAAGTAGTAAACCTGGCACCTTATTTTTTTCTGTATAAAAAAGCAGGTCATATAACATTCTAATATTGGACGCCATTAGTCTGCCTGGTAAAAATCCAGTTTGATCTTCATTTATGATATTTACTAAAATATTTTTAATACGAAATGCAATTGAAGCAGAGGCAATTTTATATGCCACATTCAATAGTGAAATTGGTCTCCAATTTTTTAAATAAAGTTTATCTTTATTTCGTTTTGGTATACAGGTTATAACTCCTTGCTTTTGGGTAATTGATAGTTCTCCTATTGAGTATGCATAATTGATGGATATCACTAACAGTAAACCAATATCTTTCCAAAAAAATTTCAAGAACTCGACAGTGAAGCCATCATTTCCAGGACTAGTATTATTTGACATACGTTTCAAAGAATTCAACATTTCATTGTATGTCAGGGCTCCCTCAATTGATTGCTTATCACTTTCCGATAGTTTTGGAACCTCTATATTACCTAATATTTCATTTAAAGATATATTTTCTGTGTCTCTTAATTTATACAAATTTTAGAAGTATCATCAAGATCGGTATACAAATTATCTAAAATGCTTGCCTTTTTAATTGGATTTTGTCTAAACCAAGTAAATTCCCTCTGTTCGATGTTTTTTTCTCTCCAGCAATCCATTAAGTTAAAGTCTGACATTATACTATGTAGTTTATCGCGTGCGTTTGGATTATATAAAGTTTGAAACTCTTACTTCTTTTGTTTTAACAGAATGTACCAGGGTTCCATGACGCAGTACAGAATGTACCACAGTTCCATAAGGTAGTATAACGTTTCGAGTTAAAGATCTCATTATCAAGTTGTTTTGTTTTTTTGTTTTGTTTTTTTGTTTGTTTTTTTGGGGGGTGTTTTTTTGTTTTTATTCTTCTAGAATAGATATTGCACTAACAACCTTTTAGTGGAACGTTTTGCATAGGCAAAGGGAACAGTCATACAAACTGCGGTTGCACGGTCATCACACAGTCATGCAAGTACCGAAGCTGTTTAACGGAATTCAGCTAAGATAAACTACATCTAAGATAAGCAAGCTTTGGATTTTATCATAAATGAACTGTTCAGTTGCTAACATATTTATTGATAAAAAAAACCTTATTATCAGTAGATATTGGTTTATATTGTCTATATGACTCAATATTAAGAAAACAACAGTCACATTTAGATAAGTGAAAATAAGCATTAAATATGCATGAAAGCTAGGCTTACATTGATCGCACTAAGCTCCAAGAGAACTTGAAAAAAATCCCATCTGTCATGAGACAATAGGGCATACTGCTTGATCATAAATAGGCAAACATTCAGATTTATTCATTGCAATATTTACATATCAAGATGCAGTACATATCATCAGGCAAACATATTTTAGCTGTATCTATTTTCTCAACACCGGAACATCTAAAACATAGACAGAACATCTTTACGTTCAGCTTCTTGTTCCATTAACACGGAATGATGTTTAGAATGTGCTAGTGTTTAAAAGTCATTACCTTAATGCTTCATCCGTTGTTGAATTACTATTCTTAACTTCCTAAACACAACTGTATAATTGTAACAGTTGTAAGTCAATCATTTTGAAGAAGTTGACAAATTTTCATATTTTTTATTTCGAAGCGGTAAACAGTTTTTCAATTAACCATAGCTAATACAATTTTTCATTTACCAATTTCAAAGTAGTTAACAGTTTTTCAGCTTTTTATTTTGAAGTGGAAAATAGTTTTTCAGTTACCCATTCGAAGAACGGATTTGTTTTTCTGTTATCAATTTGAAGAAATTAAAAAAAGCAATGTTTTATTTATCCATTATGAAGTATTTAATAGGTTTTCAGTTACTTATTCTGAAAAAAGCTCATACATTTTCAATTAACTGTCCCAACTACTTGGTAGAAAGTAAAAAAATAACAGTGAAGTTTGTTGCGAGTTACATAAATATATTGAATAAATTAAATTATTATTGTAACAGAAACCAAAATACCCTCAAATTTCTTATGTTGTTTACGAAGGACATCCACAGACTAAAACTTTTTCTGTTTAAAATAAACACGTACATGGCAATTTCAGTGATGAGAACCGGTACCGATATGTGTATCCGCATCCCGGTATTTGGATTCATACCAAATAAGCGTTTCAGTAAAATTAAACATTATTACTTTACAGACTAGTACGCAATAAAAACTGTAGAATTCTATATTAAAAAAAAAACACATGTATAGATCAGAAAAAGTTCTTACCCGGTTTTGAGGTAGTTATCACAGTTAAAGCAGGATCTACAAATATAAGAATGCTTACAAGATAAAACGACTCAACAAACAAAGCTGTCTAAATGGTTAGAAGATAAGCTTGATAAATATAATGATTTATCAGTAGTGCAAATGAATAAGAAAAGTATGTCTTATTTCCTTACAAACCTTAATTTGTTCAGAACATGCATGTGTTGAGTTTTAGTAACAATATGCAAAAGCCATGTGCATTACCAACTGCCATCTTATACCGACTTTGTATTCTAGTATTTTGTTTTCTTATTTTTCTCTTTTAGTCTGTGTTGCAAGACGCTTTTTAAACAACATGCAATTTCTTAATCCATATAACACATATACAATGAAAGATATGGGATGAACATTCTTTCATTACTGCTTCCTTGAGCTCCGCTTTATTGAAGCCTAAAAAAATGAGACTTTGTGATTATACCATATGGAAACAAGTGCAGACACTCCGTAAGTATTTACTACTAATTTGCAATTATTCTTTAATAATGGTGTGATGTTTCTGTTAGAAAACTCGACATGATGAAAATAACAGACCGCAGCTGCGCAGACTCATATAAGACATACATATTATAAAGCTCCAATAGTTCCCTTTTGCACAGCATGGCTCACAGATAACTATGGACAGATTATTCGGAGACTATGGCCCAATCTGCTGACTTATCAGACAATTTGCTGATCAATGTTTTAGATAAGTTTGAAAATCCTATCAATTTGCTATTTGCATGTAAATAGAAAGTTGCATCTCTGAGAGAGTCTCGATGAAAGTTATGTTCCGCCGATATCGACAGAGGCAACATTTCTCCTAGCTCTGATAACTGCAAGTTCTAGAGATAGACACTTAGATTTCCAGACAGTAAGTGACATGACATATCAGAAAACAAACAAATCAGAAAGCAGATGTGCTTTTTTTATCATGGTTATACAAACTTTAAAGCTGGTTTGACGTTGTAGACCAATATTTCAAACTTTATTGTTTCTGTAAAGATTAATGCCTGCATGCTTTTCTACTGATAACGGAATGTCAAGGACGGAATGCTAAAGTTGATACTGGTTTCTATTTACAAAACACATCACTGAAAAAATGTCTTTAGCATCAGCATATATGGAACACACGTACGTTCTTCTGTGTAAAACAAGGTGTGCAACATATGCGTTAACAAGTAAGCCCTTCAGAACAGTTACCCATTTTCAAGTCATGCTCGTCAAAATGGTTCTTGACTCCTTATTTTCAACGGATTAGATGTATACTTTTGTACGTTAACAACATCAAACACACGTCGCCGGAAAAAATATTAAAAACATTAGATAAATTACTTTGAATATTATGAAAGGTAATGACAAGAGGGTATATATAAAATAATATAAAATAGACAAGCAGACACATATACTGTGTTTTACGATGTCTTTCTTCAGCGTAACTTAGATGTGTCCATGCACACCCTGGTTAAAATTACAAGTCTGTAATTCACGAATGCGTGAAAGCAATTATCTTAAGAAATGTCTGGCACCTAGCGTGTCGATTAAGTTTAAATTTACAAACTGTCAATCAAAATTTTAAAAAAGCAAAACTTATTACCTATTGGTTGAATATTAACTGATTGCTTGTCAATCAAAAATAGACTATTACTCAGGCCATCTATAAATAAACCAGCAATATCTCTAGATGTGGTGGGGTATATATCTACAAATCTTCTAAAATGAAGGATGAAATTAACCAGCACACTTCCTGAGCTGAAACATAAAGTGAAAAATTACATGGTAGACTCAAGACGACGGTTGGACAGTAAGACAAGAATACAGAAGCTAGTAAAAATCTTGTAAGCATTGGCATAATGTTTACTAAGCTACAGAATAGACTGTGAATCAATTCCTGTCTTATAAAAATAAAATCATTTTTGTTATATTTATTGTTATATTTTCACTATGTCCAAAGCTTCTATGCAATAAAATGAACCCTTTTTATGAACACGAAACTTTTTTTTCTTGTAATAGAAATAAATGCAAGTACATTTTCCAAACTTAAACGACTGTTAACAGCTTATATGAGAGTAGATTCCTAGACTAGGAATATGTTATTTTCTTTGACCTCTATATTTTTATGTAGAATAGATGTAAAATGAAAACCTGTCATGCATTCAAAAGCTATTAAGGCTTTTTTTAAACACCAGGCATTAGGCAATATAATGTGGAGTAGAATCAATGTTAAATGGTATAGGAAACGTTACACACAAAATGACACTTACCTTATATTTACAATTTCAATATGAGAAAATGATGCAGCTAAAACACTATGGGATAAAATGTTATTCATCTGCAAAAGAGAGAATAATAGTGCTAATATGTTGAAAATTTTCGGCCTGTTTTACATATTACTTTAAGCATCTAACGAACACTTTTTGCATTGGCGAGCTGTGGTAAGTTATCTTACCATTGTAATGTTTCTTACAACAGTCAGTCTGACGTGTATAGAGGTAAAGACTTGTAAAAAATTACAAGTCATTTCACAGTTGATTGCTAACGAAAATATCATAATAACATATTGATTGCAACCTGTTTAAATATAAAGAATAAGAACATTCATTCAGTCATTCACCAGTTGAAGAAATATATTAAATCATTGATTATTCTGATGACTTTGAACATTCTGAGCGTGAAGCCTAGACGGTAAGATACGTAACTGCTTACTACATAGAATGCTTTAAGGCGGCACACGCGTACTTCGATTATTTTTACAACAGTAATCCCAAATACATTCTGTTTTGGAAGATAATTTTGTATGTATTTTTGGTAGGCGTAGCTTACTACGAATAGCACGCCAATAGCCTGTATAATGGGCTGCTGATTTTCTCCGAGCTTACAGTTATCGTTTGTCTCTATAAACCATGGAATTACTGAGTAAGTATCGTAAATCTGATATGTAAGGTTCTGACGTCGCCCATCAATCATCTTAAAAGGTTAACAGTAGTCGCTTTAATTAGGCGCGTAAACTTCCGGACAAGGTAATAATTGTTGAACGGTTTTATTGGAAATTTGAGAAAAGACTATTATATCTTTCTTGTAAATTAATCCACAATCTACACACTGGCTTTTGGGATTTACTAGATCGAATGAATGAAAAATACATTAAAGAAATATCTCTACTAAAGCCGCTAGCTTAACGTCATGCTGTCTACAACAGTATAAGCTGTAGAAAACGAATCCACTTCAGCTCATATACGTAATCTATAAATAAACGTACTAACTTTCATTATGTGTTAATCTGTCCTGTTAAACTAAATGTGTTTTTTAATCTGTTTTTTAATCTGGAATAGCAGTTGCTAACTAGAATGCAATTTCGATTCAACTATTCTATTCTCACTCAAAAATTTGGCGAAGTGTGATTTCGTGTGCAAAATATCGAAAGTTATTTCATATCTAGATTTAACGTCCAATCAATGCGCAAAATGGTAACACGTGACTGTACAAGATACTTATTATCGGCCGTCCCTGGACGGCGATATATACAATTAACAAGATTTGAACAGTTTTGCCTGTACACCGCCTGCCTTTAGCCAATCAAAGCAAAGCATTCCATATCAACTGATAACAAAAAGTACCAAAATCTCTGCAAGGGATGCGGTAATGGACTCGCCCAACCGCCATGTTGTCGGGTTACTTATTCTTACAACTGAAAAATACCATCATCAATGTACGATCTCAGTACCAGTCTTCAGGCTCGTGTAGGATAAATATAGGATAATCGCAATATTTTTTGCTACATGTCATTTTTAACTAGAGAATGTAGTCTAAATAAGAGTATGGTTTGTTTGTTTTTTCCAAAACTTGCACTTAAAGAAAAAAATAAATGCTTGCTTCCGGGCGATTCTAATCAGGATACAAACTCCCCGCAGGGGTTACTTCCCCTGATTAGCACAGTAAAAGTAGCAAAGCGTGTCTAACCGGTGCGAGGAGTTTGATCAGGATTTTTCCGTGTTTTATATATGCTTGATTTGGGTCAGGGCAATTTGTATTTTTACCTAAGATTTATTCTGTTTAAATTGTACATATAATATTCTTATGGTATTGAAGAACTGTATCTAGCTTTTGTTAAGTATACATTTTTTTAGTAATAAATAAAGTTAAAAAACTACGCAAATAGTCAAATTATGCGTAGACTGGTTTACAACAAAGCAATATTTACAAGGTTTTAATGCTGCAAATTTTAACATGATGTATAAAGATATTGGGATGTTTTTCATTAAGAAGCCAAATCGCCCGCTTTCAAAAATAGTCCAGCTACAATAAAAATTACAATGTATATCTCATCTACTTTATAATTTCTGTGTGAAAATTATCAAATATAACTTCGCTTTTCAGTGCAAAGCAAGTTGTAAGATTATCAAATCAATGAATGAAGAACATGAAATACATTCATCTATGGATAAGACGAAATGCATGGCTGAACGGCGATTTCAAGCATTTTTGGAAATGCTAATACTTGTATTTCTGAATTCGTACGCATGTGCATACAAAACACTTGTATATTTCGGTTCATATATTCTTGCTTTTTTATGAATTACAAATAGAAGCATGATATATCAAGACTTTCAGACTTCAGAAATGATATTTTTATAAATGGTTATAATTTTTATTGGTACATGCTACAGTTCCGCTATTTTTGCTTTTAAAAATATAAAAAAATACATGTAATAAAAGTATTTGACATTGTTCTGTATACTACGTGACATATTTGGACTCGTACACAGCTGAAAAGACTTTTCCAGCTGTCTATGAGACCAAATATGTCACCATAGCCCAGGAAAAAATGTTAAATGACCTGATGAAACTAACTAAGCTGAAAAGCATTTATTTCTGTCTCTACATACACTGTATACTAGAGATGTTGTTACTGACTAAAAGGCTTTTGCTTCCAAACCCACTGTCAGTCAAATTGATTACTAAAATAAGAATAACACTTCTATTGTCAACAGTTTATACGAATCAATTAGGATTCAGAATACAAAGACATATTAATTTCCTGTGTATTTGTATGTTCTGAAGTGTATTTCTGAAGATGTACTGGGTAAAAAAGAAAGAAATTTTCAGGTTCGACTTATTTTCGTGAACTTCCCCGGACTAATTTAAAGAAAAACAGCTAACAGCACACTGTTCACCAAAATAAACAACTTAATTAACCAGACTTACGACGCCTAGGACACAGTATACTCCAGCTATCTGAAACATATGCTTTACACACAGTCCAGACAATTGTAAATGTTGCAAAGCTTTCTGTATTCCTTATATTATTTCTCGAAGCTCGCAGAAAATATACTAAGTAACGAAAGCCGACAAAATCTTATGATATTTTGTCCAATTGCACTGCAATATTTTTCAATTTCCTGTCACTTAATTTGGATTAATGTATGCCATCCGCTAATTCAGTTAATCGATTTGTTTAGTGAAAATGAAACAATATCATCGACTAGCATCGGTTAGTGTTTAGAAGTAAACTTAAGTAAAATTCAATATGTGTCGCGGTTGTATTGCATCAAACCAATTTCACTCAGTGCAAACTTATGAACAGCAAACTATACAAAACAGAACAGAACTTTATTAGGTTCTCAAAAACATATACTAATAAAGTTTGAAATAGGATGAAATAACCCAAACAATTTAACAATATTATGCATATATAAATACATGAGGAAACATTAAATTATAAATTTGCCAGTACTAATACATTTGTACTATACAAATTAACATAAAAACATGGTTGATTTCAAAAGTACCTTGTCAGAAACAGAGCAAGTATACAGCCAGAAAAAATATATAACATCATTGATTCAATGATATATTTAAGTAAACTAAATAGTTTGACTCCTAACCAAATAGTATATTAAATGAGTCACGCAGAGCGCAGCCACGATACCTGTATTTATGGGTAATTACAGAGCTTATTATTAGTACTTACGATCACTTACCGGCTTAGTGGTTGAAATTATATTTTATCTACTGACAAAAATTGTTCGATTAACTGTGCTAGCGGCGAATGCTTGCTACTCCAAATAAACTGTCAACAAATCTGGAAATTACCGCAATTCTACTAAACAGAATGTAATTTCAACAAGCGTTACTTTTTTTAAGCTGGCAGTATGTAGGTGTCCTAGATGAGGGTCTCAATGGTGCTAATTAAATTGACAGGTACATTTTGTAATTTTATCAAGTTAACTCTGACAGAGTTAAATCGGATAATTCTTGGCTGTTTAGAATAACCAAAGAAATGTTTTATCTTAAGGATAACGGATGCCATTTTACGCGTACAACATTATAAGTAGATTTTGAATGCTTATTCATTTTCGAAGCAATTTGCAAATGGGCTACCTGTACTGCTAACTCTTAAGGAAATGAAATGTGTAACATGACGACACGGGAAAAAGGGCACTCGGATATAATATTTTAAAACTGACATTTTCTTTTTTAATTTGAACAATTTAAACCATGATTAATGTCAAAAAGTTTCAGCTTCCTTAAAAGAACAGACAGGATATACTTTCATAGTGAAAAGGAATATGATGCACAAAATAACGTCACAAAGCCTAATTTGACACATTCATGTAGTCAGCAAATTAATTATCTATTTTTAAATATCTAAAGTTAAGCTATTTTATTGTTAAATGCTAAACTTTATCGATGTATCCCTTCTTCTTACAAAAGTATATATGTTTATAATTAGACGTTGCGTTTTATTTTTGGTCACATCATTTTTACATAAGAAACATTTGCCATGGTAATGGTCATGAAGAAATTTGATACCATTTGGGTATCATTATGAAGGTCAATAACCAGACTATTTCTACTTTAACTTTGCTCTAAAGAGAACGAGAAATTTGTCGCTTTTTTTTTCTTTTTTGCTGATTTTCAATTTAATTTATTTCAATAGTGTAACAAATGTCGAATGTGCCCTTTCTTACTCGTATATCTACCGCGATCAACACAGACAAACAATATTGCTTGTTTATTTTAAACGTTTCTTCAATGCGTCCTTTTTAATGTCAGTTAGTTCAACTATTGGATCAGATAATTCATTTCATAATTCATTAACTAGTTCAATTTGAAAATATTTTTTTATTAAGATTCGGCTTGTAATTTCCTTCGTGGCTTCATTTTAGAGAAATGAAAAGTACGCGTCCAAACGTATATAACGGACAATTTCTATTGGATTAATATTTATGCAAAACTCTCTTACAGACAACATCTAAACATGACTCACAAAAATATAGTCATAGTCTTCTCCTAGAATATGAAGCTTTCCCATATCAGTTTTTAAAGTACACCGATTTTTTCTTACCTGATATGTGAATGAAGATGAAAATAATGAGTAAGATGTTGACGCCTTGTCCCTATATTCTGGTTTGAAAGAAGAAAAAGGCCCCTGAATGATCCGAAGATTACCCTCCATGACTTTTGTTCGGTACAATACCACTGCAAGAACAAAACATTTGTCTCACAAAATAATGATAATGATAATACGACTTCCTAACATTTATCAACATCAAGAAACAAATCGACCACTACTAATCTAAACGCGGTGGTAAGGATGTTAAGTGCGGAAAAAATATATAAACTATAAGCGCATAAAATACCAACCATATTTCAATTAAAACAAAAAAAGAAATTGGTATACATAATTCCGTCTCATGGAAAAAATGTTAGAGTAGTCTTGTTTTTTTTTTTGTGTTTATTTTTCCTAAACTTATTAAGACTCATAAATCCATTCACAGCTGCCAGTTTTTCATAAAGTACTAAAATGAGAAATAACTACAATTTTAATTGATCAGTGAAGGTTGGTAAAATGCGTAAAAACACGTAGACATTTACAACAATAAAAATAAGTGTGAAACGTACGATTTCCTGTCGCTGGGAGGACACCAGGTCGTATTGTCGTAGTACGAGGTAACACCACTGACAAAAGAAAAATAGCATAGTACAAAGTTATTTGACTTTTTTATCCAACCTATTATTTATATGGTCCAAATACTGGATATATTTCACACTTTTTGAAATGAAGTTTTAAGTCTATATTCAGCTTATATTACTTAATAGAATGAAGCTAGGTTTTTTTCTGTTACAGCTTACTGTCAATTACATATTTGATTTTCACACTTATCTAAATCTTTTAGAGTATCTGAAACGTCTGTTATACCTCAAGGTAGCATTAAACATATCTCTAATCAGCTGTCTTCTGTTGTATGCCTAATTTAAAGAACACTATTAAACAAGAAACCTTAATCTCTTATGACATTTCTATAATCTATTTATTGACCTATTAGGTGTTATTTTTGTCAAGGCTGGAGAATAAATGCATGAAGATCAGCCATAAGACGAGTCTACCAGCAATATCTTTCAATTATATATTTTCATTATGTTGATTAATATATATATATATATAAGAAATAGCGCACCGCTTCCTGTAGTGGGGCGAGGACCCGGTACACTGCTTGCTTTGGACGGTTCTCTGGATGAGTCGTCTAGAACATTAAATGAATCTTAACCAATCTTTCATTCAATCACTATATAAATTAATAAATGAGCAGATAGATTGACAGACAACAGAAAAGAAGGAATGAAACAATAACATACAAATAAACGAACAATTAAAATCGAAGTCACTTTAACGCGGCTAAATACCAAAGTAGCATTTGTATTACTTCAAGTCTAAGTGAAGATAAACAAAGCAGTTCAAAGGTCTGCTATATCCCCCGCCGCCAGCGTTTAGTAAATTTTAAAGTAGACTGAGAAACACGGAATTGCATTAATCGTGGTTTATTGGATTGTAGGAAAGCTTTAAATATTGCAATGACAATTTGAAACCGAAGGCTCGAAAAAATGACGTCCAATTTTGACCTTGATCTTGGATATGCCTTCTGCACATTCTCTTTATGAGTTATACATTTGACCAAAATTAAAAAAAGAGGGCTATGATGGCCCTAAATCGCTCATCTGAGTCCTGTTGCTAATGGGCCTTATCTCTGGAGCCATGATATGATAGGGAAAAAAAGAGATCTATTTTTAATAAATGTTATGTGAAAGATTGATTGAAACTAAATCGAATGTGAGCATAGCACTATAGTTACGTAAGGCAGAAAAATATTCATGCAATGTACGTACATACCAAATATCTAAGATATCTGTCAAAAAATGAATGCTCCATAATGAAAAGTATAAACATTTATTTTTAGCCTTTATGACATTGACCCCAGAAAAATGGTAAAATTTCATGGAAGGTGACTATAAACCAGTTATTTAAATATTGGTCAATAAATAAATGGTATAAAACTGAAAGTAGAAAAACCCTTTTTTAAGTCTTGGTGACCTTGACCCAGCCCCAGTGACCTCAAACCCCACAAGTTGTAGCGGTCCATGAAAAGTACATACATACTAAATATCTAAGATATCGGTCAAAAAAATGAAGGCTCCATAACAAAAAGTAGAAACATTTTTTTTAGTCTCGATGATCTTTACCTTGACCATAGCGAATGGTAGAAGTTCATGAAAGGTGCCTGTAAACCAAATATCTAACATATTAGTCAGTAAATAAAGGCTCTATGACAGAAGGTAGAAAATACTATTATTAGCTTCGGTGACGTAGACCTTGATCCAGTGACCTCAAACCACACCTGAGTGTAGCGATCTGTGCAAGGAACCTACATATTTAAAAATATCTATGATATTGGTTAATAAATGAATGCTCTATGAGTTAAAGTAGAAAATATGTCTTTAGCCTCGGTGACCTTGACCCCAGTTACTGTTAGAGGTTCAAGCAAGGTGTCTATAATAAAAAAATCCAAATTATCAGTCAATAAATAAAGGCTCAATGACAAAACGTAGAATAATCTAAAATAAGACACAGTGACGTTTGCAGTGTCCCCAGTGACCTTAAAACACGGGCAAGGGTTTGATGGTTACTTACATACCAACTATGTATGATCAATGATTAAAGACTATACGGGGAAATGTACAAAAAATGTTTTAAGCCTCGATGACCTTGACTTTGAGACCAGTGAATTGCAGAGATTTATGCAAGGGTCCTATACACCAAATATCTAAGATATCTGTCAATAAATAAACGCTCTAAAACGAAGAGTTGAGAAGTCTTTTACAGCCTAGGTGACCCTAAGGGTAAGGCCACTTTTGACACCGGAACAAAACTTTGAACAGACTTAGTAGAGGTCTACTAGGCCATGTTACCCATCAATATCTTATCACTAGGCCTTGTGGTCACTGATAAGAAATCTTTGAAATATTAAATAACCCTTGTGATGAAGTCAAAATTTTTACCCCAGGAGCATAATTTATGTGGTTTCAGAGAAGATGTATATTGAAGTAATTGTTGACGATGGACGTACAACGGACAGCCATCGATCCTAAAAAATCACATGAGCACTATTTGCTCAAATGAGCTAAAAAGGGACATATAATTGAAGACTGAAACAAATGACCTTCAAGGGTGACCGTGACCTTGAACTGACATGGCTGGACTATACCTTTTGCACATTGTCTCAATGAGTTAAACATCTGACCCAAGTTTCAAAAAATCAGTTGAAGGGCATAGGAAATATGGAGCGGAAACAAAAATGTTACGGACGCACGGACGAAGGCCATTCCTATAACCCCCTGACGCGAAATTAAAATTAACTATAAACAAACACATGATATATTTTATTGTCTTGTTGACATAACGACAATGACGTGGAGCTCTTTAAACGTTTCTCAAAGAACAGATAATGTAAAAAAACATTTAAAGCTGAGGTCCAATGAGAATTTTGACTAAATGCTAATTGAAGCAAAATACAAATCGGAGGAAATAAAACTGTTGTCGATCAGTTAATAAACTTCTGTGCAACCAATTTTCATTGAAAATTGCAGACAACTTTGACGGACACACCAATGTGTCTTTAGAATAGGATGCTTTCTATATCTTGCACTACCCCTTACAACATAAAAAAACTACTAGGAGGGTCGTTCATATAGGAAACCGGTATCGGGGACGAATAATCAGATATAAGGTATTTGATGATTTTCAACAGGGATTAGTGTCCATTTGAAATATACGAAATAGGTGGCATTGCTAACAATTTTATTAAACTGTTTAAGGAAGTGTTTGTTCGTCGATAGTCAGAATACAAGTTACCTTTCTGTCTTGCCTTGGACGGTTCTTTAGACGAGTCATCTGAAATAAAGGTACCCAAAAATGATCAATTGTGACTAAGGTATAACAAAAATAATCAAAATGGTGAACTAGCTGATATCAAATTATGCATTTTTTAAGGTTCTCTTGTGAAAGTTTAGGGCACATTTTTTTTTGCTTGATGTATATTAATGTAGAGTTATATTGAACTTTTGTTAATTATCTATACACTTACAAAAAAGTTTTAAGAAACTGAATATATTTTGCGTTCTTGAGAAATTTCCTTTTAGATACAGTTTTACATGTATAAGTTTACTCACTTCAAAATGGTATAATAAAACTTTGAAATGTCGGTATCTCTCTACCGTAGCAGTATGGATTAAATAATAAAATGCCCTTGATGTAAAAATGTTCGACATTATCAAGTTTGTTTATATACAATGCATGCATCAGAAAAAAGTGTCTGGCCTTATTGATCTTACATTATATAAGGCAAACTTTGCTAGAAAGCGACACTTAAATAGTGTCTTTCCAATGTTAAAAACCTTACGGCAATATCGACGATTTATTCAGTCTTTAACTCATCTGAAGTCAGGCACTAAATTCTGCGAATATAATTTATTTCAAGGTCTCTTGGTTATTAAAAGATTATCAAAGACAGACCTTTCAGTACATATACAATTGTTGCTGTTTCTAGTTTTGCCGCTGGCATTGTTCTAAATTTCATCGACAACTCTTAAATATTAAGTGCAGATGAAATTCATTGTTCTTGAATTGCCAGATTGAGCTGTTACTGCCAAGCAATATCCAAATAAGTATTCTTTTAATACCCTTTGACTGCTCTGCACTATTTATGCATATATTCTTGGGTTCAACGAAGGTACTGATTAACTTGTCGTAGTGCGTTTTTAATTCATTTTCTACCTATAGAATAGTTTGACATACGTCTACCAGATATTTTATATTTAAATGTTTGTTTGTGATAGACAGATGGAGCATTCTTTAAATTTTCAGAAGGGAGGCACCTGGGTGCCATTTTTTGTCCAATCAGTGTCAAAGCAAGACAATTGTTTTGTATATATTTGGAGAAAACAACTCGTTTTGATTTCTAGTTCCTAGGTATTGACATCAAAATAAAATTATTATGATTGACTGATTACTATAAATTTCGTTTACAAATTTTATTTCACAAGTTACACCTACGACTTGGTAAACTATACACACGGGGCCATATTGAATATCCTCAAAAGCGGTTAACCAAACATCATTTCATGCCAATGTTATATGAACTTCGACTTGTAGTTACAATAAAGAAGAATTAATACAAAGCTCACATAACTATATATTTTATAATAATATTAAAATATCTTATCTTAAAACGAAATATACAAACAAAGTGTATTCTTAACGATTTTTAAACGGCTATACATTATGGCACGTGAAACATTGCAATGTTCAATGTTTACATTTGAATTGATTATTGTTTCTTTTACTTTGTGAATAAGATTAATCAGTAATTTGTAATTAAAATAAATTTGTATTGTATATTTTATTAAATTAATAATGTCTATATTTGTATC
The DNA here is from genome assembly GCA_012932295.1 of Cyclina sinensis. Taxonomy (NCBI): domain Eukaryota; kingdom Metazoa; phylum Mollusca; class Bivalvia; order Venerida; family Veneridae; genus Cyclina; species Cyclina sinensis. The sequence continues at coordinate 3,608,242 of JAAONU010000001.1, forward strand.
CAATCAATTTATATTTGATTGTGATAATTTCTATTTAGTAACGTCAATCTGTATTCTAAAAGTTAAATTTCTATTTTTATAATAATCTATTCCTTGTTGGTATTGTACATTTTATCCTTAATATTGTAAAAAACACATTTGTATTTAATAACCCAGTCACTACTATTCAATCATTAACCTGATTTGTATTTTATACGTGCAACACCATTTATATTGTATATTTCATTTTGGGATTTGTTTGTTGATTTTTTTGTGACAGTGGACTTCATTGGCTGAAGAAAATCAAGATGACAACGCCCATATTAAGATTTAAAAATGTCAATGGTTATCAGTAATCAGGTAATTTTAGAAATAGTAGCTCAGGAAAACACCGCCGATTGTTTCTCTCTAATTTGTAACCAGCTGACACACATTACATATATGTAAACGGCCTTGTTGTTTTCCCTTAGTCTATAAAATCTATCTTAACTAAATAAAAAGAAATGCAAGAATAGAATAAAATTTTAAAACGTATACAGTTCAAAACTTCTGTATTGAATAGTAATGATTCAAATATTAAATACAAATGGGAGGAGGAGCAGCGGTCGAGGGGTTTTTGAATGCCGGACTCCCGATGTCGCCGATTCGAATCCTACAAGGGGTGAGAGTCACAAGTGCTTTTCAGCATTCCTCACTTTCGGCATGAATACTGGTTGGCACCCAGGAAGCAGTCATCGACAGGGATTAATGTAAGTTGCAAGATCTTGCTTCCTAATCAATGTAGAATAAAAGTTAAAACTAATTTGATGTTTTACAACATAAATAAAAAGATAAAATACTAACAGGATTTCTACAATATTATTTTTTCAGTATAGAATACAAATATGGGATGCAGAATGCAAATTGACGTACTCAATGGAAATGAAAATTATCAAAAAAGAAAGTTCATATCAATGAAGACATTACTAAATACTAATGAAAAATATACAATGGAACTTGATACAATTACATGTATGCAAAAATATAAGTACTGAATATTGCAGTGTCTCATATCCCATAATATACGACAAAAATAATTGATGCCATATTTCTATATGGCCTCCGAGAATGCTGGGGCAATAATATCCTGTAGAAGACAATAAGATTATGTTACTTGCTTAATTTTAAAAGTCATACCATAACTTTGACAAGACGAGTTTTAAAAGATTTTCCTGTACAACAAATCGTAAACAGATAAACCTTTGGAATAATGAATCTTGGTAGACTGATCAATCGTTAATCAGTCAGAGTACAAAAGTTCTTGAAAACAGTTCTTAGTTCATTTCTGAGAAATTTTACAGAAAATACTTGTGAACTAATTCTTTATAGTTAAAAGAACTATATATCACCACAAATATATATTTGTGGAAATATCAGCGGAGTGACTACAAATAAAATATCTCCACATATTATGTTTGTATTCTTAAGAAATGACGTTTATCTTAATAAAGTCCATAGTTCAGGACGAGTAACACTGCCATTATTTGTAAATAACTGCAATCTTCATAACTACTGGTAATTAAGTATTTATTTCTAGTTTCCCTTGACACAAATATCAATACTAGACGTTTGTTTCTACTAAAACAGTCACCCTATCTCCCTGTTATTCGTCACAAATGGCCACTAATGAACACTTTCCTTAATTTATCGACTGATATTATCTTAAATTTGAAGATTCTCTTGATACATTATCTTAAGTGTCACTAGTCAGAAGGAGGTTAATACTGTCAATCAGAAATTGACTCCATAAATAAATCTCAACTGAAAACATTTAATGCACTAAAATACATATAGACAATTTAAACAGGCAAATAGTGGGTATTGGCGTAAAATACTTTTTTCATTCGGTTCTGTCCTAAAACGAAATCAGTATTGTTTCTCCTAATGTTACATTATTCCTACAATATATAGCCTAAAAGGGTATGCTGTTGAATAAACATAATTTCAAAAAGGACCAAAAGGGCAGTGCTAACTTGACCCTGCGACATTATTTGAACAATCTTGATAGAACAGAACAGAACATAATCTTTGTTAACTGGTACAACTTGTACATCGTTATTATAAAGAAATCATATGTTATATACACAAGGGCACGTAGAATAACTTTATTTCTACAGATTATTTTATAATACTTATCAATAAGCTTTATACATGTGCAACAAACAATACAATTAACACAGAGGATAAGCTGAACGATTAACGACACATAATAGAATGAGTCTGAAGGCAAATTTTACAAATTTACATACATTTATCTGAACAGTTTTTCTATCACACTTTAGTAATTCTATTAGTTTGTACATACTAGGTCTTCTATAATAACATCTAGGTATAATTGTTTTCTCTCAAAGCAGAAAAGCGTGGACACTTCAATAAACTAGAACTCTGCGCGTCGGATGTGTCGCCTGACGATAGCATATCGGTTATTTAACTTTGTTCTATGGAATAGGGGAATTTATAGGCCCCATGACAAGAATTAAGTATGAAAATTACAAAGGAAACTAACTCAAACATTATGCGAAAAAGAGTTATGGTTCTTGGGCACTGCACCTCTCAACAGTGAGATCTATTCACCTATGAAGTTTCAAGTTGATATCTTCAATACCTTTTAAGTTATGCCCCGGAAAATAATTAAGTATGAAATATAACAAAGGGCAATAACTCAAAAATTATGAGAAAGAGAGTTATGTTTCTTTAACACTTGCATCTCTTCCACAATAATTATCATTTCACTTATGAAGATTCAAGTTAATACCTCCGGTACTTTTAGAGTTATGCCCCGGGACAAGCAAAATGGGACGCCGACGCGGACACCGCAAGTAACACCTAAGTGTCCCATGACTATAGTCAGGCGACACAAAAGTTAAATATCTTTCAATATTGTTTAAGTGACAAAATACAAAATACGCTAATTTCGAGACCATCTGTTATTTCCATATCTGCCTGTTTGTATTCTTAATACAAGTGATGAAACTCTAATATTGCTTAAAAACAACCTTAAATCAAACGGAACAAAGTCAAGGTACTCGGCATATTCAAATTTATCTTTTATATTGTGGTATAACGATAATATAGAACTATTAGATTTAGTAATATCCCAACCTTAGAAAAACAATCATCTAGTCTTTGTTTAAACATACTTAGGATATATATCTCGTCCATAACTGACTGATTTCAAATGCATAGTTGAAGCCAAACTCATATAACAATTTCCTAACATCAGACACACAGTTATTTTTACCCTCCATACAATCTTCTAAAGTACATGTTGTAAACTGATTTTAAATAATATTATCAGGTCTTTACAGTTTCCAATACTCGATTATATCAATATATCTTGAAATATATAAGGGATAACGACCTATTCACTATACACTGCTGCGATAGGTGCTTTTAACTTCACACGAAAAATGTTCTCACAAAACTTCAAATGGACTCGGTCCAATGTCTTTAGACTTACCGAAACCAGCAACTTTACAAGAATAAATAAGTATCGATCCAACAAATGAATCAAACAATTGACACAATATTTTAGGTTTCAGTTTGTATTTTGGGCAATTTACCAATAAAACATTCAATGCCTTCAATGCTTTTACCCATTAAAAGTTTTCGATTCAACGAAAACTTTCCTGTATAATTTAAAACTGTACCAAGATATTTAAAATCATTCACAACTTCTAGAGATCTACTAGACAATGCAACATGCAAAATATCTAAGCTCTATGCCATACAGTTTCAGACAAGAAGATTTTCAAAGTACCTATTCTACACAACTCAATTTAAATCAAGTGCCCCCGAACGAGTTCAGTTTTAGGGAAATAATCTGAAAAACCTTGTAGGGGTCAACTATACATTTGATGAGGTAATTTGAAGCAAAATGTTGACGATGCCCGACTTAATACATACGACGGACATAGGATGAACCCAATAGCTCTCCTTAAAAAGGAACAAAGGTCCTTACAGGTTAAGTTGTCTCTTCAAATGAATACATCTACAAACATTTATTCAGTTACCTGACTGAGATGTCAGGCTTTATACATTGGCAGATTTGTTGTTTGCAATAGATAATTCATGATTTTAGATCTTAATTGATAAAATTAGCTTAACAGAAGGGGCGTGATTTCTTGAAATGTAAATTTCCATAAAACGATTCGCAAATTCGCCATTTTGTTTACGGACTCCTTAATGATACGAGTAAAGCATTTATTAATAAATTTTATTCAAGTTCCTCTAATTCTAAGAATGATACAATAGTTTATTTAGACCTTTTCTTTTGGAAGTAAATTAAACAATGCATCATTTTATTTTAACTACAAGGTAAAATAGTAGTACGAAATTATAACTGTACAGGGGTTTGTGTTTAGCATTTTGATCGAACGAAATAAAAGACTGTAAATGAAAATCATCCTGTGTCAACAGAAATGGTGCTTCTAGCTTCTCAGCATATCCTAGGTGAAATGTAGTACTGACATATACTCTGTTAAAGGAATAAACTTTTGTAACTTCCTCGCTACAGAAGACAGCCTTGCACTGTCTGAATCGAATACGGATACCAAGCCAAATGATAATTGAACGGATCTTAACTTTCTATAGGCTTGCAAAGAAAGCAGTCTTTTACAAATCATGTATAAAGCTTGATCAGTGATTGATAATTAAATCAAAAGGAACACTTTACTATTTGCCACACTACTGCATGGGACGTAAAGAAAAAGTGTAGTAGCATTTGATAACAGCTAACTTAATCTTCTTTATATTATCATGGCTCACTGGTAGTGTAATGCCTATAGGTATTGACGGAATATTCATCACAGACCTATAAAACTCAAACAGTGGCAATGAATAACGATCAGAATCCGCTTTTAATGGACTTTCGACACCAAAACATAAGATTAACAGCCAACATGATGGAAACGATAACATTAAATGACAATCAACAGAAGACGTAATAAAGAATCTTGCACATAAATGTGGCGAGTATTTAACTTTTTCTACACTATTAACGTAAGAAGATGCATTTAAAGTGTAAAAACAGCACAAAACAGCTTTTGCAGCAGCAAGTGATCAGGTAATAAAAGTTCGACAAAAAGAGTGTCATTAACACAGCTTCCCTTCTAAGGTTAGATGACACTGATTGTTTTTCCTCTAAATATCAGTTTTCTATGGATTTCGGTGAAACATTATTAGTTTGTTCATGGATTTGATATACTGAAGAACTACATGTAGTTGCTGATAAAATGTTTTATATTAACACTGCATAACCAGACGTAAATTGTTCATGTTTGTTACTTGTGCTGTACGAAATTTTAACAACAGAACAGTGAAAAGCAAGCAAATGCTGATATATCTCTTACTGACAATATACTTCAGGTAAAGATCTTCTGCAAGATTAAATGTAAGACAGACGTCAGAATTAGTAGGCTTGATGTTTTATAAGTTTGAAATGATACTAGTATTCAATAAATACAAGTCATCCAATTCGAAAAAGAAAACACGTAAGAAAACAAAAGACATTTTATTGTTACAGCATTCTAACAGAACTCACTTGAAATGGGACATTTAATTACCTGTTACAAAACTACTTAGAACGTATAAAACTTCAAAACACTGAGCAATTTTAGAAATAAATCATATACTTTGAAAAGGTCTGTAATTTAAGTACTCATTCGGATATTGTTTAAATCCTTAGTGATTGAAATGATATTTTTGTCGTATAACGCAGGGGTTTTTTGCAAATTCGTCTACAATTTATATGGCTTCCTGGTTCTGTTAATCGACCGATTGTAGTCTCCAGACACAATAAAAATCTAACTACTAAGCTGGTTAGAGTTTACTTGTATGTTTTAGCAAAGTTAAACGCCCGCACCTGACCAAATGAATTTTATCAAAGCGTTCAAATAAACTCCTATATGTACTAGAAGATAAGTATGGGTTAATCATGGAAGCATTTTATATACAATGCCTACTTTGTTCTAGAACACGCATATGAAAAGAAAACATTAGTTTTTCAAAGCAAACTTCTAGGGGAAAAAAGGTTCAGACATAATTGCCTACAACAGAAAGTATTTTCAATAAAAATCGATTTCATGATTCAGATAAAACAGTCTCTGTAACAAAAAGCTCTGATATATTCTCTAATAGCCAGGTTTTTATTATGTAAATGCAGCATTTGTCATGCTATTCAAAATAAGTCTTAAACTATTTTTTTTCGGATGAATTGTATTGTTGCGTGACAGAACTGCAGACTGAATTCAAAAGGGCACTTTGCAAATGAATAATTTCAAAAGCTTCGATAAATAAAAAAATGCAAAATAAGGCATACCGTTCAGACAGAAATGCCTCCACTGTAAGGAACTAACAGTTATCTTTACAATTAACTACAGAAATGTGCGTTTGAGTTCACCTAGGCACAATGTGGTCATGATAAGCATTTTTGTTCGCCCAGAATTTTTCCCGCCTCCGTCTTCTTAAACCACTTTGTCAAAGATGATTAAACTTGGCAGACATGTTTCCTGCATATAGGTCTATCACTTTTCTTTCCACAGAATTTTATTCAATAGAAAACTTTAGTTTCTATACTTACAAGAATGAAAAGACGTGTTTTTGTCTAAAACCATCATAACCACCAGGCCCAGAGCTTTAAAAAATTATTGTGAGCATTATCTAGTGGATTTAAAATGTTCAAATTTAGCTCCTGGGTTACTACTGTCTTCATCCGAGGGGTTAAATATTCTAAATAGAAATATATAAATGAAAAGCTTTTATAAATTTCTTGTATGAAACAAAAAAGCCCAGAGTTCTGAAATTTGCACAAGTCACTGTCTAGGAGACATTTACCAATACTGTTAAAATTTTTCCCCATGGGTATTTTTTTACTATAGCTGGGGGTCAGATACTTTACAAATAATTATGTAGACAGAGTCTTGAAAAATCACCTTGACAGTAACTGTAAGACTAAGACTTCTGAAATCTGGCATATTGTATTGTCTTATAAAGCACCTCCAATATTGTTCAAATAATTCCTTTGCGGATATTTTTGTGTAAACCGGAGAAACATATTTATTTAAATATAGAAAACATAGTAGTACAGAAAACCTTTCTTTTTTTTAACAAAAAAAGGGAATATTAACCTGAAGCTTCAATATTTGCAAATGGAGCATTTTCTAGCTCTCTCTTTTATTTTGATGATAGAAATAAAACATTGAAAACAATGCACTTATCGTTTTTAAACTCAGGTAAGTGATTTTGGGCCATCTTAATCCTCTTGTTCCAGTTTTATTTTCTTGATATAAGTAGCAACACAGGTACGTTTGTTTAATTTAAAACAGTCACCAAATATCTCCATTGTACTTCGAAACTGAACACTTTCTCTTATCTAACTGCTTGATTGTATCTAATATTTGAAGATAATTTTGGTACATGACCCATATATTGAGTCAGCAATCGTGAGAACAGAGATTCGACCTATAATTTAATCCTTTATAAACCTTTTCATTCTTGAACACTGAATATAATGGCACTTCTGACTTTCATACGATTGACAATAACCAAAACCATACCTCAAACCATACCTCAGAATATAAGATCTATGGAGGTTATTGGATTTGAAACTTTTTAAATTTCTAAATCAATGACTGAAAAGGACTTTATCGAAATCATTTTTGTTCAAGTTTAGTGAAAAAATGATTAAGCAGTTCCGATGATAAATGCACATTTTCTTAGGCAGACCAATATTTACTGCAATCTCTTTGTAAGCAATGCGTTTTTTTCAGTCTGTTGTTACAGCAACAAAAACCCATACAAAAAGATTAAGTCAATATATTTGATATCTCTCTTAAGTGTCATTTGAAATGATTTTTTGACATGGTGACTCAATCTGCTAGAATACTTGCATCAGAATAGAGAGGTATGTCAGACATCGATCTTATTCAATAGATAATCTAATTGTGTATGCATGATTTTGATGATTGTGAAATTAGATTTATAACGGACACATTAGTTTAAGACTGGTGAATCACCAAACAGACTACTTTTTGTTGGTTTTTGACAAGCTTACTTTGAAAGTTTAAACGCAATTGTAAAGATCTGTTAATATACAGAACCAATAACTCAGAAATTGACGCGACAACACTTCGTTTCTGATTTGTCTCACTTTTACAGAGGACGTAAAGAAAAATACATTTTTAAGGACTGACATCCTTGAGTAGTAACCTTAAATCGATGGAATATTCACTACAGACCTGGCAAACTCAAGCAATAACAAAGAATAACGACCAGAATCTGCGTTTAATGGACTTTCGACACCAAAACACACAATTAACAGCCAACATGATGGAAACGGTAACATTAAAGACAATCAACAAAAGATATATCTGGTAAAGTTATATTCGTGAAGTTTTCAGTGTTAAATATTAAAAATATAAAAGATCAAATAACAATCTGAAGTGATATCAATTTGCGTTTTCGTTATTTTTAAATATACATTGAGACAAAAAATATTCATATAGAAAAAGACAAATACTGACAACAAAAACTAGAAAATTCAGATAATACACAGTACTAGGTTCATGTAAATCTTCCCAATAAAACATAAATATTTCAAGTATCATGATATCTGGATCTTATGTTACAGCTATCTGAGGACGCGTTTTCTTGTTTCGTGTAGGGCACTAGGGACACATACAAATGTCATCAATTCCTAAGATATTTTGCACATGAATACGAGAATCCTCAGACGTTCAGTTTAGACGTCTGCCCACGAAATGAGACAATAAAAATACAAAGCAATGTAAGCAAGGAATCTCTTAAGAGAGAATTTAAACCAATCAATATACTTTCAATGCTGGAAGAATAACCCAAAGAATATTAGTCAGCAACCATGGTTTGATAGAAGTATGTAAAAAAACTAAGAAACAAAAATATGAACATTTTGACTTGAACCTGGTTACTTGTAGTTATAAACAACCGAACGGTAACACTGACAGCTAAAACAGAATAGAAACAAATTAAATTCGACGAAAAGTCACAAAAAAGAAAATAATTGGTCTGAAAGTAAGTGAAGAGTAACCCTTTGACTAGCATCTATTTCTTTATTTTAAATGATGTTTTCTTTTAGGAGCCTGTTCAGAATAAATAAAAAATATTCTCTTTTTTATTATCATTTTTAATAAGGGTATAAGATACTGACATAATCCAAATTAAATATTTGTCTGTAGAAGTTGTGGTAAGGATAAAATCATTTTAGAATTTTTCAATAGAAGCATTACGATTAAAACCTCCATGTTGCTTTTTTGCGTTTAAAACCAAATAAGTATTCTTCCGTTAATTCTTCTACCACATAAGAATAACAATTTTGATTGTTCCAGAGTTAAAAATAATTTAAAAGCACTAAGCGTGTTTATTTAAGGAAATAAAAAGGAAGCAAATCGAACACGAGACAATGGACTTGTAAGCCTAAATGAATTAGTACACTAGCTGAACGAACAGAGAGTTAAGTTATTTTCGACTCTCAAAACCTATTAATTACTAACTGACTAATTGTAATATTCCCGTCACTTTCTTTGTTGATGAAGGTAAATGATAATTTCTCAAATATAGGCCGCTATCCTTACACCAGGTATGCAGAAGACAAAGCGCTACACCCTTCCTGAAAACAACTATTTGTAAAAATCTGCAGATCTTGTTACCTGTGTTTTCATACGTCTTACCTGTTTATGTATATGTGGTGCACGTGTAAGATAACAATATGAGTGCAAATACTGACCTTGTTGCACATCGTAACTTTTATCTAACTTTATTTCCAATTATCACTATTCTTTTAAATGTCTGAATCAAGGAAGAGAGTACAACTATCTTTGTATTATAAAAGTTTATTCTAATTATTTTTTACCTAAAGACCATTACAACAATGAGATAATAATTCAACAAAATTCACTCTTAACACGTGCTTTGACCCACTTTTGGCCTTTTGTCAAAGCAGCTAACGTAGATCTTACAACATTAGAACTGTCTGATTTCAGATAAATTATCAACATTCAATACTGTCTTTGGATTCATACAGTGACTACATGTTTTTTTTACTCAACAATGTGTAATAAACGTGGTACCGACACCGATATTACTGACAAAGGCATCAAACAATTAGTCTCTAACGATCAGACGCCTCCTCTCTATAGTCTATGATTCGACCTGATAATGAATCGTTTTTCTAATAAGTATGGGCTAATTTCAATCTAATGATATCCTAGGTCTCGATCGAAACCAATTTGAAATAAGCGCTATACAAACAGGTCGACTATTAAAGTAAATTTAATGTTAAACTACAAGCATAAAGATTGACCTTATAAAAAGGGAACACTTAAAAGCTAAGGTAAAAGAATTGTAATGTAAATGTTTTGATGGCTTAAACTTATTATTTTCAGGGAGCACCTGAAGGTTATTTTGCTTTCTATTTCATAAATCATACAATTCTCTTAAATTGTCTTGTGGTTTTACAGTAAGTAGAACTTAAACACTGAACGCCAGTACGCTGCATTTTATCTTTCGAATTTAAGTCAGTCTTTATAATGTTATTTCATGTAATTAATTTGTCATGTTTTATATTATAAAATAAGAAAACTAATCAAAACATACACAGCTGATTCAATATTAAATAGTTAGACGCAGTTGCAATAAAACGTTGTTGTTTTAAATCTATTCCGGGATCCTGTTTTCGTTTACTTTGGGTCTTATGTGTAAAAACTGTTCTTTTCTCCAAATTTAAACTTAGTGAAAAAAAATATTGTTGAATTTCAAAACAAACAGAAATTTAGTTATTTGAAATCATAATAATCTTTGACTATTTGAACAAAGGAACGACTTGAAAATGTTTGAAAACTAATTTGTGTTCATTAAAGAACAAATCATCTCTAAGCAAATTTCCGTTTAAAATCCAGGTTATGACCATCGTATGACACCATGCTTCATGAATCTGTTCAAGGTTTATTACATGTTTTAAAAGACTCAACACAAAAACATACTTTATTAATTCCTTGTTTATTTTATTTTATTTTTTTAATTTATATTTTTTTTATTATAACTTGAAAAATTGTCTCAGTTCCCTTTTTCAGAGATAAAAAACGTAACTATAAAAATTATGTTTCACACGAAAGCATGGTAATATCTTGGCCATTAACATGTAAATGTTAGTATGTAGTGGCAGTTTTTAGCTTCATACACATATCTGAACAAAGTTTTGCTAGTCTAAACCGTGCAAACTGTTAGTGCTTTCTCAATTTTTATACATTTTCTTCTTTTCATTTGTTAACATTTAAAAATGTCTTATATTGCTCACAGGATGTTTTTTAAGTGTATAAGAATCTTTGGAATGCGTTTCACAACTTGTGCAGCAAGACTATATGAAACATTTTACTGAAGTAATAGGTGAAACAAAACAAAACGACAACAATTAAATGACAATTCTGCAGGACTTTGTAAAATAATTAGAATATATTTCTACTACATTTTAATACAACAAAGAGTAAAATAACTTATCTTCCTGTCACTTTTAAAGTGTATGCATGAAATGTTGTTTCAAGCAGTAAAGTAATAATCGAAACCCCGCAATTCAGTTTTCACAAAAGGACGTGCAAAAGATGTTTTGTCGGTTTATCATAAATTTAAGTTTTGTCATATTCTACGATTTATGGAAAAGAAAACAATAATTGAATCAGCAACTGAACTGAAGATTTGAATATTGATTTCAAATAAAGCATTTAGAATTGCTGGGTAGGCTGTTAACATGTCACTTAAGTATGAAAGAAATCCACTGTTTCTTGACATCGGTAGTACATTCTTTTCTCTAGATAAAAAGTGGAGAAAAAAATCCCTCATCTCAATGTGTTATATTATGGTGCCATAGTTGTTATTCACTAATTAACTAATGGTAAGCAATGATCGTATAAAATAATTATCTTTGTGGAAGCTCTCAGACAAGACCTTATTGAAGTACATTAGGCAAGTGTTTTGGTCATACCATTCATTAACTTATTAGCATTTACTTTAATGCTAGTATATATTTGTGACAACTGGTATTTAAATATCATAGCAAGTCAGCAGCATGAAACTAGAAATATGTCACAGTTTTCATCATCTATAATAAATGGGGTTTATACGAAATAAATAGAAAAAAGTATGCATAAAATGATTAACCTATTAAAGTAAAACAATGAAAAAATGAAACAATTTCTCTTTGAACAATAGATGCGTATAATGCTCAAATTGACATAACTAAAAGCTGTCTTTTGTAATTTCAAAATCTACTCCTTCACTGAAACCTGTACAGGTTGAAACATATTATTTTTTATCAAAATATATCAACTACAACGTTCAACCTGAAATCAGTTTAAAATTATTGTACTCTGCATATCTATTTCTTCATAGTTTCAAAGTACATAGCATGTTCAAAAATAAATTTTCTAATTTAAAACGTGTCATGTATTAGTGTAATTTTATAATATAACCAGCTTTATGTCTTAAAACGTCACTGCGATGTATATTCGTTCATGATGATACGACTAGACCTGTTCTGTCTGTCCGTAAAAGAACTTAGTTTTCAGAAAACAGATTGGCTTAAGGTCAATGTTAAACGTTAGACCTTATCAATAAAAGAGAAAATGTGTTATTTGTGTGAAGAAAAATAAATCTGTATCACTGGTTTCAAAAAGAAGTGCAATGCATGCGTCAGTTCTACTTTCTAGGCTTTTCCAAGCTGTTTTTCCATATTTCTTTCATGTTTTATTCCATAAGTTACGCATTTGTATTCAAAATTATACCTGCATCACTACTAACATTTGTATCAAATTAATATAGTAAAAGGTTGCTATAAATTTTGGAACATTTTCGATGAAGAAATTTTGTTAAGAAATTACCATAAATTATCAAAGAAAAAAAAAATAAACTTACCTTTTTGACCTACGACCACTATTGTTATTATGGCTATAACCGCAACAACTGCTATGATTAATCCTAAAATATACAATCCTTTCCTTCTTTTGGGCTTTCCTGGTCTGTAATGTACTGACGTTTGAGCAGCGTTAGGCAGATCATAAGGCTTTGTTCTAAGACCATCTGTCTGTCTGTGAAGTTTGGTCTGTGTATCATTAATTACTGTTCCATCCTCTTCGAAGAGCGGGTTCTCATAGCACCCCTGCAGAAGAAGTTCATTTTCATCAACATTTGAATAAGGATTCCTAGCTGTATATTGTCTTAACGTTTGCATAGGAATTATCCTGCTTATAAAATTAGTTCCCATTCTTAGCCTCTTGTACCAGTGTTATGTGTTATGCTGATTTCCAAAATAACACGCGGTGTTTGTAACAACCAACCACATATGTCCTAAATTGTTGACCAGATTTTGCAGAAGATATAATGAAATCGTCTACGATTTCTATCACATCCCCCTATCTCTAGTCGCATGAGACTTTATAAGAAACATATGCGCTAGCCTATACCATATATCCTTGCATATTGTGATATATTCCCGACACGTGGAATAAAGTCCTCTAAATGAAATTAGATTGCTATTCAATCATATATTTTTATTACAAGTCGCCCAAGTCTGCTGCAGTTTAACAATAAAAGCTATATTCTTAGTCTGTATTTGTGCAGTAACTGAGAGCATCCCGTGAAATATATCCTTGTATACTCTCGCTTGAAACACGTTCGCTTTGAAAGAAGATTAAGACAACTTCTGTCGCATGTTATCACAATGATTTTAAAGTGATCTCTTATAACATTAAGTTGAAATGTGTCTTCCCAGTTCAAACAAGGAAGGTTTCTCGCGTTCCTACGTTTGTCGTTATCGGTGAAAAACGTTTGCCTCATTACAGACGATCAAAGCCAGTTATTGTCTTTGTCGCTCGGTAATGTCGCAAGGTCCGGCCATATTGATGATACAATAAAGATAGCGGGGAACCCATCAACAAAGGATCAAATGTTCATTAAATACTTGCATAGCAAATCCAACTTATTCAGCAACTCAAGCATTTTAGAGCTCTAGTTTGTCAACATTTTAGAGTTTTTAAGTAATTAATTCAGCACTGACTTCATGACAAGACGTTTTATTTACTTGAAGCATACTGTAGTTCCTTTGTTATGATTAAAAGATATAAGAAAATACTATTTTTTCAAAGTTGTTAGTAACTAATACTGTATGGAATTACCTTATATTGCAGACACAGAAATTACGTTCATTTGTCGCTTTCTATTAATGAATGCGGATTTTGTTAGCCTGACTTAAGGTGTCCTGTAAGTGTACTGAACATAATTTCGATTCAATTCATACTTTGGTAAAGTTTTAAGGAAACGAAAATATGAATTGGCTTTTTGTTAATTTGACTTAATATTGTAAATAACAATACCAATCTAAGGCAAAGAAGAGCCAAAGTCTCTTATATTTCTTGTCACATGCTTCAATGATTAAATGTGTTATGACATATTCTTTTTAAGACATACTGAATGTCACCTTATATTTGCAATATTGATGTTGTTTCTAATTAAATTTGTTTGCCACAAGAAAGAGAAATTAATTCAGAACCCATTTTTTCAATTCAGAAATAATTAATTCTAATTTTTTTAAAAATCCAAGGCAAAGATGAACTAAAGAACGAAATTCCCTTATAAATTTAATTATTGTATAATAAATTCTACAGCAATACCGGTATTATAGCCACGAAAATCAAAGGAAGTACTGTCTCGGGAATACCCTTGGGAAAACGAACGACATGACCAATACTGGTCCGGAAGAAGACATGTAAGTGAATCCCAGAACCCTGCAAAATCTGTAAACTTGTCATTAGATCACTAACAGGCTTGAGTAAAAAAACCTTGATCGTTGCGACGTAAACGGGAAAAGACTAATTTACAATCACTTCAAGCCTATGTAGTAAAAAAAATATATTTAAAGTGTTTGTATATTGTAATTGTTGTTGTTAGACTATATACAATCCTTAAAAGGAGAAACTCCTTGAACCTTACCCTTGAAGTTAATTAAACACATTTGCAATTTTGTAAGTATACAGTCAAGTATTTTAAATTGCACAGCTACATTTCATACAGCTACATATGAGTCAAAACTGTTCAGAAAACAAAAGCTGTACGTGTTTGTGTGTAATGTATATGCCTGAAGCGTGCGTGCGTGCGTGTGTGTTAATTATCCCAAAGCTGTCTTATCGCGATTTTAGTAAAATAAAATAATTCATGGTAACTATTAGAAATTATTTAATGTTTTGAAAGCTGTATAAAACAATACCTGGGATATACCCGAGGTATTTTAAATCTATTCATTTCTACACTGCAAAAATGATTTTTTATCCTATATGTTTTTTATCCTGTAACTGCTGTATCTCACAATTACAGGAGAATTTTCGTCTTAGAATCTGAAGATCTTAAATCTTAATAAGGCCTTTGATCCACAAAAAATAAACTTACAAAACGGCGAAGAAATTAAATGAAACAAACTGGGTTTATGTAAATACGAACATTCCAAACAGCGTTCTGCTAAATGTTTAGGATAGAAATATACTTTGTTGACAATTTCCAGAACCTCTTAATGTTATTTTATCACATGAAGTCTTTCAGTGCTTATAGCTTTCAAGAAGACAATTGAATTTATTACATCATTATAAAAGAAAGCAGTAGCGCTTTTAGCATTTTTATCGACACCAAACAAGTTTAGTACATTTTCTTTGATGTCTATGTTCCCTCAAAAATTTTATCGTGAATGTACAAGAAGTTTCTCATTTCCCAGTATTCACATATTCACATCTTTTGTCATACATACTGATGCTGTCATCAACTTATTGCTAAGTCTTCCTCTAACAATTTTTTTCATACAAGAACTTTATAGGCTCATACTTAAACAGAAACCAAGTTGCGTTAAATTCGAATTTTATACTTGAAAACCTTAAACATGAATGACCTTTTTCCCAACTGAATACGAATCAACTATACTTTGTGTGTAAACATGAAGACCTTATGGGATCACGTTGTAAAGTGCGACTTTCATAAATCTTACATCTGGCTAAAATAAGCGATTAAGCATTCCGACATCATATACAGTATGTGTGTTATTATTCCACGGCAATTGTAAACCGTAAGCGTAAGATGAAACAGAACATGTCTTGATGCACTTCTGTTATTTAACAGTATACAAAAGAAAACCTAATAAATATTTTCATCATGACTTTAAAAACACAGGATTTAACTTTTTACCAGATTTTTTAAAACAATTATTTCGCAATCCTACAAGATAAACTCACTGAAACAAAGCTTTCTGAGTGACAATTGAATTTATCACACCATTAAGCCTGAAGACAATAGTGCATTTGGATTTTCAATTGTCTTGGAAAAAGCGAAGATTCTCTTTTTATATCCTGCTGCCGGATATATCGGAACTTATACGCAATTTTGTCGAAACCAGATATAAAAACCTTTCTTTTTATTGTCTACAAAAGCTTCAGATCTGCACCAAGTTGGCTTGGAGAGCATGCTTAAATAAACAAGTTTTACTCTACTGCAGATTGAGATTTTGAAACCTTTAATTACAAAAACAAAGCAGTTATCTTATCTTGGTGTAAAGGTGCGACCTAGTATGCGAAAAGCAACTAAACAGATGAAGATTTACGACAGTGGCTTTTGTGTATAAGCCTCTGTTAAGTCTTAATAATGTTCAAAAGATTTCGAAGGTAAAACCTTATTTCATATATATATATATACCTCTAATATTCGATGATTTTAAAAGTTTAATAGACCAAAACCAAAAGATAATGATTTAAGAACGTAAGTAGTCCTCGTATTACTATAATTTGTAGGTGGGGAGAAGGGCGGGGTTGTAAATTTCTTTTAAAAAAAGTTTATATACTTTCTTAATCCTTTTTTGTTTTCTGTTTTGTATCTGTAAATTTACAGAACCGGTGTTAACGACAATTCATAATGACACAATTTATATATATTTCTAAATTTCATGAAAATCACTTCAGTAGTTTTATACATTTTGTCTAATCTTGATAACAGCTATACTTAGTTGTTTTTGATAATTGTTTGAATTTAATAGGTGCAGATTTGGTTTATCATTATATGGTACGGCTGGGTTGTCTGATGTTAAAAACCAATGAATTATGTTGTTTGCTGTCTTTATAATGAGTCACGCTCGCGTTATGTTCTGTCAAATACTTTTATGTGGTTATCGTTGCAAGCACGTTTTAGATTATAAATAGATGAATATGATCAGTTGATTGCCATTATGTTTTGTTAAATAGACATGGTGTTGGGTTAAATTAATATGGTGTTAGGTTATCTCATACTTCTGTTTGGTTCATTACTTTTGGTATTACTTTTGATGTTCAGTTACAAAAATCCTATGATCCGTGATCATGTACGTATTTTCTGTATACTGAAATGCCATGTTGTCAAATGAAATATTGCTGCGTATGCATTCAGTGGTGTGTAGTGACTGTTCAATTTTGTTTAGTTCTTTTCATATTTGTATCATGTCTACCTGTCATGATGCTCCGTATTCAATATATGAACAGGTTCAAGATTATTCTGTAGGGTTTTGTGATCATTCATATATCATATTTTGTTTGTGAACCGTTTTGCTTCATGTTCATATTCATTTAGCCCACCACCATCTCTACTTAACGTAATATAATTGTAATCAACTGATCACAATCATCTAATAAGAGCATAAACTGTTCTTGCAACTGGGCAGCATGAACGATTACCGCGCAAAAGACGAATCTGACAGAACAAAACGCAAGCATGACTCATTATAGAGAGTGTAAACAACATATTTTATTGGTTTTTAACGTCAGTCAGTCCTGGCGTTCCATATAAATACCCTGGTAGCAATGTAAACTTGTACGGGATATATCTTTGATATGTTAATGTATCATACCAAATAAAGTGGGGAAAACAAATACAGAACACTACACGTTTTATTGCCCCAGGGAACCAAACGTTTATAAATGGATTCTCCTTCATGTCTCCTTCAATGTCTTTTTACAGCGATGACTGTTATTTTCTGTTAATTCCAAAAATAACAACCAGACTTTAACACCCAGTTGGCGCAAACAGATTTAACTGCCTAGTTCATCTGCTAGAGAAGCTTCCATATTTACACGCAGTGGTATGAAATGCACATTCTAGAAGATAATAAACCAGTTTAATGCTTTCGTAGATAAAGATTCTGGTAGCCTTTTCTGAAACGTAACTGAAAATTTCACTGTGAAATATGTGTATTTCGATCTATTACGTGAGCATTAAATTCTAAAAGGTAAAGGTCTTAGTAGGCAGCTGTCGTTTATACTACACAATTAAGTCTGTCAAAGATGTAGGGATAAAATATGTATTCAGCCAAATCAACAAAAACAAATTTCAGATTTCGGTCTACATAGGATTGCCTGTAAACAAATATATTCTGTCTAAAAGCTGATTCTGTAAAACCCTGGTAGTTTGAACTGCGCAAAATGTGTGATTTATCAAAGGATTTAATTTGTGATACCTAACATTCTGATATCGAATTGTAATTTTTACAGCTTTTGAATTTTCATTTACCTGTCTTAATGAAAGAGTAATTTTCACTGTAGACAGACAGTCGTTGTTTCGGGTGAATTCTTTAATCACCGCTCTAATAAGTTTGATGAAATCGTCATCATGCTTAGGTAGTTTTCTAGATTTCTATTCAGGATTTTAAAGACTAAAATAAATAAAATTAAGTTAGTACAAATAATACAAAGGTAAATAAATCGTCGATAAAACCTTTAACATTCATTAGTTAAAAAGTGTTCTTTTTGGTTTCTGTTGCCATTGTTGAATCCCTACTCTACAGATAGTTATGAGTTGTGCCATTTAATGGAGTTGAAGATTAAACAAGAGATGTTTGTAAAACATTTATGCCCCCCTAGCACCTTATTCTAGCCATGAGGCAGCCATGAAGTTTTGAGAAGCTGGGACCAAGCGTTTCTATAGTTATTGATTGGAAACCATTTTGCTATTCAAGGACACTGTGACCATGGCCTTTGACATGGTGACCTGAAAAACTAAGGGGCTCATCTACAAGTCATGAACAACCTATATAAAAAGTTTGAGGAACACGGGCCCAAGCATTCTAAACTAATTAATCGGAAAACTTTTTCTTTTTGAAGGTCACTGTGACTTTTGACCCAATGACCAGAAAAACAATTGTTGTTATCTACTGATCATGACAAACCTACAAACTTAGTATGACAAACCTGAGCCCAAGGATTCCCTATATATTCAGCAGAAACTGTTTTGCTTTTCAAGATTACTGTGACCTTGACCTTTGACCTAAAACACTAAAAACTACAGGGGTCATCTAATTGTCATGACCAATCTACCTATGAAGTTTTGAGGAGCTTGGCCCAAGCCTTCTATAGTAATTGATCAGACACTATTTTGCAACACAAGGTCACCGTGACATTAACTTTTGTATTGAAAAGCTATAGGGCTCATCTAATGGTCATGGCCAACCTATGTACCAAGATTGGGGAATCTGGGTCAAAGCATTCTATTGTTATTAACTGGAAATCAGTTTGCTTTTCAAGGTCACTGTGACCTTGGCCTTTGACCTGGTATCCTGAAAAACTAAAAGGGTCATCTACTAGTCATGACCAACCTACACACTAAGTTTGAAGAACCTGTGACCAAGAGTTGCACAGTTATTGATTAGAAACCGTTTTCCTGTTCAATGTCATTCTGACCTTGACCTTTGACCTGGTGATGAAAAAACTATTCGGATCATTTTCTAGTCATTAACAACCTACATACTAAGATTAAACAACCTTGGACCAGGGGTTCTATAGTTATTATTTGGAAACTGTTTGCTTTTCAAGGACACTCTGACCTTGATTTTGACCTGGTGACGTGAAAAACTATAGGAGTCATCTAATGGTCATGATCAACCTACACATTAAGTATGAAGCACCAGAGACCAAGCCTACTATAGTTATTGATCAGAAAGTGTTTTGCTTTTCAAGCTCACTGGACCTTGACCTTTGTTCTGTTGACCTGAAAAACTAAAGGCGTCATCTACTAGTCATGATCAACCAACAAACTAAGTTTGAACAACTTGGGTTCTATAGTTATTGATTGAAAACTGTTTTGCTCTTCAAGATCACTGGGACCTTGACCTTTGACGTGGCGATCTGAAAAACTATAGGGTCACCTACTGGTTATGACAAACCTACATACTAAGTTTATACAACCAGGGACCAAAGGTTCTTTAGTTATTGATACGATTGATACACTACCGTTTTGCCATTCAAGGTCACTGTGACCTTGACCTTTGACCTGATGATGTAAAAAGTCACTTGGGTCATCTACTAGTCATGACGAACCTACATACTAAGTTTAAACAACCTGGGACCAAGGGTTCTATGGTTATTGATAAGAAACTGTTTTGCCCTTCAAGGTCACTGTGACCTTGACCTTTGACTTGATGATGTAAAAACACATTTAAGTCATTCACTAGTCAGGGCCACCCTATATGCTAAGTTTGAACAACCTGGGACCAAGGGTTCTATAGTAATTGATCGGAAACCATTTGCTATATAGGATCACTGTGACCTTGACCTTTGACCTGGTGATCTGAAAAACCATGGGGGTCATTTGCTGGTCATGACCAACCTACAAACCAAGTCTGAGGAAGGTGGGTCCAAGGGTTCTCTAGATATTGATCAGAAACCAAAGTGTCCTGACCAACCAACATTTGCAAAACTATATACCCCCTCATCTTCGATGGGGGGGGGGATATAAAAATTGTTCGATCATACCCAAAACAAAACTTGACCTAGATATTCTTATCATAAATCTGTATACTAAAAATATTTTGGTATGTGCAATCTCTGCGAAGAAAATTAACGGAAACTGCAAATAATTTGAATTTTTCTAAGTCCATGGGGCATAACTTTGTCAAAAATTGCTCGATCAAACAAAAAACAGAACTTATATTATTATAGACCTAGATATTCGTATCATAAATCTAAATACCAAATATCATTTCAGTATGTGCAACCCTTTGCAAACAAAATGAACGGAAACTGCAAATAATTGGAATTTTTCTTAAGTCCAAAGGGCATAACTCAAAAATTGCTCGATCGTACCCAAAACAAAACTTCACCTAGATATTCTTATGATCAATCTGTATACTAAATTTCATTTCGGTATGTGCAATCATTGCGAAGAAAATGAACGCAAACTGCAAATAATTGGAATTTTTCTAAATAGGGTCATAATTCTGTCAAAAATGGCTCGATCAAACCCAAAACGGAACTTGGCCTAGATATTCTTATGATAAAGCTGTATACCAAATTTCATTTCAGTATGTGCAACCTCTGCGATGAAAATGAACGGAAACTTGGTGGACATTTAGACCGACCGACCGAAAGACAGACAGCAGCAAAACAATATGCCTCCCCCCTTTTTTTCAAAGGGGGGCATAATAAAACATTAAGAGAAGGCTTCAAACTTGATATTTATTATTTTCCAAGACTAAATGGGAGTACAAGTCTTCATGACGACACAAAGAGGTGCTCAGATAATCTTGTTATAAATACAGATTTTGATTGGCTAACAGTTTCGTCTTTGAAATGTTAATTAATTAAACGTGTGTCATAAAGTGATTTCTGACATAAAATTATAACATGAATGACGTCAAACTAGGAAGACTTGGACACGACTTGTTGCACGCATTTTCATACACTACACGACAATAGTTTTCAATGATATATGGGAATTGTACTTCATGAACTAAATTTATTTGCTAGGACGTTGGCCGACAATGCTGCGATCAAAACATTGATTTAATCGCGATTCATGACTGTATCGGCAATAAAGATCAATGTACAGTTAAATCAGTTTTTTTTCTTTACGCTATTAAAGAGTTGAATGTAAATTACCTTTCTGGTTCTTGCTATAAAGAACATAATTGTCAGCAAATCAAACTTCTGAGAAAAACTGTATCAAAAAAAAAGAAGAGTATCTCGATTTACCACACAGAATCTTTCTTTTCTTTCTGACGCTAATCTAAAACATCGACGAAATAAATGCGTTCTTTGTTGTAAGTAAGTTCAGTATAAAATGAGTGAGAGATCAGAGCAAGTGGACACATGGTCAATATTAATGTAACAAAGTTATTATCTGAAACAACTGCTGTTTAGCTCAAAATTACACAAATATATTCTTTTTCTGATATGTCCGCTTAAATACTGACTATGTTTCTATGTTTGAGACAAATGTATACATTTTTTTTATTATTATCATTTTTAAATAAATAACGTTAGTATAGGCCAACATCATGGTGTGATATCACAAACGTCTTAACGAGACATGCAAAGAAATAGCTAATTTAACCAGTATCAGAGGGTTCAAATAGACCCATATGGAAACAAAATTGTTGCAGATAAGTAATGTCAACGATACTTTTTATTTCAGATGTCCATGCTGTTCTAGATTTTTTATCCACTGGGAAAGAATTTTTGTTAGGTTTTGCAGTTCATGTTTGTATCTGAATGTCCAAAGGCATTTGTAACAGTTACCAAAGGCCCCGCCTAAGGGAAGTTTTACATGAAGCACAAAATTGTGATATTTCAAAAGACTGAGGTATGGATCTGGACTTTCAGTGCAAAATCTTGATCAATGCTAGATCTGCACATGCAACAATAAATTCATTAAAGAAATAGAATGAAATAACTCCTGTGTATATGTCAACAGAAATACACTTGTGTAGTTGTTATCACTATTTCAAAACCACAAAATGTTACAAATACAGATCAATACAAACCATTCAGAAAACAGATAAAATAGTCAGGAAATGGTCGGTGTAAAAGAACTGGAATCACTCTACTAGTGCATTGTATGTTATCAGATGCGAAAATCAGGTTCAATGTTCTTCCCAACTGATGAGCTGGCTTTTTTACATACTGTCCAAGCTGATTATCATGACAAAACTTAATCACAACTGGATCATCAGGCATCAAGTTAAAGTCTCCACCATGTAAAATATTATGTGACTTAGGTATAGCATTAACGGCATATGAGAGGAGAGTAAAAAAAACACGTTTCAGTTGAATTGAGGTTTTCTGTAAGTAACAGCTAAGAGAAAGTCTCTATCTTGGTTTGAAACTTTTCTAGACATAAATTGGAGGGAAATGTTATTTTCAAAATCAGCTGACTCTCTTTTAGTGAACTTTGCTAGACCATGTTGTGTTGGCTTGAAGTATCCTTCTAAAGAACATTCTTGTGTAGTGTGAGTTTCTGTTAAGCAAAGAGCATTCAATCTTGAAATATGTCTTTGGGTAGCCAAGTCTGAGAGGTGGGCTTTAAGGGAACGAATGTTGAGAAAGCCTATGTGCACACTTGCATTAGGGTCCAAGTTTTTGAATTGATGTTCCCAACTGAAAGTACAGTGCTCACGCAGCCTGTCCATCTGTCCATTTCTACTGGAGTCGACTTGTTTACTTTGATTTTGTCTGCAGTAAAATGGAAAAACTTCAAACCATCACGTGACGTTGCTCTGCTGAGCATTGTATAAGCATGACACTGCATGACAGACGTCATGTTTGGAGGTTAGCAATACAGTGTGTGTTGGTACTTCCCTGAGACTTGTGATCTGTTAAGCCAAATGCTATAACTAAAGGGTACACTTTTTGTCTCGACATTAACTTGACATTCAGTTGTGAGTAAGAATGTAACTGTTATGGCCTGGATTGGTACACACTCTCTTAAATGTTGTGGGCTTCTCTTTTTACTTTCTCTTCTAATGCTTGGATCAGAAAACTTTAACAAGAGCCACCGCAAGCGGGTCCACGCTCGACATTTTCATGTTTCCAAAGGGAAACACATCAGAGGAAGCACATTATGGTGAAGGGATATCAAATGATACATCCTTTGGAAATATAATTTTCAAATTCATTCATACCAATTTTTGCAAAATTCAATAATTTGATCTTGCCTGTCAATGTTGGATTTGTCATAAGTATAGTTTTGTCCAATTATGAATCAATTCAATGTATAAATGAGAAAGTTAGGACAATTTAAGCAAAATTCAATCATCGGACCTAGACGGTCAAGGTCATTTTTAGGTCATGGTCACATTTGAGATATTCAACATGTCGGTTTTGTCAGTGTTGTTTTATCCAAGTAAGAATCAAATCCAACAACAAATAACAAAGTAATGGGATAGTTTAGCAAAATTCAATTATTTGACCTTAATTGTCAAGCTCATTTTAAGGTCAAGGTCACTTATGAAAGAATCATAATGTTGGATTTGTCACAAGTTTTGTTTTGTCCAAGTATGAATCAAATCCATAAATAAATAACAAAGTTATGACAATTTGAGCAAAAATCAATAACATGACCTTGACTGTCACGGTCATTTTAAGGTTAAGGTCACACTTGAATAATGTATTATGTCGTCTTTGTCATAAGTGTTGTTTTGTCCAAGTATGATTAAAATCCAACCACAAATAACAAAGTTATGGCCAGTTTTAGCAAAATTCAATCATCCGACCTTAACTGTCAAGGCCATTTAAAGGTCAGGGTCATACATGAAAGAATCAAAATGTCAGATGTGTCGTTTATTTTTTTTGTCCAAGCATGAATCAAATCAATAAATAAGTGAGAACGTTATGACAATTTAAGCAAAATTTAATTATCTGACCTTCATGGTCAAGGTCATTCTTAAGATTATGGTCACACCTCAGTTACTCAACATGTTGGTTTTGTCATAATTGTTGTTTTTTCCAAGTATGAATCAAATCCAACCATAAACAACAAAGTTATGACAATTTAAGCAAAATTCAATAATTTGACCTTGACGCTTATAGTCATTTTAAATTTATAGGTCACACTTGAAAAAAATAACATGTCGGCTTTGTCATAAGTGTTGTTTTGTCCAAGTTTGACTTCAAATCTAACGATAAATAACAAAGTTAATGGCCCATTTTCGCAAAATTTAATAATTTGACCTTGAAGGTGAAGGTCATTTATGAGTCAAGGTAAAGTTCAGTCTAGTCAACTTGAAGATCTTGTCCAAATGGTTGTTTTGTCCAAGTATGAAGACAATCCACTTAATAATAATAAAGTTATGGCCAATTTTAGCAAAATTCAATAATTTGACCTTGAAGTTGAAGGTCATTTATAAGTCAATGTCAAGTTGGGTCCAGTCTACTTGAAGGTCTTGTCCAAAGGGTTGTTGTGTCCAAGCACAAAGACAATCCACCTATAAATAATAAAGTTATGGCCAATTTTGGCAAAATTCAATATTTTGACCTTCAAGGCGAAGGTCATTTATGAGTCATGGGCAAGTTTAGTCTGGTCTAATTTAAGGTCTTGTCCAAAGGGTTGTTGTGTTTAAGTATGAAGACAATCCATTAACTAATAAAAAATTATGATCAATGTTAAAGTTTTTGGACGGGAACGGCAATGGCAGCGGCAACGGCAACGACACCATGACTATAACTCGAAAAAACTCGAGCTAAAAATACTGTTCCTTTTAATGGCTTTTGTTTATCAATGCTTATGAATTCATTTGACCTCCAAGTGTGACCTTAACCTTTGAGGTAGGGGTCAGGGTATCACGCATGACACGTCGTCTCATTCAACATCAGCTTGCGTGTCAATTATTATTTCTAATGGCCACTTCCGTACTTAACCATTTAAAAACGCCATTGAGTATAGAGTGTTAAATGCCAATTAACACTCGTATTTCTTTTTTTCATTTTAAGTGTTTAGGTCCTACGTATAACTATCGAAACATATTTTCAGATGTAAGTAAACTCATTCTTTTTATCTTCACTCTTGGGATTTTTAAGCCCCCGAAGAGAGGCATATAGTTTTTGAATTGTCCGTCCGTCAGTCCGTCCGAAAACTTTAACATTGGCCATAACTTCCTTATTAGTAAGTGGATTTACTTCATACTTAGACTCAACACCCCTTTGGACAATACCTTCCCATTGACGTATATTTATTTGACCTTGGCCCTGAATGACTTTCACCTTTAAGTTTCAATTGTCCAAAAACTTTAACATTGACCATAACTTCTTTATTAGGAAGTCACTTTACTTCATACTTGGACACAACATCCTTTTGGACAAGACCTCCCCACTGACATATATTTATATCATCTTGACCTTTGAATGACTGGTCCTCAGCTCAAATTCAAAGCACCACTGCGGGGGCATTGTCATCTTACAGTGACAGATTATTGTTAAAAACATATTTAGAAACATTATTTATATTGTAATCCTTGAATAGTTGAAGCATAAAAAAGGCTCTGTACGCAAACCTTTCATTTAGCCGTGTGCTTGAATTTCTGTTTGAAGAAGTCTTATCAGGAGATACACAACACTATTTCATTTAATGTTCTTGGATACTTTTATCCAAATGTGTCCTGTTTCTGTCAAGCTAAGTGGTCTTAATGAGTTCCTCTCTCTCAAAATAAATCATTAATATGTTATGTAACACCAGCGACTATTGCAGTAGCTATGCAAAGCAATTATCTCATGCTCACCGACGGTTTAGCGGGTTAGAAGCCTGCTTTTCATCATTTTTTCTGAAACGTTTACTTGTTCTACATGTCTCTTTAATTGCGAATGTTGGAGAAAAGATAAGAATAATCTGGCATGCAGAAAATACAGGATGATAGAACTTGTTATTATAAGTCAGCAGCTCGAATTAGGTTTCCATTTACAGTTAGGCTGTGACATATTTCATGGAGCAACGTATTAGTTAATCACTTTATTTCTTTGATTTTGATTATTTTGAAGAACGTTTTAATACTGCCAATTAACTAAAGATATAACATATCCGCAAGTTCTTGCATATGTTCACACCGCTGCTGATCAATTAATTTTTTTTTTTTTTTTTTTATTTATTTTCACTGATAACATGACATAGTTTGTGGATATCAGCGGATATAAAATCACCTACTACTGGTTGACTGATTACTTCTCCGCCATTATTCGGATTAACGTAGTCGAAAGATGCTAATTTGCATTTACTTATTTTCGAGACACAATATTTTGTTTATAGGACCTGCATACGTATTCTTGACTAATCGTAACACTTCTTTCATTGTTAATTCTACAGTTTTTTTTCTCAGTATTGTTAAAGTTTAAGTTTTGACGACCATGTTTCCGAGTACGTTTTTGTCTACCTATTTGAATTAATTTACGTTTAGGTTGATCCGCCACTGTCGATTACGTCAGTATTCAAATATTGGGAAAGTGGAAGCAATTATCTAAAATCCAAACTTCAAACTTAAGAAATTTCATATTTTTATTGAAATTAACTTATTACATCGTTTTTGTTTTTTTAGAACAGTGTCCTCCGTTTTAACTGATATAGCCTAACACATTTCCTTTCTTATCTGAAGACTAGGTTTGCCCTGTGGTTGCTTTCCCTTTAGCATTCAGCACGTTTTATGTTATATACTGAGCCAGACTTTTAAAAATACAGACAAAAACATTCAATTCATTTATTCCTGAACTAGATTAGATACTGTACCATTATATAACACTGAATTATTTACACCTGAACATATATGAAACATTTAGATTTAATCTTTGATAATAAAGTCCCAACGGATGCAACTTTAAGAGTTCATGTGAGATTATACTGATAAAA
Organism: Cyclina sinensis; assembly: GCA_012932295.1. Taxonomy (NCBI): domain Eukaryota; kingdom Metazoa; phylum Mollusca; class Bivalvia; order Venerida; family Veneridae; genus Cyclina; species Cyclina sinensis. The sequence goes on from JAAONU010000001.1 coordinate 3,635,941, forward strand.
CTTTATAATAGATCTGCCTTTTATGTATTATACTTGATTATGTAGAGAAAGTTTTCTGCTTTTATTAAATTTTCATCGACTTTTACCAGTCCAAGTATTATTCTATGATCTAGAACCTCAGGTAGTGGTTTCTTTAATCAGTTATAAAATTGATTAATCACTAGATAACACTTTAACAACAAACGAATGTGTTTTGTCTTACCTTCAGGTTGTTTTGTATTGTAGATATTGTTAGAATGAATGAGAATTCGATGTCTGACCAATCTCCCACGCATTGATCTCCCCTTACAGGACTAGACCTCTCCCGTCACAACATTTTCGTCAAGATTTTTGACAATATGATTTTCTTCAATTTTGATTTTTTTTAAAAGTAAACACGGTTTTGCTAATGTTTCAAGACTGTAAGGTGTTTGATGTGAACTCAAATAAAAAATAATTTCGGAAACATAAATATTATGAGAATAATTTTTAATATATCATGTTTATTTCAAAACAATATGACAGCTTTTGAACAAGAAATCATTCAAGTCATCAATAATTTCGATTCTACGCCCACCCCTAAGGCAAAACAGGTCGAGTGTTTGTTAGTGTCGCTGTTTATCACAGATGAAAGAATTTTTTAACGTTTTTTTTGCGTCTATAGCAGAACACGACTGTTTTTGCTGGGGCTCGATGATGGTCTAGGGCAGCACAGATGGACTCATTGACCTTTGTGTTCTCGATAGGATATAATAACATCTCGGAAAAGAAGACAATTTGGATGCCTTTGTACGGCCTTGTTACTGTAGTTGGCGATAAGTCATCCTCACTGACGATTAAGGCCCTTTCTAAAACTGGTAGCCCTAAAGAACCTAGATAGGGAGGGGAGTGGCCAGTCCGCTTAGGCAAGGAAAACGGCGATATACAGATCAATAGAAGGTGAGCTTGATACTCAGCAGCCCAACACTTTACTTTTCAGTTCTGGTTATTGCAATGATTGTCGCTAAGATATAAGAAAGGTGTGGTAAAACATCAAGCGTGATGTATTTGATAACTCGCAAATTTCGGAGTGATATTGCATACTTATTCTTGTTTTTTTTTTTAAATAAACATGAATTAAATCTGTTCAAGGTTTAAGGCCGAGTGAAATGACAATAGGATCACATATGCCTAAAGTCAGGTAATATCTAACAACCAATTCTAAGTTGTGTATTGTTGTCTATTTTGAACAAGAAAATCTGATAGCATATTACAATACACATTTCTCGCACAGTTTGAGTTATGCTTACATTCCGTTAAATCGATGTGTCATTTAGAAATTGCCTATCCAAAATTACGGGGGGAGACAGAGAAATGTTCGATGTTATTGCACAAATGTTCTATGATTTATCACAATACTTTTCCTTATGTCGACTCTTTTGGTGGTTGAAATTGGATAGATTTGGACGACAGTCTGAAAGTAAATTAATTTACAAATGTTTTGATGTATCTGTGGACCTATTGCGTAATCCTGAGGATTTATTATAAATTACTGTTGTCTCTTTATTGAAAGTTGAGCTGGTGAAGTGATCAGAATATCGCAATCGTAGTGTCCTCAGTGTCATAGTAAGACATGAACAGCTGTATTTTGACTAAACATGATGGTAAGCTTCAGCTAAAGTGAGTCTGCCACTGGTTTTGCTTCTTTTTTTGTTTTGGTTTCATTTCTACTGTCGAAAGATGATAAAATAAGTATATTCAGACATATGAAAAACGGATGAAATGAGTATTTAATTTTACGTGTTATTAAATAATTGATTTGATACAGGCTCTGTTATTTGTTCAAGGGTAGTCGTACTGGACCAAAGGCTTATACGAGTCTCCTGATGACAAACTAATAGGGACCTATATCAAATCAATTATTTAAGGATAATTCTGTTTCATACCGTCCGACATATCGTCTGCTTGTGTTCATGACTTAGAGTTATAAGTTGTAAAAAAGCATATTGGCTAGTTCACACGAATACCGTCCTAAGGCCTTACACAACCTTTTTGGGTATTTATTTCGGTATTGCTAAGGAGGATATAAGCGTTAGAACAATTTCAAATATTCCTAAAACTCGATTCAATCTCTTGGAACAGAAAATGGCTGCAGTTTATAGTTGAATACTTTATCAGTTTTCGGCCCTGATATGTGTAAGCCAACTAAATTGAGCTTCAAAAGGGTTAATTTAATATCGATTTTCCGGCCCGGGACCGATCAGGGTTATTGATACTGGCCCTGATATTCAAAAGGTCTACGTTTTATCAAGTCAGCGTCTGGTATTTTATCGCGCAAATAATTAATGGTTATGAAATAATTCCCCTTAACTGTGAAATAGTTCTCTGAAAAGTTTACCTTTAAGAAGAACTGCGTCTATGAAATTAAATCTTACATTTCTCCTTATATAGATAATCATAACTCTCGGCAAAGTTTTGAAAAATAAATGTGATATCTTTGGAAATAAATGAATTAATGAATACAAATTAATTTCAGGTAACAACTATCGCACTTAAAACACAACTTACAACCACAATGACATTTAATATTCGATTAATGCGCAGCAGCGTTTTTCATTATTATGCTACTAATCCCCTAATCACTCCATGACCTTTGATAACTCTGTAGTACAGTATGTTTTACATCGCTGTTATCGAAAAGGTTAGAATATTAATCCTTTGCACAATGCTTTAGAAAGCTTCCGTTGACATTTCAAAACTGTCTTGAATTTAAGAACAACCAGCTTTTTTAAACTGTTTTCGTATGGAGGTAGTAAAGGCATTTATTACTTTGTTTCCTAAACAGTCTGGTATGTAACGATTAAATTGACTAGAATGTATGCAGTATCGGAAGAGGTTGATGTAAAGTAGACACAGAATCTTGCTGAAATAATAATATAGCAGTTTGATTGAATTGCAGGAAACCCCGTTCTGGCTATCCGCTCTGAAACGTGTAATCAAATTATAAAAACTGTTTCGGCCAGTTTCCATTGTACGTGAAACATGAATAAAACACTGGGACTCATTTTAATGTGTTTGAAATTAGAATATTTCATTGATGTCAGGGGTAAAATAACGTTAATGATAAGAGGTAATTATCTTTCGAGATAGGTAAAAGTGACCTCCACATTATGCCAGATATTCTTTTTAAAGAGTGTTTTCAAAGTATTTCTTCCTATGAAACTGCCACCTTTGGTCGATGGCAAATCTCAAACCAATGGCCTTCCACCGGTCAGACGTTTATTGATTACAAGTGAGCATACTGTATAATCAGACCAAAGAGGCAGTAGGTGGTTCAAAGCAATCTTCAATACGTCTCGATCAGTATGGTGGTTCAAAGCAAGCTTCAATACGTCTCGATCAGTATGGTGGTTCAAAGCAAGCTTCAATACGTCTCGATAAAGCAAGCTTCAATACGTCTCGATCAGTATGGTGGTTCAAAGCAAGCTTCAATACGTCTCGATAAAGCAAGCTTCAATACGTCTCGATCAGTATGGTGATTCAAAGCAAGCTTCAATACGTCTCGATAAAGCAAGCTTCAATACGTCTCGATCAAAGCAAGCTTCAATACGTCTCGATCAAAGCAAGCTTCAATACGCCTCGATCAAAGCAAGCTTCAATAAGTCTCGATGAAAATGCGCAACAGGAATCAGCTCTAGGTATGAACTCGGAATTATTTTATTAACAGAATCTTAAAACTTTCTTGTCAAGACCATGATTCATCTGAGATTTTAAATAAATGTTTTCCCGAAATGTATGAAACGTAAACATGCTTTTTTCTGTTAATGTCCTGTAGTATTCACCTATAATATGTTTAAGTTTCAAGAAAATAATTTTCAAAAAATACTAGAATATTGAACATGGATATGGCATGACAAAACTAGTGATTATTTAATACAAAAACTATGTAGTAGGCTTCATCTACCTGAATATAAATTATATAATAATAAGAAAATAGACAAACAGAAAAAAATAACGTGCCTCTCTGCTTTCAGAGATCTTACGGTCATTACATCATTTCTTTAAGCCCAACTCTCTCGCAGTTAAAGAGGCATGAGTTACATGCAGACGTTTTCAAATAAATGATGTTGAAAAGATAATATCCCATCAAACTGAGTGCGGTTAGAGATAAAATCATTCAGTAGAACAAAAGAAAGTGTCACTTCAGTTACATAACCTATAAAAAATCATATCGAGAACTCAAAACTGATTCAGACTTTATTAAGACCGTGGTCTTGCAATACTAAGTTACATTAGAAATTTTAAATTTTTTAACAAGTCATCCACGTCAATTTGTTTCCTACATTAAATGACTTGATTTGTTTAAATTATTTGTGGTAAATTATCTTCACATGTTGCTGTTACTTTTCTGTCTATCAAAAAGCCGTGAAATGTAATTAAAAAAACAGAAATGTTAAGTAGAAGGCAATAAGATGAATTTAAATGACAAACATCTGCTTGTTTGCTGTTGCTGAAGAGAAAACCATTATTTTGCCATTAATAGATAATGCCATTGGTTTAGATAATTGAACTGGATTGAATGAAAATCTCATAGATTTAACAAAATAGATCAGATTTAACTCCAGTGATGTGTTTTTCATGTTAGTTTACCGTCACATTAATACAACCCTGAGTCAATTTACACTAGCTGATAAAATCTTTGATTGATGCATAATGGTAAACGTCTTGACTATTTTTGATATTACAAAATACCTGACTAGAAACAAATGAACAACAAAAGATCAAACTGTCAAAATATACTGTCATTAGATTTCAAAGACACATACAACATCATAATATTGTTTGCGTTTGGAACAATACAGCGAATGGCGTTAATTTCTTTAGATGAAAGCAACATTAAATATGGCACCACTAAGATTTTATTCGCAACTGCATAGATTTTGACGGAAGTGTACAAGGATCGACATATAACCATTTAAATATTGCTATTTTACTGATGCAAATATATTTATCAATATATATTAAAGACCACGTTTCAAGAATATATATCTACAAACATATCAAGTAAAAAAGTCAAGAAACTGGATATTTTTGTGCCAAATACTATACCTAAACATTAGGCTATTTAGTTTAATAAAATAAGAATTTCTAAAAGCTTTACCATGTATTTCTTTGTGACACAGTCTCGAAACTTTTTGGTTAACTAGGAAATGCAACATACATCGGCCTTAATTTAATAAAGTTTGTTTACATAAAAAAAATCAAGCCTCAGTTGAAGCTTACATTATTGCCATGGACAACCTTTAAAAACTTTTACTACAGGAACACCAGATACCGCTTTATACAAAATTTCAGAATTCGGGCCGTGTGGTTTCAGACAAGAAAAGTTTTTAAAAATTGTACATTTTTTATGTGAAACCAAAAAAATGTGATCACTCCAGCGGGGACCTTTTATCACCCAAGAGACATAATCAATTGGTCAAAATTTACTAGACAATGCATCATACCAAATTCTAGAGCTTAGTAAATAAATTCTAAATTCTGGCAGATGGATGGACGAAAACACTGAACAGGCATATCATAGGACGAGTTTTTGAAATATCATACAAATACGCAGATAATATGTGATCTTGCTTCATTTTAAGAAAGACAAATATAAAAAAGAGAACAGAGTTTATATTAACGAGTCACTCATATATTTGTTTAGTGATGCTGTTCTCTTTAATTAAACAATGTCATCATATTATAAATGATTTAAAGTTTCAAACCTACTGACGATAATAAGTACAATAAATGATTTTGATCGAAATAAATGTTTTATGTGCAACAAATGGAATTACCAGTGCATATCTTCAGACAGGCATTATCATATTCAATGTTTCAAGACTATAATAGATCTGTTTTGAATGCAAGAAACATAGATTTTTATCGGGATTCAATATCGTCTAGGTAGTTGAAATGCGAATAACATATCAATAGATACGGAGTTTTATAATCAGCTGCCTAACACTATTGTGAGCTTCCTTTTTATGCCCCTGAAGGGTGACATATAATGCACTATCTGTCCGTTATTCTAGTCTGTCCGTCCGTCCGTCTGTCCCATCTTCTGTGGGCAACTCCTGCTATTCTCATTCGATTTTCGATAAACTTACGCACTATGATCATTATCAAGTGCCGAAATGCATATACTCGGCATTCTAAGAATGGCTACTTTCATTCTTGTTATTAATATAAACATACATCATCTCTATTCCTCTCTTAAGCCTTAATGAAACTACGACAGGATTACATATGCCGTGTATTGTTGTGTATTTTAAACAAGAAAATCTGAAAAATATATATTACCGAGCACATCTACTCTCATGCAGTTTTAACTATGCTTACATCCCGTTAAACCGACAGTGGCATTCAAGAAAATAGCCTTACCAAAGTCTCGAGAGAGAGAGTGAAATTTTCAATGTTATTGCACAAATCTTCTATGATTTATCACAATACTTTTCATTTGTAGACTTTTTCGGTGGTTGAAATTGGACAGCTTTTGATTAAAGTCTGCAAGTAAATTAATTTGCAAAGTGTTTTGGTGTATCTGTGGACTTATTGTATAATTCTGAGGATTATAAATTACAGTGGTCTCTTTATTAAAAGTGGGCTGGTGAACTAAATATTACATAATATTGCAATGTTAGTATCTCGATTAACAGAAAGACATGAACAGCTAAGTTTCGATTCAATATGATGGTAAGATTTAGCTGGACAGTTTTTCTTGTTAAAATCGAAAAAATAATCAGGAATGTGGTAACAAAATGATGATAAATATTAATATGACTCCTAAACCCCGAAAAAGCTTTCTAAATATTTTCATTAAGGAATAACGGTACACACTGAATAAAATAGCACCATTAAATCTTACAACTTTCACTTATATTCAAAGAAATATATTCTCTCTCAAGATATGAAGCATAAATATCTTATCTTTTGGAATAAATCATTAATAACTGTAGACTGCGGATCACAAAAGCCACTCTTAAACCACAATTATACCACCTGATATTTAAAATTCGATGAATGAGCATCAACATTTTTCATTGGTATGTCGTCATTTCTTGTAATAGCAAGGTTTTCACTCCATGACCTTTGTTCAACTCTCAAGTAGAGGATGGCAGGTTATTAACATTTCACACATTGCCATAAAATGCCACCGGTATGTCAAGTCTGTATTGAATTTAACAACCTACCCCATTGTGCCCTTTTATCAATGCCGAATATCAAAGAATTGCTTTTCGTACGGAAGTAGTAAATTGTCTATTTCTTTGTGTCATAGACAGCTCATTGGTAATTATTAAATTCTTAGAAGTATATGAAACATTAAATATGTTGATCTGATTCAGTTGCAGAACTTGTTGTTACTTTCGGGTAATGTGATCAAAAGATGATCTATGTATTAGGTTTAATTAGTTGACTTGTAATATTCAAGCTTCAAGTTTTTATCAATCAAGTGCTGCAATCAAATTATTAGATATGGTGCGGCTAGTTTTCATTGTGCATGAAACATAATCAAAACACTGAGACTCAAAATGTTTGAAACTGTATCATTTCAGCTGAGATTGAGATGTAAATAATGTTCTTTTGGTTATCGGAGAAAACTTTTTTTCGAATTCAAGCATCCTTTTTTCAATGCCATTTTTCCGAAATATTCATATTTTTTGGAACTGCTTTCAAAATATGTAATTTCTTCCTACAAATCAAACTGCCATCTTTCTCAAATGAATGAGTATGATCGATAGATGACCTTCAATTTTGTAGCCTTTTGTCCGTCAGAGATGTAGTGACTGAAAGTCAGCTACCTACAAAGCTGGAACACAAAGACGGTATACTGATTCAATTGAAGCTTCAGTACGTCTTGACCGAAATCAGTTCCAAATATTTCTTAAAATTTATTAACTCGGAAACATATCATTTAGCAGAATCTTAAACAATTCATGAGTTCTCTTACTAAAAACTTACTGGATTTTTGTTAAGATTATGATTTATCTGAGATTTTTAAAAAATATTTTCCAGAACTGTTAGATTTCTTTTTCTTTGAAACTTCCTGCAGTATTCATTCTATATGTTTTTTTTTTCAAATAAGTTCTTTTAAAAGAATAACAGGTAAAAAAGAGATACAAAGAAATAACTATTTCAGTGGCTTCTTCTACTAGAGATTAAAAAACAGCATAATAAGAATTAGACGAAAAAAGAACTTCCGTTTCTGCTTTTGAGATCTTGCGATCTCAGCAACATCATAACCTCATCAGCTTTCTTTAAGTACAACTCTCTCGCAGTTAAAGACTCGCGAAGTACATGAAGATGTTTCAAATCAATGATGTTGAAAGGATAATATACCATCAAACTGACTGCGACTTGAGATAACTGATTCGTAGAACAAACTGAAGTGTCACTGTAGTTACAAAAAGCTTATCAATAATTCATATCGAGAACTCAAAACTGATTAAGACCTTATTTAGACCCTGGTTTTACTATACAAAGTAACAGATTTTCAATTAAGTCAGCGGCCAAAATTTGTTTCTTGCTTTATTTTACTTGATTTGTGTTGGTTATTTGTAAAAATATTTGTTCACGCGTTTCCTTTGCTTTTTTCTCTATCGGAAAAGTTGTAAATGTATCTAACGTAGCTCGGAATGTAAACTAGAGGGCAGTAAGATGACGAAGACGAAGGTCTAAATGACAAATATCTACAGAACAGAAAACCATCATTGTGCCATTAATAGTTAATGACACTGGCCTATATGATTTATTGAACAAGACTGAACGAAAAGCTTAGATTAAATTATACAGTTCGGATAAAAATCGGATGATGTGTTTTCATGTAATTTTACCGTCACATTGCTACAACTCTGAGTAAAATGACACCTGTAAGTAAAACTGTGATTTATAAAAAAACAAAACCTCAAATGTTTCTCTTACAAAGATAAGATAAACAAAACATAAGTTTTATTTATGTGTTACACCTATGCTTTTGATTAGTAAGTCTAAAGTTTAAGCGGCTAGATAAAAGCCTAAGTCTTCCTAACACCTTCTGTTTCTCTAACTGAAAAGTTGATATATATAACATTATTGGGTCTCACATTGTTTGTCTTATTGATGTTGCATTAAGTCTATAATTACATTCAGTCAACACTCCCTTTTTGTGCGTTTAAAGAATAAAATATCCTAGGTCCTGTTTCCGTGCATAAATACCAGCAGAAACAACAGGACTTGTTAACCTGTTTATCTAAGCCAATTATTTAATCTATAATCTATTAAATCTAAAAACTTGTGTTTACGATCCTATGATAACTTAATCCTGTTATACATCTACATAAAGTGAACTGGGAATGACAACGATATGGCCAAACTATGGAATTCAAAAAATGCACAAGTACAAAAGTTAGTTTCATTCAGCCCATTTATATAACATTTAAAATCTGGTCACCCTATCCACCACAATAATTGTCGTTAGGCGAACTACTAGACAAAGTGCTGTGCCAAATAAAGGAAGATTTATTACCCTGTATTTCTGTGTGATGCAGTCTTAATAAATCTTGGTGCAGCAGGCAATGCTACATACAGATTTCCAGATGTCTCGCCGTCGTGTTTTTTTTTAAATTTTGTTCAATAAAAAATTTCAAGCCCAAGGTTGATGCCACCAATAACCCTAGGGTCAACCTTTGAACATTTTAGGACCACCAGACAATGCTTTATGCAAAGTTTCAGAACTCGGTGCCATGTGGTTTCAGACAAGAAAGACCTGAAAATTGTTCCTGTCTATTTCTATGTTAAACGTGTGATCCATCAACTAGGGCTTTTTATGAGATATAGTTTGAACAATTCAGAAAAGATTATTAGACATTGCTACAAAGCACACTTTTTTTCTTCTTTTTTTCAGAAGAAAAGATTTTTTTAAAACTCCTTCTGTCGTTTTGCTCAGAATTCTACATGGAAGAGAATTCTTCGTAAAAATTTTATAAAATTGAAAGTATTGATAATTCCTACCAAATTTCATTAACTTTTGGACAATGGTATAGGAGGAGATTTAATTCAAAGCAATTCAAAGCATACCGCGCGACAATGGACAAAGCCTGGTCATCAAATCTCATTATGATCCCAGTGAGCTGAAGAGAGCTAGAAAAAGGTTTATCTGAAATTGCCAATAAGACCGAAGGCAATAAATTAGGAAAAAAGTGTTTCGGCATTTTCGGAAAGAAATCAAATCAGATCGGTTTTATCTGGAAAGGCACCATGTTGAACTTTTCTTTAAAACCTAAGCATTGCTTTAAAACGATCGTTTGATTGATGATTATTTTTTAGTAAAAATATCTTACATCAAATCTTTGATTCACAGGAAAATGTTTAATTCTATAAATTCTGTTGTTGTTTTTTTTCTTTCAGGTCTACAACACACTCAGAAACAGATGTTAACGGAAACATTCAGACTGTAGGCGTCGGGTTGAAATATTAGTGTTACAAGTCACGGCCAAGTCACGAACTACTTAGACCGTACCTTGCAGATTCTGTTTGTTTGTTAGCCATAATCTGCTGGTAAGGTTTTTTGCTTTTTTAGTGTATAATGAAAAAGCACTTTGAGGCTGTTTTTTTTTTTTTTTTTTTTTTTTTTTTTTGCTGATATGCGCTTCTAACTTTAAAAAAGATAATTAGCTTGAAAATAGATATTTACCTACGGATGTTTTAAATTATGGATATATTTGAGACATTTCGCGCTATTTAGCAATACAATTTCAAAAGACGACAGTCAATTTCCGGACCATTGAATTGCAGACCATTGAATTGCAGACCATTGAATTGCAAACAATTTATTCTAGATAGACTTCAAATTGGTTAACAGGAAATTTTCGGCCTTTTTTTTAAATCAAAAATAAAATGAATTTCCGTGTCCATATGATTTTATGTTTTGACAAATCATTCAACATTACAGACATATATTCTTGCTGTTCTCGAGCATTCAAACACAAAAGGACAAACCGAGCACATTTTAATGTTGTTGTCAGAGGTGACAACTATTTATTTTTTTCTCGGATAGAATCAATACTCGTTCACTAAGATATTTTGAGCTTAAAGCAAAAAAAAATTGTTCATCGCTTTCTTAAAAATCTTGATTGAATACAACATGTTCTAGGGTGATATATCCACACTGGCATCAAAGGGAAAATACCATACATAACTGAAGCAAGCTGTCATATTCAACATTGTTATGAAATAACGCTGTTTCTGTCTCCTTAACAAGTAAAATCTTAACTTCACAAGTCATTATATATTTCATTCTTTTTAACTGAAAAGTAAACATGTATGACAGGTGTAAAAAGGCAATGATGCATGTGACACTGAGCAGGTTCAAGCTCTATATCATTAGTAAATATTTTTCATAATTAATTTAAAAAAAATATAATGTTTAATGTTCATTTCATTCTACAAAAGATTTAAAGTGTGAAAGTCTTCTTTTAAGATTATATCTCATTTTCAAGCGACTTCAGGCACTGCCTCTTTATAATGATTTTGCTAAATTTCTTTTATAAATACGCCAAAACCATACATGAAACATAATACAAACAGTTGGTTAACAGTATGAAACATTTAACCCTGAAGCGGCGCTTGATTAGATATTTTGCAGTTTCAATTGACATCAGTTTGATTCTAAAATGAACAAATTCACAACCAGACAAAACACTGATTATCAAAGGCACATCGTCATCCAATAGATTAAAAACTTTTTAGAGAAGAACACGAGGAAGACTGAGAACGGAAATGAAAGCAGAATTTTTAAAAATATTTTTAGTACGCAAGAACATTTATCTGTTGGCGTCTGAAGACAAGTTTTACGTCTTTCTTACCAAATTATTGTGCCTGAAAATGATATGCAAATTATGGCAGCTTATAAAGCAAAAGAAAATAACGGAATGCCAAATTTAGATTAGTTCAAATACCCAAACAAAAGTAATCGTTGAAAATATTCATTCAATAGTATATTTTGAGCTCTTTAAGAATACTTAACGATAACGCACAGGGAAATATTCTAATTTGGTAAAATGTAATTGTTTATTGCATAAAAGGTTAAATTTTTTTAAACGAACAAATCCATTGTTTCCCTACAAGCTCTACCTATAAAGAGCTCCGGTGTACTACCCAGTATATTTGAGCATAAAATCTATTGCAAGTAAGTTGAATCAGTTAAACACATAAACAGCAATGATTAACATTTGAAATGACAAGCGCATTTATAGGTATAATCAATTTTCTTATCATAATCAACAAGTTACAGAATAAAATTTATTTTATGCCTACCAATGAAATATAGGGAAATATCAGTGAGATAAAAGTGATAATCCACTGTTTTGAATCAGTGAAATTACCATTTTGATAATCCACTGTTTGTGTCGGAACTACTTTTTTATCAAGGCTTGATGAAACTTCAGGAATTTCCCCACCACGTAAATACAAGAGAATCCACTTAAATTTATTTACCCTGTTAAATCCAGTTATAATATTGAATTCCTGTGCCTAACTAGTTGTGAACAATGATGAAATTCACCAAAAATTATTTAAAATGTCTGATTTGTTTACATAACTCACATGGACAATATCCAATATGGCCGACTTTCAATTCAATTGATTGAATATTACTCGGTATTAATCCGCTTTTATAATAAAAGTATGTATGGCTAAAATTCAATAAATATTGATAAACTGTGTAGAGAAAAATAAATGTTATTTGATGAAAGTGTATTCAGTTTATTTCAGCAGAAGTAAAGTTATCATATGTATTGGAGATTGTCTGCTTTTTTATTGTGCGGAGTAACGGTTTGACCAAAGTACGCATTAACTGATTTGGGGCTCACCATGGGGAATTTATTGAAGGCCCTGAGTAAAAATGTCATAAAATACCCATTTTTGACGTGTTGGCATAAAATAAAAAGAAAATTTGTTTTTTTTAGTGGAAGATGGGAATTTATTTCATCTCGTGAACACCATATGTTTATATTTTCACTCGTGGCTGCGCCACTCTTGAAAATATCACATATGGTGTTCACTCGATGAAATAAATTCTCATCTTCCACAAAAACAAACAAATATCCTCTATGTAATTTGAAGTTTTCTCTGCAATCATCCTTAAAGATAACAACTGAACTGAAAACCTAGTACATGATTCAGTGCTAAACATTTATATTTAATCAAAATTGAATTAAGCGAACGCTTAGCAATGCATTATTTTAATCAGTTTAAGGTCTGAATGTTTACGCGATTTGATTACTGTTTGTGACTCAAAGGCCAGATTCAACCGTATGACTTGTGAAGCGTTGTAATATTCAATGACTACATTTGTACTGTCTGTTGTTTCATTTTTATTTGATAATGCCGTCATTTGTATTAAAAGTCACTGGAAACGACTATAGCAACTTTTCCTCATCAAAATAATCAAAATGTACTGATTAAAATGGTTGAATTACAAACTTATTAAAATATTGCTTTTGATAAGAAAAAATGTATTTTGATGATCGGCTGTTTCAGTTTCGACATCGGTAGTTTCCGCCGCAATTTTTGGCTGTAACGTAGATATATCCCTATTATACGAGGCAGTAGTGAAAAATTGCACTGCTCATAACGCATCCGTTTTTAAATGCAAAAATAACACTAAACCACAAGTGCAATACAATAAAGGCACATTTATAAAAATAAACATGCTATAAATTGCAAATATAAAAAATAATGCGGTTAGTACTAGATTTTTATTAGTAAATTCAACTATTGTGTCGGTAGAACGGGTGGTACTTTTACCTTAGCAGAGAATGTGATTAATAAGTATTCTTATTTCTTCCATGCTGTGGTTCTAAATATCAATGATGCAATAAAACTATATTCTCCACGTTTAACATGTGGTGTTACACTACCTTACTAGATGATTATGTCATAAACAAATGTGTAGTAAAATTGCAGTAAATTTAAGTGAAATTAATGTGTTAACATTGGTTTCATTGGAATTGAAATCACACTATTTTCACGTCGGGATATTGTTTGAAAAATAATAATATGGCATGTCCGTTAAGCAAAAGTGTGTGTCTGCTTATAAATTTATATCCAATGAAATGTCCAAGATACATGAATCTCACCTTATACTGTTGGATTTATGCAAAATAACCTACCAAAAGAGACTCCTGTATATTCTGCATAGCAGTCAAAACAAAGCAATTTACACTTTTTATGATCTAATCAATGTTAAAGTTGAGACAATTAGCAAAATTTTATGTCAAGTGATTCATCGAATTACTATTGATCAATCACACCCGTGAAAACACTATGTAATAGTTGCTTCCAACTAGCATGTTTCAATGATTTTTACTTTAGTAGCTTCCTAGCAGTTAAATACTTAATATAATGTAATAGATCTATTTATGATGAAAATAAAATGATTTGACATGTAAATGTAAAGAAATATATATTAAAAACAATGTGTTTGTTTTATGAATTTCACATAGGTTATAGGACTTCTTGTTATCATATTATTTGTTCTTGGATATCTTTTTCTGTTTTAAAAGATTTCTAGGATTAATATACTGAAAAAGATAACATATAATAAAAGAATCATAGATCTAGTCAAAGATTTCTTACACGTACCTCTGGAAAAATTTAGAGACAACTTATCAACACATCACTGTAAAGAGAACGTATATATGAAAAAAAAATCTCTCGATTCGAATAAGCTAGTCAAGTCTTCCAAAAAAGCTGCATGGGATAAAAATGCTGTAAAAAATCTTTTTGGACCTGAGTTACTAGCAGAAATCTCTAGATATTTCCACTGATGTATCTTTTAAGTCTATAATCCTTAAATGAATTAGCCTCTATATGAATTTTGCTAATTGTCCTCCAAATTCCATAGAAAATTGCAAATTATTTTTTTAAGCATTTCGTCAATGTATATTCATGATATTAGCTTTACTTGTTCAATTTTGTTTTCATCTATTTTCAGTCTACATTTTCACCTTCCATCATAATTTTAAAGTTTTGTTAAAGTCCAGGTAGATTTGTCAAGTGGTCACTACCGGTTTCGCGCGCGACAGGTGCGTGCGACCAAGTGCATAAAATATGGATTTTAATTTGCTACAAAAGCATCTTTGAGATGAAAATTACCTGCTGGATTTTGTAAAACTGTCTTAGTTAGATATACATTTTTCTCTCATATAAATATTTCGAGGTCCAAATATTATGTCAAATGACATTGAATCGTGTTTGTATTTAATAATGTTGCCATTTGCATTCAATGTGTTTGCATTTGTACTTGATAGTGTCGCCATTTATATCAAATGTGCTTACATTTGTATCTGATAATGTCACAATTTGTATTAAATGTGTTTACATTTGTATTTGATAGTGTCGTCATTTGTTTCAAATGTGTTTACATTAGCATTTGATCATGTTGCCATTTGTATAAAATGTGTTTGCGTTTGTATTTGATAATGTCGTCATTTGCATTTAATGTGTTTACAGTTGTTTTTGATATTTTCGTTTCAATTCAGTAACGTCAATTTGTACTGAAAAGACGTATTTTTATTTTAAAATTATCTAATTGCATTATATGATTCTTATCTGTATTTTATATTTTATCGTTAAAAGTGTAAAAATAACATTACTAGTATTTAATGATTTACTTCATTAATATTAAATCCACAACTTAAATGCCTAGTTGACAACCATATAAAAAGCACTTTGTAGTTGAAAAGTGAAAATATAAGTATGGATGAATTTTTGTAAATGAAAAATGAACATAATCCCTCTGAGGACTAAATATCTAGACAGCTCATATAAATAACCAGACACAAATGCAGCAAATTTGAAACAAATTTTGTGAATGTGCTTTGGAGGCACCAAACCACCAAATGATATTGCACCTTCGTTCTGAATAGTAACTACGGTTTGCGTTAGCGTTACTGAAATGATATGGAGCGACAGCGGTTGACATTTTTTTATACTTGATTAAATCTGTAAGGTTACACTCCGCTTGGCGTCATTTGTCATTTTGATTTTTCTAAATATTGAAACATATTGTTCTTGGTAAATTTGTAAAAAAAACAATAAGGAGGAGAATCAAAGAGTGAATTTTAAAAAATTGTGTATTTTGTTTGAAAGTAGAACGCTAGACAAAACCATATTTTTTAAGTTAATTTCACTTTCAATGAATAGAATGTGCACTTAAGCTAGTGAATTATTTTAGAAAATTAAAGATAATTATAAAACGTACACCCTGTATAAATTCTACTTTTTTCTTTCCCTAAATGCTGAAATTTCAGATATGTTTCTTGATTCTTTTCAACTAAAACTGTATCAAACACGCTTTTTAAGGCTTCCTGACAATAATTACCAAGCAACCAACTTAATTCAAAGATGCTTAAGAAAGCATTGAAACAAGAGAGAAAGATTCTCAAAAAACGATCTACGAAACCTTTTTGAGAAAATTACGAATAGAAACAGGTATAAACGCAGGATATCAACAAAATTGAGACATACAATGAATAACTCCTGTTTAAGATAGCCACAACATCTCCGTTTTCCATGTTCGGACTTTGTTTGAATGACTTGTAATGGTAAATAAGTGATCGCACTTTTTCATTAACTCTCTTATTTCTTCCTGTGATAAACTTTCGATGACATTTTATAAAGATATTCCTACCATTGAACTAAAGTTTTAAATTTTTGCAACATTTCCATCGTCAACCTAATAATGTTTTCAAGCAATATCTCTTTAATCATTGAATAATTTACGAATGCACCATCTGCACAACAACAAAAATTTCAAAAAACAAGGAAAATAAACACAAAATTTATTGTTTTACAAATAAAACATATTCTAAACGTAGCTGTACGTTTCATATTCCAGTCACATATTCTAAACGTGTATGTTGTTCGCTGGAATTAGGGAATGAAGTCCGTGTCTCATTAAGCATCAAGTAATGAATTGTCGGTGGAAACCCTTCCTAAGTTTTTTTTTTTTTTTGACGATCGTAAAATGTTATTTTTCGTTGCTAGACAGTGGAAATAATGACAAGGTGAATTCATCTACAAGTCTGAAAGCTCCCTGTTGAATATACACGTAAGTTATAGAGGAGATAAATTTAAGACTAGTTAGTCTGGTCAATTAAGAAAAGCAGTATCTTTTTTTCTATTCGGAAATCAATTAATAAAAAAGGAAATTAACTCTAATAGCATCTATATAACAATAAAGGCAAACATAGGATAAGCACTATCAATTATCATAACATTACCAGACTGATCCATTTTTTGTCCACATAAAAGGCTTTGTACTTTGATATCATATTACTTTTTATTTCTTAACACAGACAAATGACCAGAACGTATTAAAATCAAAACAGAAAATATAGCCAGAAACGTACTAAAATTAAAATCAATAAAAACAATTACTTTTTAATGAAAAGAAATATCTGACTGAAACTTGAAACCAAAATATCAAACGGCAAAGTTATAGGTCAGAAAATGATTTCTTTTACTGATATTTCTCAACTTCTCTGACATGATTTTCGATATTGTTTCGGATCGAATGAAACGTAGCTCTTTCTATGGGTGCATTGCAGCTACAATTCTTCAATTTACTTTTCTGGTATGAAGAATTTTGCTATCATTACCTTATTCTTGTATCACTGTCACGTCAGGCTAATAGGCCTTCTTATTTATTTGAACATTAAGAAAACGTTCACATTACATCTCAGGCAAAACGCTAAATAAAGTTCTATCATCAAACACCTGAAGTCATGGGGAAATATGTGTAACTGTTACTGTTGACTTTGTAATTACGTATTGCACATACGTTTCATAAAGATTGCATTTGATGTCACTTAGTTTTGGACATCTAAGTAAATATACTGGAAGAAGATAAGTGTATATGATTACAATCACAAGCTACTAGCAGCTTTAAGTACGTTTTTAAACAGAGAAAAAAAAATGAAAACCATTTCCATCAAATTACTCCTCAAGTAGCACCCCAAAATTTTGTTGTAAAATGAAAGTTATCAAAACACAGCAAGCAAGGAAAGTCGATGGCCATTGACAGTGCAAATAACTAGCTATTGGACGTCACAAAGGCTCGGTGTAATGATTTAAAAGCAATGTCAGTCATAACATTCAAAAGCATTTTAGGCTATACGATAAGTATAATGCACTAGAAATAATCCATAAACAAAATTACACCGATATTTAAAGAAAGAAAGTACTGGATAATTAACTGCAATTCTTATCATACGTTAACCACATCAAGTCATCATATATATTCACTTGTTTAAGTCATGAAGTCGCAAAACGTTATAAAGGATTTATATCTGTTATATCTGTGCTACAGAATACATAATTTTAATGTCAATGTTTTGTTTATTATCTTCACTGTTTTTATATTCAATTTCTATCAATTTATTACAGAACATGCTTGCCAAATATTACGCAAGTTGATGTTTGCTCTTGCTACTATCTTTATAGATTATGACTAATCAAAATTGCTACACATATTTGACGTTGTGCCAAACATTTGACGGTTAAACATTTAAGTTTGATATCAGTCGATATCCAGAGACACTACTGTTTCATCTCAATGTTAAATGACCTGGTGGTTATTTATTACTTCAAATATCTGCACTTACTGAGTTGAACTGCAAAAGAATATAATATAACTAAAGGGCCATGGTGGCCCTGGATCGCTCACCTGAGTACTTGAGCTGCGGATCTGCCATTCAGCAAACATCATAAGCAAAAAAAACAGTTTGTGAATTGAAGCTTTTCAAAACTCTTACATTTTATACAAATAGAACCCCGGGGCAGGGCCCATTTTGATCCCAAGGACATGATTTGAACATGTTTAGTATGTATCTACTGGACAATAGTAAATAAAAAACCTAAGCTTTAAGGCTTACAGTCACACACAAGAAGATATTCAAAATTTTTCTTACCCAAACTCAATGTAAAACGAGAGACATCCGGGCCGTGTCAATTTTAACACTAGGGGCATCATTTGAGCAATTTTATAGAGGCCAACTATACAAATCTACGTACTAAATATCTGAGGTCTAGAGCTTACGAGTTTTGACAAGACGATTTTTTAAGATTAAATACTTTAAAAAATAGGACCCCGAGTTTGGGCCAATTTTGATTCCAGGGACAAAATTTGTGTAAACTTGTTAGAGGTCTATTAGAGAATGCAACATACAAAATATTTAAGCTCTAGCGCACACAGATTCAGACAAGTACATTTTTAAGTCTTCCTGGTATATGTCCTTGTAAAATCAAGTGACCACTTTTATGAACCCAGAGGCATACTTTGAACATTCTTAGATGATGCTCCAAGCAAAATATCTAAGGTCTAAAGCTTAGGGTTTCTCAAGATTTATATATTACGCAAACAGAACCCCCGGGACGGTGCCAATTTTGACCCCAGGAACATTATTTGAACAAAGTTGGTAGAGGTTTACAATACAATGCATCAATTAGAGTATCTAAGCTCTAAAGCAAACAGTTTCATACAAGAAGATGTTTTATGTCTTCCCTATATAACCCTACGAAAAATCAAGTGATCCCGGGTCAAGGCCAATAACGGCAATTTGAACAATCTTAGTAGATGACATCTAGATGATGTTCCCTGCAAAATACCTAATCCCTTTGATTTTTGGTTTCAGACAAGAAGATGTTTTAGGTGTTCCCTACATAAGCCTATGTAATATCAACTAACCCCCGTGACACGGCCAATTATGACTCCAGGGGCATAATTTTAACAATTATGGTACAGGATCTCTAGCTGAATCCGTACACTCTAGGCTTTGAGGTTTCGGACAAGAAGATTTTCAAAGTTTTCTTTTCTGCTGCCATAGCAACTAGAGTTCTTGATGGGATGGAATTCTTTGGAAAACTTTGGACAAGCTTCATGCAAGGAATGTCTCTGGCAAGTTTCATCAACCACGCGACGCACGACACACGACGGACACAGAGCAAACCTTAAAGAATACCTTGAGTTTATGCTCAGGTGAGCTTAAAACAATAAATTGCTTATTTACTATAGTGTCACATACTTGTTATCCTGTACACGCAGGCGCCAGGCGAACGGACAACAGGTAACCATTTTTAAAATAACTAGTGTCTCATCTACCCACTTCGTCAGAACGAATTCTTGACGGGAATCGAACGTCTCCGCAAGAGAACGCCTTAACTACTAGGCAACGGAAGATGTTTAGAGATTATAATCTTAGGGAGAAGAATGTCAATGCATACTGAAAACATGAATAATTTAAACTTTTTATAAGGTATACGGTAATTTTCAAACTTGTTCAGAGAAAATAAATTCAGAATATGCAGATTTTTACACATTTGTACAAAATTGGTAATTTCTGAAAGAGGAAGGAAACAAAATATGCAAACTTTTTTTTTAACTGTCCTTTAAGCAAATTTATATCCGTTTGATTTTGAAGTGAATGATTAATATTTCATATTTTTGCTTGATTTATGTTTAAGGGACACAATTAAAAATAAGCCAAGTATTTACAGAATTAACCGAAAATATATTTACATATGCAATCAAATCAATATCGTCATTTAGCCAAAGTGATTTATAAAAGCAACCAAACATAAATGCAGTAAAGTTGTGCAACAAATTGTTAGAGAAAAAAAGAAAATAGGATTCATCGTTTGAACGGAGATGTGATTGAAACATATTTTATTATATAAAAATATCAAACTGCGGTGATTGAAAGCCCGACATCTTACGACATCAAAGGCCATAACATAAAATAAGCACATTTAAATCTAAAATAGTATTATTCCTCAAGTACTGGGACAAAAAGTCGTATAGATAAAGGTCAACGTCTATCGAGTCTCTTACACAGACATTAAAAAATACTAACAGTGAAAATCTTTGCAAAATAAACTACAATAATAAAACGACATGATTTTACGGCCATGTTTTTATACATTAAGTTATTTTTTTATATAAATGACAAAAAGCTGCTGAAATTTTTTCTAAATAGTAACAAATGTATTTAATGCCAAACTTTTAATGGAATGTATACATTTAAACATACATTTTAAATTTTGATCGCTTAACAGTTTGGTAAAGAGATTCTTTATAGTTCGAAGAAATGAGGTCTCTTAAAATCTAAAATACAGGTTTATTTTATTCTTGAACGGCTATTACATAAACTTTGCAAAAGAATTCGATGAAAATGATTTCAGTCAGTACTTCTCTTTTTGATGAAAAACGCCAACATAGTGTTATTTAACAATTCCAGTGCCTAATTAAAGACCAAAATGCAAAATTGATAAAGGTGATATAATTTTCTAAGACAACGTTTCTCATACTTATTATATTAACTTAAAACGTATTTATTACTGGCTTTGCGTCTAAAAGCAATCACCTTAAAGGCATTTACCTTTTTGGAACCTTCTTTACTCACCAGAATGGTCTAAAACATCCTAGTCAAAACACTTAAGTAGCAATACATGTACATTAACGCTTTAGTTTCTTTTCACTTCTCGTAAGTGTTCTTTAAAAAGATATTAAGACATATATATCAGAGTTCTATCAGGTGCAATATGTACAGAAAATAAAGAGAAATAATCTTGATAAGACATTAATTTATGACTATGAAGGATAAAATTTACCTTTAACACGTTAAGGCAGTGAAGAAGTATTAACTGTATTCTCAACTAGAGAAATCAAATGTCTTCAAAATCCCTTGTGAAAATGTGTCGAAATACTGATATTTCAATAATGCCAGCGAATTATCTAAAACTTATAATAACTTCAGTAGAACTTAAAATATAAAGCATTTCTTATTTCCTGATGTAATAATTTCACAAGGTTTTGTTTCAAGAATTAGACGTTTTCTAACATATTTTAAGACTAAACTGATTTCTGAAAACTTTTACTTAATTACTGAACTCATAACTTTCTGGTTTAATTATTGGTTTAACGCATTAAAAAGTTGTTAAACAAGACCAAGAAACTGTAAAAACTAATTAAAGCTGAGATAAGATTTCTTGTTTGTTTAATCAGAAAAGCAGTTACATAACAGGCAATAAAAACACTGAGCCACGAAATAGCGAAGAATTTCTGCCTGCAATAGCCACAATATGTCTGGTTTTTAAATTAAACATTCTGTCGTGATCATATGTTGTGCACGCATCCACCTTTTATCTAGGAAAATAGGTCTACTGCAAATTTCGATTACATTGTATAAAGCGATAGATTTCAATGCACCTCTAACACAACTAGAACAACAACTATTGGGCTATGTCATATTTATTTTCGGTCAATATAACTTTAGCAATTAAGTAATTTTCTATTCTTCTCCTTTCTTTAGGCACACAGACTTCAGCTTTGTCTTATAACATATCAAATCCTATCAAAAAGAAATCAGATCAACTAGTTTCGATTCCTATCATACAGATCAGTGTTCGTAGGCTACATGCAGTTCAAAAGACTTTTGCAACCAACCCTTAATCTCATTACGCGACAACTTATGTATAATCAGTGACCAAAGCACATGTGTTCTTATTATGATAATCTTTAAAACTTATTTTACGGCAACGTATAGTTGCTGATTTCTGGAATTCCTTCACGAGTTCAGAAGCTACAGAATACATACTGATATCTAGCATTCCTTCATAAGCTATAATGCTAGAAAATGTATTTCAGTAAATTCATGATTAAAATCGTCAATACACAACCGAAAATCCAGATTTAACTAGATTTGTGAAGTTAGCGGCCTAGCGGCCTGGCGGCGTGAAGTTAGCGGCCTAGCGGCCTAACGGCCTGGCGGCGTGAAGTTAGCGGCCTGGCGGCCTAGCGGCCTGGCGGCGTGAAGTTACCGGCCTGGCGGCGTAAAGTTAGCGGCCTAGCGGCGTGAAGATGGCCGCCTTTATCACAATTTAGGTTGATCTTAAAAACGGATTGAAATCTATTTTTACAGCATATAATGTAAATTGCAGGGGTGTATAAGAAAGTTATCGACATGATTTAGCTTTTATTTTTTAAAATAAATTATTTAACAAAGTTCTAGCTTATCTGCAAAGACGACTCGGAATCTCTTTGTACATTTACTCCCATGTACTCTATGTAAATTACATTTCAGTTGATGATTAAGTAAAATATCAACAAGAACTAGCTTTGATTTTCTTTAAGTTTTCGAAGCCTGGCGGCCTAGCGGCCTGACGGCCTAAACTTAAAATTTATCATAATTTATGTTTATCTTGAAAACGTCTTGAAATCGATTTTTTCAGCATGTAATGTACATTTCAGGGGTGAATAAGCAAAATATCAACAAGAACTAGCTTTGATTTTTTTTAAGTTTTCGAAGTCTGGCGGCCTAGCGGCCTAAACTTAATATTTATCATAATTTATGTTTATCTTTAAAACGGCTTGAATTCGATTTTTACAGCATGCAATGTACATTTCAGGGATGATTAAGTAAAATATCAACAAGAACTAGCTTTGATTTTTTTTAAGTTTTCGAAGCCTGGCGGCCTAGCGGCCTAAACTAAATATTTATCATAATTTATGTTTATCTTAAAACGTCTTGAAATCGATTTTTTCAGCATGTAATGTACATTTCAAGGGTGAATAAGCAAAATATTGATATTTTTGTTGATATTTTACTTAATCATCCCTGAAATGTACATTGCATGCTGTAAAAATCGAATTCAAGCCGTTTTTAAGATAAACATAAATTATGATAAATATTAAGTTTAGGCCGCTAGGCCGCTAGGCCGCCAGGCCGCCAGACTTCGAAAATTTAAAAAAAAAATCAAAGCTAGTTCTTGTTGATATTTTGCTTATACACCCCTGCAATTTACATTATATGCTGTAAAAATAGATTTCAATCCGTTTTTAAGATCAACCTAAATTGTGATAAAGGCAGCCATCTTCACGCCGCTAGGCCGCTAACTTTACGCCGCCAGGCCGCTAGGCCGCCAGGCCGCTAACTTCACGCCGCCAGGCCGCTAGGCCGCCAGGCCGCTAACTTCACGCCGCCAGGCCGCTAGGCCGCTAACTTCACAATTTAACTTTGATTTCATCAAAGGCAGACAATGTTGACATTCCTCAGGATATTCAGTGAGTATAAGATTTTTTTGGCTGATATTGACATGCCTTTTACCAAGTGTCAATTTCATTTTACTGAATTGTAAAATATGAAAGATTAAAACTTCAATTTATTCGTTACTGTTAAATATGAATAAAATATTAACATGTAAGAAAATATATCTTGTGGAAACAGCAGTGAAATCTTAAGATAACGATTTGTTTTCAAGTAATATACCTTTTTTAAGGTTTCAGCATTGACTTAAACTTAAAATAACACACCATTTTCAATAGAAAAGAATAGAAGGTAGAGGTATTTTACCATTAGAGACAAGACAAATCCTTGTCAACAAACAATGCAAACTTTTCATTTTCATTGATGAATCAGTTCTATCCAGCAGCATTTCATATATTACTTATTTCATTACATTATTACCCATTAAGCATCAAGAGAAAACTATATAAAATCACGGCATGTCGTTTTGATATATTTAACCTGTCGACGGTGTCGTTCGATTTTTTATTGCAGCCACGAAGAACGAAGACTGTTTATGTCTTAGTAGTTCCTTTAATATAATATTGCTAAATTACATTGTAAAATTAGGCAGGTGCAAAGAACGATAATAAATTACAAGGTGGAAGTCCCATTAGTTCTTTTCCTGAAGTCGTATACATGTACTTGTGTGTCTGACATCAGAGTAAGGTATGCTTGCAAGTCTATGAACATGTTTTACTTGACTGCATGTATATATATCTTTTTCATCGATTGTTAAGAAATATTTGGTGTAAAGTCTTTTAATAAGGTGCTTTCTTCACGAAAAAACAATATTTAAATATATTTTTAACTATAGACAATGGCTTTCCATGATCCTTTTTTTTAAAAAGATATCAGTAAACATTTCTTATGAACATGTTTAAAAAAAAATACGCATCAGTTGAAAAATTTGTTTCCTTTTTATAAGGCAACTTTTAGCCTTAATGAACACCTCTCATTTATGATTCAAAACTGAAAAACAACAAAGCGTAATGCATCTAACAGTGTTTAGTCTTAAACAACATCAAAATATAAAAGCAATGGCTAAGAAATCAGAGAAGCAGTAAAAAAACAGCTTAAATTTAGCACCAATGATTTTACTTTAAAGGGGCTGTGCTCCAGATGACAAAAAAAGAAAGTTTTCTTGTATTATAAATTTCTTGTAATATTTATGATTAATGCTTAAAAAATAACCTACTGACAAAAAATAAGTCAAATAATTACATTATAAATTGATTTTTTCCCTTTCAAAGTGCTATACCGTAACGCGACGGTATAACTATATCGTATAAGATTTAAAGTAAATATCTGTAATATCACATGCGGCGATGGTGGTGACAGTAAAAGCGTTGGAAATATTTTGTTAACATGAGGGTCCAGAGTTCAAATCAGGCTGGAGCGAAAATATTTTTTCTATTATATTTTGACTTTTATAATCAGTTTTGAAGTAAAATATTATGTTGTTATAATCTCACGGCATCTAAATATATAATTTATGAAAAAAAAAATTTTTATGTCAAATCTGGAGTACAGCCTCTTTAAACGGTTTCACTGTTTTGTTCTGAATCTTTTATGTTTTAAAATAATAAAAAACACCAAATAATCATTTTAACGTCTTCTTTTATTCCTAGGATGAATATTTTCAATAAGCTGCAAAATCAGCTTGTTTGTTTTACATTTTGTTTTTATTCAGTTCTTGAGATAAAAAAACCCTACATATATGCGTTCAATATGTTATTAATATTTACCCAAATGTAAACTAGTAGTTTCATCAACGGATTAAGAAAATCCTAACCAGCATGAAAGCCGAAAAACTACTTCACCAACAGGTTTCAGACAAGAGTTTTAGAATTACATTAAGATTTCACGTAACAATTATGTAACAAGATATAACAATTAGCAGAAACATGCAAGAGTAGAAGAAGCATTCCATCTAACAACTGACGACCTAGCGCGAGATTACAATATTTAGTTTCAAAACCATCATGTAAATGTATTTTACGCATTTAACAATCTTTTTTTTCAGAAAATGACAGAAACAGAAATAAAGTTTGAAACCTATTTTAAATACAATGCAATCTTATAAACTGGCAAAAGGAAACTTAGAAAGAAAGTTTGAAACTATCTTGGAATGTCAGATACATAAATATGCAATCTAATAAACTCTTAAAAGAAAACCTATAGATTCTTCTTTTTGTCTGTATAAATACTTGCACGACAATTCATTTTTACAAATCCCTTCTTTATATATCTGCGGCAGGTTAGCATCAAAGGCACTGTTTCAAAATTATCTCATGCAGGTTGCTCAGAACAACTTTTTGTCTGCAGAACAAAATACATTTGATGCAAATATGTTACATGCTGCAGTGATTCTCAGCTGTTTTTCTATTAAATTATTCCCTCGTTATCAACTGAAATCCTTGCCAAGATTAAGAAGTAATGATTCTTATGTAACCACTGTTGCAGATTACCACTTATCTTTAATTAAAATTTCGAGAAGAAAAGAGTTAAGAAACTAAATGTGATACTTTTTAAAACGTTTGCTTCTTTTCAACCCAAATTGGATTTTCCCACTACATCAGCAAGACTGTAGAAGTAGTATTTAGAAATTTAACATAACTGGCTATATTTTCAACAGTTTACACAATCCAGTCATTCTTACTAAGTTAACATATTGAAGACAATGTGTATCGATTGCATCTTGGTTTAACAAAAGTGTACTTATTCACGTGCCAAAGCCTAATAGGAGTTGGCATCAAGTTGTCACCATTAAGCTCAAAACGTTTCCGGCGGCAATATTTGCTAGACTTGCATAATTTTATACAGTTCTAATAAATCTGTAAAGTAACACTTTTAAGTCATGACTCAAAAACAAATATATCAATTTTCCTAGACTCTTAGCAGTCGCAATTCAATAAGAAAAATAGAAACTATTAATGCAATGTAGACACTATGCCTTATAAATACCAATCTAGGACATTTAAAATTGTTATTTCGTTGAATCAAGACATTTTAATGATGTTCCTATAATCTCGACTATTTAACTTGTGGATACTGAGAGCATGTTACATATATTTGATATGAACGAAAGTGTGTGAAATATACAATACGTTTGATAATATATTAGACAGGTATGAAATTAATATAAATATTTTAATTGTTCCGGTACTCCGATATATATAAATCATCTAAATTTCTATCATTTTTCTGTTATTTAGACAAATGAGTTAAATCAATTTTCTGAGAAAAAGAATCGGCGAAAAAATAAAATCTCACTGATAATCAAATTTCTCTGTACAGTATGGCATAGACAGATAAAATGCATGCTACCGATTAACTACTAGCTGTGCACAAAAACCTAGAGGAATCAAATTTGCAAAACTGCTTGCATCCCTTGTAGCATTTCCTACCTTATCACTTTGTATAAACAAATAGGTGATAAAAACTTAAATCTTTTTATTACCCTGAACATTTCAAACATTTTTTCAAAAGACTTTGAGAAAGAGAAATGTGAAAATATTTAACTCAATTTTGCATAATGAAAATCCAAATTCAAGTTAAACAAAAGATGATGAAAAACAGATCTAACGAAATTGTAAATACAGACGCATTAAGAAACGGCAAGTAATACAGATTGCTTTCTGATGCATTCTATATCATCTAAACAGCATTTACTATACAAGAAAAATACAAAACACTGAGACATACCGAGTTGGTTCTGCCAATAATAGATACTACATCTCCATTTTCCATGTCTGATGTTAATATGAATCATTTTGTTGTCATGGTCAAAAATGGTCCAAGTGTTCCACACACTTCCTTAATAGATCCTCTACCGTTTTACATTTATTGTTAAATATCAATAAAACCAATTTAAAAGTACAAAATTCTACAACTATTGTGTTATGTCAGTAACAACGCTTGAACTAGTAGCTACAAGTTGTTGTCACTGAGAAAAACACATTACAGGGTATCTCACTTTCTGTCAGCATACAAAAATCACATTATTCCATATGAAACTTGATTTTCCTTGTAGCTAAGATCTAATTTAAGAGCTATTGTTTTATTTATTTCAATTCCTTTCACTTAGATCCGTATACATGTAGTCCGTGATCAGTCTGCAATCCAATCCTTATAATGCTAAGCGACAAGTAATGAATTATCAGAACCAAGCTTTCGTGTGTGTTTTTTAACGAAGTTATTTCACGTTGTCAGAGTTGAATAAATAATATTGGTAATTCTTCTATGAGTTCTGAAACTCTGTTGCAAATTACAGAGAAGGCATGTGAAGTCAATCTGTGATTAAATGGTCTGTCCAATTCGGCAATTAGGTACACTTTCTACCCGGCAATCATGCAAGAGATAAGCAAATCTGTTTCGATCACTGATGTCTGATGATCACGCCTATCTCTAGGCGAGTTTCAGCAATATTGTAACTACAGCAAATGTTTTCTGACAATCATTTTCTACATTCCCTCTGATCAGACTACGTTGACATTGCCGGAAATTTGAGGGGCTTTTTTGTTTGTTTATTTCTCGGCTGTATTCTCAGCAGTGTAATTTAAAACGTATCAGAATGCTATCATTTCTGGTCAGAACTTATAAAATGATGTAGAAATACCAAGATGCTACTACATCAGGATGCTTTCAAATAAGTAGATTTGAACTGAGTGAAATGTTACATTACTCTCCCACATGACTGCGTGCTATCTTATTAATTCAATCATTTTTTTTCTTTTTGGATGAAATTGTGAACTTAACTTTCCAACATGTCGGTTTCCCTAAAACAATAAACCACTACATCTCAAATAATGTTTCTCTTAATCTAAAAAGATGAAGTCGTCATATCAAATACTGAAATTAGACATTTAATTCAGATGACACTGCATTATCGATAAGTACGGTTAAAGCCAGGGGGGACAAAAAAACATACAGACACAAATAAATAAATAAAAAATAAATAAATAAATAAAATATGAGGCATTCATCAAAAAAATACTTTAGATGAAAATGAACCTAGGCCCACCTATAATTTCTTTGCGTGACGAAATATGAAATGATCGTGGATTTTAACTATATTGCATTTAACAGAACCAATCAAATGGAAATTTAAATAAACAAATCTATACGGTGCATGAACGTACTGGTATCTACTTTTATTCAACAGTCTAAATAGTAACAGTCATATTTCATTGTTTTTCATTTTTTACACCATCCAATTTTTTCATCTAACTTAACTTTGGTAAAATAACTTTTTGACCGGAGCTGACATTTTACCCTACACTTTAAAAAAATACACAAAATTTTTTGAGCTACGTGACTGTTTTTCACATTATCTCTGCGAATCTTTGTTTAGAATAAAAGAATTGACAGCTGTAATTTGATTATTATTAGTGATAACTTTATCAACTCTTGATCTAATCAAATATAATGATATAACTTCTGAAGAACTATAAACATCATCTCGAAATTAACCGTCATTTTTTGACGGTTTTATCTTAACGATTTATAAAATCACTGAAAATAAATCGAATTCAGAAACAGATTTGAAATCTTTTGAAAATCTTGGGGTTTTTTTAATGCCGTTGCTTTGTGTTTTCCCCTTTTTTTCTTAACATCTTATCTTAATTTTTATATCAGAAAATTCTAATTTCACTTCCTTAGCTTATTTAACAATTATACGATCCCACAAACATAAAAATATATCGGTACTTTTAACAGTAATAAGTAAGAATGTTGCCAAGCAATAAAAGTCCCCTTCCGGAAAGAGCATTGTCACACTTAATAGCACCAAATTTCAAATACTGACAATCAGTCAGCTGAAATCAATAGTTTCTTGTTAATGATAGATAAACAAATAATAGCACCAATAAATTTTGCCTAATGTCTCAATCAAATGCATCAATAGGTTCCAGAAATATTTAAGGAAATGTAAATTTTTGGAAAATTTTCAATGTGAAAAGGGGGGATAACTTTGTGAAATCAAAGGTCAGAGTTATAGGACATTACATGCAAACTGGTCTTTTGAGTATCAAAACATGTAGCAAGTTTAAAATGGATATCTATAGGGCCCCACGATTTTTGCATATATTTCAAGTCTATGTGTTGCCATAGCAACCAAATGTCACAATATAGGAAAACAATAAAATGACGTGCATAATTTCCATATTGTCATCTAACCATGTTTCAAGTCATGAGAATATACTAAGTACTTTTTGAATTATCGCAGGATCCAGTTTTTGCAGACAGACGGGCGGACCGACAGACGGACGGAGGGCAAACCTATAGTCCCTCCCCCCGCCCCTTGGTGAACCGGCAGGGGACTAATAACGACATATTGTAAACATGATATATATAAACAATACAGTTATATGATTTTGGAACATTGTTTTACCAGTTTACATATGTGTTTGACAATAAATTGTACTTTCTGACAGCTAAGTTATTGTGGCAGTAACATGTGTCGTAAAGTCTTCGAAGTTGTATAATTGGATTTCTCCATTGATGTTTATTTTCTGTTTAAAATGCTTTAGATGCATATCCAAACTGTTTAAAATGCTTTAGATACATATCCAAACTGTTTAAAATGCTTTAGATACATATCCAAACTGTTTAAAATGCTTTAGATACATATCCAAACTGTTTAAAATGCTTTAGATACATATCCAAACTGTTTAAAATGCTTTAGATACATATCAAAACTGTTTAAAATGTTTAGATACATATCAAAACTGTTTAAAATGCTTTAGATACATATCCAGTCTGTTTAAAATGTTTTAGATTCATATCTAACTGTTTAATTAAATAGCTGGAAAAAGTTCTCTTTCCTTGAATCGAATAATGTAAACTAAAAATTTAATTTACAATGTATTTTGGTAATTCTGCGTAATCTTGTAAATCTGTTCTTTCACTATCATTTGGAATCTAGTAAGTTTGTTCATTACTTGTTCCAAGAAGAAATTGTGCGTATTTCTCTGTTTACATTTCTATGTTTTATATTGAAAATGTTTTATTCCCGCTATTACTAGCGCATGTTGTAAATAGTCAGTTACAGACGAGGAACTCTTATGAAATCAAGTCTTATGAAAGTAAATTCTGTTCTGTTCTGTTCTGTTCTAACGGATCTAGATATCACGTGTTTGATCAAACAATCAGCTGGAACATTAGAACAAGCACAATGAGTTGTAGTTGGCTTAGGAAACTACTCGTTCGATATGTATAGCTCTATCATTAGTCCTGATTATAGCAAATGGGTTATTACACAATCTATATAAATAAATAATATCTCGTAAATAATTTTCACATTTTGGTTAATGAGATAATCGATAAGATAGAGCCAATAGTAGTGTTTTTTAATTAATATCGTATTTAGATAAATGTGATATTAATTCCAGTAATTGCTTTAGAATATTGAGATTTCTATTGTAATGTTGTTTATTGTGTTATGTACATCTATAAAATACCTATTAATGTATTCAGATTTTTATGGATATATCTTTCGTTTTCTTGAATTTATATAAGCCTAGATATATGTGAGTGTTATCTGAAACAAATGGTAAGTTTGGTGTGCGCCTTTGTAAAATAAAAAAATAAGTATATTTCATTTATATTGTTCAACTGGCAGCATTGTAGTTAATTATGTATTTTCTGTATGCCTTTGAAAGCGATTAATAGTTTCCCGTTCAATTATAAGAAAAGGTAATTACATTAAGAGCAAGATGAACAATAAGGACTATTTTGTTGAAATGTTTTAAAGTACGTATAACTTCAATAATTCGAAGACAATAAAAACATAAAAATATAGTAGTATTATCAAGTTGCTCTTCAAGTTTATTCATAAAACTATTGTTGTTTTAATCTTTTACCGTGGAAAAAAAGTCATTCATTCA
Source organism: Cyclina sinensis (assembly GCA_012932295.1). Classification (NCBI taxonomy): domain Eukaryota; kingdom Metazoa; phylum Mollusca; class Bivalvia; order Venerida; family Veneridae; genus Cyclina; species Cyclina sinensis. The sequence goes on from JAAONU010000001.1 coordinate 3,667,934, forward strand.
ATCCATATGCAGTGTAATTTATTTCTATCATATCAATGGGTTGTATTTTTATCTGTTGTTTTTGTTATAAGGATACTTTCTGCTTTTTCTTTCTTTTACACATGAAATTCTAAAATAAATCAGGTCTGATATTTCCAAGACGTATTTTAAACATTTAAACATCACTTTTTTAATTCATGTTTTTTTTTATTTCCAATTATAATTAATACATTTGATTATCAAAGTATATGGTTGCTTTATTGGTTTACAAATTTTATTATGAAAAACTCAAAACATTCTCTGAATATCGTTTGATTGATCTAGATTTTTCGTTAAATTTATCAATAAAAATGTCTAAATTAAGATGTGCATGTAACATTTCAAACACTTCACCTTTCATTGGTTCATGTTGAAAGTCGGTAACACTTCACCATTCGAACAGTTAACAGAAGTGTAAACAGAAGAGATAGTACGAAAAGGGAAGGAATATTTTTCAGTAAGGGACCTCGAGTTGCCACAGTAAAATTAGGAAGAGAAATAACTATCGGGACTATTGGTGGTTCTCAAACTGTTGATGCTCAAGTTATACATTGTTGAACCTGGGACTGAAGAGTGCTTTCGAGTTATCGCGTGTTCTCGATTTATTAATGCTTGAGTTATTACAAGGTTTTCAAATTAGCTGAGAGTCAACTCAACTCAACTCATTTTTATTTCACCCAGTTATTCAAGATACAACATGCGGTTATGTCATACACCAGTCAACAGAATAAAATATTATATTAAGGTTATGCACAAAACTAATCAGAACGAAAATTTATATGAATATTTGGAGAAGGTGGGAGGGGGGAGATTCTAGTCATGTTTTTTTTATATTAATTTTAAAAAAGGAAAAAAGAGAAATAAATAAATAAGTAAATTTATAAAACAAGGAAAGGAACATTCGTACATTCGAAGCGGGTAGATTCTAGAGAGAGTAGTCCAGTTATTCGTAAACGACTTTGGGTATTAAGTAATTTTGTACATGTATAACTATTTATATATTATCTAAATTCTGTACTAGGCCAGGGATATACTAAAGATTTATTTTTTTATGACATATTACATCGATGTATTTATGGCAGGGTCTTATCAATTAAGGCCCTGATTATGGGTTGAACCGTTGATTTCCAACAACAACAAAAGGCTTATAAAGGATTATATTAGTACAGAGACACTATCTTATTATATGTCTCTGATTAGTACAATTAAAAAAGAATCCTTAAATATTTTAAACATACTGGTTCTCTTCATCAGACAGGTTGCAATGTAATGCGTTGTCGTGTCTATTGAATTTTGGTTTAAAAATTGCTTTTACTGTTTGTTTGTTGTTGTTTTTTGTTTGTTTGTTTTCTACGCTCTTTCAATAACAGTTTAAATTGTATGTTCTGTCTTCAGCTTAAATTTCTGTCTTATCTTAATTCAATTATTCATACAAACTTGATGCAGTTACTGCAAATTTGACTTTAAGCCTTCAAAGAAAGAAAGACGATGCAGGAGATTACAGTTAAATGGTAAGGGAAATATAACAGGTAACTAAAAAGTTATACACCTTATGTAATCAATGTACACGGGTAATAAATGGCAATGCACCAAATAATTTTTCCGTATTAAATTTGAAAAAAGTATGCAAACCAAGTAGGCGCTTTTCAATAACATGGCGTAATATTTCAAAGATACTGTTTAAAAAACGTGCAATCATGTTTTGATGACAGTCGTTTTTATAATGAACAGATAATTACATATGTACTAGTAGCTCATAACTTGTTTTCAGTATGATAATAAAGGATTTTCAACTTTCTTCAAAAACTGACGTCTAACGTGCTGATAACGTCGGTATGTTAGCCGGTGAAAAGTAATATCACATCTGTTGCACAAATTAGGTATTGTTCTCACTTCATCACCAAACTGTTAGCAAGACAACAACAACAATAAACTTTTATTAGCAAATCAGCAACCAATTGCCTTTGGCTAACAATGGATAGCAAATTTTAAAAGCAACCTAAAAATAGGCTGTGCTTGCTATTAATTACGTCAAAAATGCCAGAAGAACATTAATATTCGCAGGTTAAAACCAGCGTTTTATTACTGCCTTTTCTAGTGTGGTCCAATTAAACTTTTACATGACTTTCTCGAAAGGCAAGTGTACGCTAATCGTCACACAGCTAGTCAGTACATAATCAAACAAAGATACCAGTCACGTAAAAAAATACAATGAGCAGACTAATTCCAATTTTTCCAACCAGAATTTGAACTGAAAAAGTCTTAGTTATTCATTAATAGATTCATTCTGATATTTAATGCTTCTCTTACGAAAACAGCTACATTACATAATTATTTTTAACTGTTGTCTCTAAGAGTTCACAAAATTTAAACGTTGATGGTCTTTTATAAACATATGCCTTTAAGTATTTCTTTCTCAAACTGTTTAAAGTGGACACTTACAAACAAAGTGGAATTCATCTTCAATACCATTACTGTCACAATGTAAACATTTTCTTTTCTTCACATGCTATTTCGACCATAACGTCCACTTTGGATTCTCAAGGGGTGAATTGATAATCTAAGTTTAGTAATATAACAAGACTAGTGTTTTCGAACATATAGCGAAAGCCGTACTCATCTAGCATCATTTTAACATTAGCAACCCAATTTTTACGACCTCTCAGACAATCCAGAAACGCTAATTCATAAACCTTTGATAGTATAAAATTATCACTGTTGACGACCTTACACCAGTATTTAATTATTCTTACAAATCGCTGAGACGTCCAAGTTTGCCATAAACTGCTACATTACATCTATTTTGTTTTACATTTAGTATTCTTTTACAAACTTAATATGAGATCTTTCGAAGTTTTTGGGATTTTTTTGGACTATGGCCCAAAATTTCTGAAGAATATCCTAAACTAGATCCTACAAATGAGTCAAATATATTTAGTTTTAATCTTAAATCCAACTTTTTGACCTTACTCAATAGAATATTCATTGCTTTTAAGGCTTTTCCAGACAAATGTTCCAAATTCAAAGCAAAATTACCCGTATAATTAAAAACCGTGCAGCCAGGGAAGTAGGGAGGGTGTCAAACAATTAGAACAGACACTGACAAGCGAGTGCTACCCAGCTCTGTTAGCTTTCAGTGTCAGTCGGCATAGACACTCAGTTAAAAATGTAATTCAACCGTAATGCATTTCGTTACTAGTCTCTGAACAGTATTTATTTAACTTCTGGCATCTTAAACCTAGAATACATGTAGTGTAAGTATAGTTTAAAGGCCACAAACTTACAGGTGTTGACGTTTTTCTAAATTAAATACCTTTGAATTTACAAATTGATTTTATCTAAACTTGGTATGTCTAACTCGTTTAACCGTTTTACAAGAACACTAAAGTAACACTTTAACAACACTGATCTTTGAAGTAAAAGTAAAACAACAAAACCACTTCAGCAAAATCTGATGTAAAACTCTTATCCCTACCCCGCCGCGCCCCTACCACCCACCCCCTCCCCTTCCTCCTTTACATCTCGTTGCATTGCTTAAGTTGTTTAGATTTCACTAAAAATATTACAATGTTACAATAATAAAATATCATTCATACAGACATAAATGTATCGATTTGTCAACAAATGAGAATTTTATAATCCAATTTCCTGTTGATCTTCCGAGAACAATAAGAATCAGGATAGAACTTTTATTTAAGAGACTTTTATGATGCAAAAATTTTCCTATATATGAAAATATATTTCGCAGAACTTTCAACATCAGACAAAAAAATAGCACATTTGCTTTTTCGAAAACAACATGAAGCAAAAGTCATTTTTGTTATTTCCTCATTCATAAATTAATGCCAAATATTTTCTTCTGCTAAGGAAGGATACGACTCTCTTAATGGCAAGAGGAAGTAGGTATCTTGTTTTAACGCCAAGTGTTGTCCATGCGATGTCTTTCCTAGTGACGTCATGATTCCGTGAATTTATTATTTTTCTGCCTTCATTTGAAAATGAAATAATTACTAAAAATGTTTTATTTCTCTTCTTTATATTGATGAGCAGTGCTCCAGGGCTAAGAGCGCTGGACACCTAATCCAGAGGTCTCTCCAATCAGGTGTGAGATTTTCCACTGACCTGCATTCCATGCTATCGGCCGAATACAAGCTGGTTCGTTTTATTCTGATTGTATTGGAATTTAACGCCAGTTACAACTCCTTTTTTGGTCATATTCCGAAGCCAGTTAACCTAAAAGTGTTCCTGAGTATCCAACCAGTTTACTAATCAATCTCTCTAAAAGCGACTGTGCTTTCTCACTTGAACAATTACCGTTAGACCATTGTATGATACCAATTAAACACAGAAATATGTAGGCGGCCTTGGTGGGTTTGATCCGAGATTCCCTGGATTGACAACTCGATGCCTCTACCAACTAAGCTAGCCGGACTGGCCAGTACTAGTCAGAACAACTCAGAAAGCAGTCGCTGAGAGAGTTTAATAAACATAGAACATTGCTTCCCAATCGATTAATTATGGTTTAGACTAATATTGCTCGATAAAGTACTAATTTCATAGTGTGGTCAATATAAACATGAAACAATATTTATTCAAAGCGCCACTGTTTCAAACTCATGTTTGATAAGAAAATTGTAATTGACGATTAAACTTGATTATCAGTACAATTCGTAAACGTTAATCTTTTGCAAACATAATGCCATTTTTAAGGTACAGAAAATGAAAAGATCTACATTTTGGTCTAGACTGACATTGAAATATATGGCATCTTTCTGTAACATGACAACAACACTTCCCAAGAAATACCAAAAGCTTCTATACATGTAAAATGTGCGACTGAAAATATGCAATTTGTTTCCGTGTAACTGACTAAAACGGTTGAATTGCCAATGTGGTCGAATTCATTTCAAATATATCAACACCATACATCCAACATTTTCTAGCGAGTCTCTCCAACAAGAAATATGTCTTCAAGCAATATTTGAAAAGTGATAGAATGAACTCGAAACAAATTACTCTTGCAATAATTGAAACGTAAATTATTTGTTCCGTTTTGCCTCTTCTTACTTGTTAGGTTGAATTAACAGAAAAGAAGACAAAATGCGAAACAGCCCCTAAAAAGCTTACGTTTTTCCCGCAAAAGTCCATAATTTGTGTTCTTTTTGTGTTTTATGTGTCTGTTATGTTGCCTGAATAAACACAGAATAAAGAGAATGTTAAAAGCATTGGCTAGATATAAAAGAGCATCTGCGCAAAAGACAATTTGGTATCAAACATGATGTGGAATATTTTCTAAACATTTATTTCGAATCAATGAAATACACGAAACTTATCAAGCTTATTTGACTGGTGGATTTATTTCTTCTTTCATTCCTTACCTAATCTCCACGTGTTTCAGAGAGCTTTTATAAAGATATGCTCCCCTCTGTCCCGTGTTGTCTTATATTGCTTCAGCAGGTGTTATTAGTATGAGCGTATAAACAACTCATAGTAATTATCTTAAAATTCAAAACTAAGTTTGAATAGATTAAACGATTTATCGTAACTGCAATATCTAAGATTTTTTTTTCCAAACCTTTTTCCTTCGTAACAATAATTGACAAAGAACAATTCTAACCCTCCAAAGCACTTTGATAACTACATTTATTGCGACTTTTCCGCGGACAGGAATCACACCAATAGGAGAAAAGGCCAGAATAGCGGATGTTCGACAAAATGTTTATTATAGTATAAGCATATATGCTGCAGCATCCGATGCCCCTTTTGCAGACAATCTCCTATACATATGATAACTTTACTTCTGCTGAAATAAACTGAATACACTTTCATCAAATAACATTTATTTTTCTCTACACAGTTTATCAATATGTATTGAATTTTAGCCATACATACTTTAATTATAAAAGCGGATTAATACCGAGTAATATTCAATCAATTGAACTGAAAGTCGGCCATATTGGATATTGTCCATGTGATTTATGTAAACAAATCAGACATTTTAAATAATTTATGGCGAATTTCATCATTGTTCACAACTAGTTAGACTCAGGAATTCAATATTATAACTGGATTTAACAAGGTAAATAAATTTCACTCGCTATCACTGTCTGAAATACAGCGGATTCTCTTGTATTTACGTGGTGGGGAAAAAGTAGTTCCGGCACAAACAGTGGATTATCAAAATGGTAATTTCACTGTTTCAAAACAGTGGATTATCACTTTTATCTCACTGATATTTCCCTATATTTCATTAGTAGGCATAAAATAAAGTCTTCTTTCATGTCGTAAACATTGAAAAAAAAATGTAATATGTTCATAACCAAATGAGCTGAAACGAGCAGTACCATCCATTGTCTGGAAAAAAAATGCAAGATAAAAGAGTGTTATCGCCCATGTAGTATCTTTGTTGACGCCCTTTCTGACGAGGAGGTGAATTAACAACAAGTTGATGATTACCTGATAACAACTACAACAACAACAGCCTGATTCGTAACAACTGAGACATTACAACTCTGATCCTCCCATATTGATTGTGGACTGTACTTCTGATAAAAATCACAAACAGTGAATAGAAAGTAAGTAAGCTATCAGAGCATTGCACAAAGGTGATTGCTTAACAAGATAATATTGTTGGTGAAAGAAATAGAAGTTAATAGTACAGTGATGATCAAATAAAAGTTCTACAGAGGTTTATTGTTCATTCTGATATCCTTTGACAAATTAGGCCAAACTCCGAAGGTATTAACCCGAGTACAACATTCATTCAAAAGCATAGTAGTATTTAGAACGTGAAAAAAATATCACGGACCTAATAACTAAACATTTTACAAAATTCATATTTTATTATTAAAACAACTTGGTGCACAGTTATTTACTCAAAAAGCTGAACTACGATATTTTGGATTTTCTCACTCTTGACTGAGAACCCCTGTAAACTTAACATTTGATACAATGAGCACAAAAACAATAGAAATTATGTACGCATACCAAGAGATTTTGAAAGTCTAACAAGCAGTTGTTTTAGAAAACATTTTCTAAGCATGGGCCCCTGTGACTTTGACCTTTGTCCCTGTGGACCTTAACAAGTCTTCATCTACTTATAATTTTCAAACCAATTTTTAAAGTTAGAAAGTCCTAGGTGCAGTTGTTCTTGAGTTATTGACATGGAACCGTTTTCAATATGCGGGCCAATGTGAGGTTACGCTTTGACCCTGTGGATCTACAAACAAGACCCTTCATCTGCCGTCCTGAAGTTTGAAGGTTCAAGGTGCAGTTAGTTCAGTTTAAACTAATTATTTACATTGACTGGAAAACAAGTGCTTGCAACATAGATCAATCCATCTCAATGACTTCCTGGGCTCAAACCAGTATTCCCACAGACAGTGTGGAATGTGGAAAGTAACAAGAGACTTTCAAATCCTTTCAAATCGAGCCAGCAAACCCCACGACCACTGTTTTTTTCTCCTGGATGCAGTTCATAACTTATTAATCGGAAACCGATTTTAAAGTGCCGGCTCTTGTTGGCTTTATCTCTGTCCATGTGTGCCGAACAACAATAGGGTTCATCCGTTCATCATGCCCAACCGACCTGACAGCGGTCTGCGTTATTTAACGTGTAAGATATATCACGTTTGTTAATACAATTCATCACTGGAATGAATGAATATTGCTTTCTCTGATAAACTTTATAACATTGTAAGCCAAGAAAAGCGTTTCTGTGAATTCAAAAGCTATAACAAATTACTTTTAACTTTTACTTTTTTGATCATTATTTTTTAAACAGGAAATAACTGTTTAAACATTAATTCAAGCTAAATATCATGGAAAAGTAAACAAAAACACCAAGAAATTCAAGTTTCAATGAGGTTTTAACTTCACAGATGCTCACAAATTTGCAACATAGAGACTAATCTCCTAAACTTTATCTGATTGAAAAGCACTATAACCAAATAGTCTCTAATGAGTACAAGGGTTTTCGCATTTTAATTGCGCGATTCGCTTTGCTTGCCTCATCAAATAACATTGCTGACAACAGACTCACATGTAAATTTCTTTGCAGAACTATAAAAAGGCAGTATTGCCAGATTCCGATATCTTGCCACCTAAATATAGTCTTAAAGCTTTTATTTTACTTAATAAGGTTTCAGCATGTAGAGGGCATAACAGGATAACGTAAAATGCATTACAAAACAGGAACTTTAAACATAAATTTTACCGAACAATTACCATTATGAAATATCAGAGACTGGACTTAAACCAGCACTTGAACCTAAAGAATGAAATGCTAAAGTCAATGGACAATTTCAACCTTTGTGGGATTCGAACCAACGACCTCCGAGTCAGGAATTTAGAGATCTTATCTCTAGGCTATTGCTACTTCCTAATTTCCTGCTGATTTACCAAACAACAGAACTCAATATAAGAAAAAAGATATAGAATAAGAATAATTCAACATTTGCACGGTAAAAAGTAAATGTACACACTGACTACGGTAGTAAAAATCTGTTTTATTTCAATATAAACCTTTAACATTTTTCTTTTTGACCTTCACGCACAGAACACTAAACTTCACTATACCTACCATGAATAACTAGGCATTTCAGCTACAAAAACTGCATTAAGTCATTCAAGTATTACCAAAGACACTGAACCTGTTTTGTCTTTTTCATCCATATAATCCTAATGACTAATTAACTGTCTTTGTGGGCGACTTGGTTCTGTTTTCAGAAGCTTTAAGCCTAAAATCAATCGACTGTTTGAAAAGTTTTGCTTTTCGTTGTCTCATTTTCCATTTCAGGAAAATTAAAAAGATAAGACGACAGGCCGTTTTATCTGAAATTGATCGAATCATGACAATTGTGTTTATGTTTCACTTGCCAATTATGTTATCTTGTAAAATACAAACGGAAGGAGAATGCGATAAATCTATGCTGATAAGAGCTTCTGCGCATTTAATTCCTATACAATGTTTAATATATTTTCCAAAATATGAAAAACTTAAAATTCATGAGAGTCCTTTGTTTCTTAAACTCACACATTTGTTGACTACTGTTTTCTATTTTTTGTAGTTTTAGATAATGTGTTCTTGTGACCTGGTGACTTCGATTTCAGGAAATTTAGTCCTGGGAGATTGACTAGACGTCTAAAAATGTCTCGAAAGTGATTGAATGTGCAATATTGGCTTTATCCGCCGTAGGTTAAAGATGATTACCTGATGTGTAACAATTACTGGCACAATACCGCCTAATCCTCCTACGTATTTCATTTCCGCCATGTTTGTTGCTATTTACTGAGACAATGAAAAGGTCAGTAAGTCAGTCGAACCTGACATTCACGTGGTCTTTGCTAGTTTTCTCTACAGTGGTACACATACTGTGACCACAAGAACAGTCTGTCTAACGTTTTCTAACTATTTTGACAACTAGAATGATCAAACAGATTTTTCTAGAATAGCTGCCTGTTACTTCCTTACTATTTAGTGTTCTAATGTTGATATTACCTAAACATTTGGCATTAAAATATCAATATTGTGTAGTTTAGTAGTTTACATTATAAACGAATGAAATAGTTCCGGAGGAGTTCTGATACACATTCTCAAAACACTGAATGAAAACTATTTTGTAATAATATTGTGCTTTGATTACAAGCAGATGTTTGAAATTTGCTCAGTACCAGCATTTATTCTTTAAGAAAATATGTTAATACCAAGTGCTATAGTAAAATATAGTCACTAGATGGATATATGACAAACACTGTAACTTCTTGTAAATCTTGAAAACAAACGTGCAGAATATATGTTAGAGTAACCAGCTGAAAAAAATGATAAGAAAACAACATTTTCTAGATATTTTCATCGCTCCAGAAATATATGTATGCAGCCATAGAGTAATACTGAGACTTTTCTGAACGATTCGAAACCTTTGGAGGTACTATCTGAAAAAAATATTTACTTATTGTCGTATACTTTCTATAATCATAAATTTTATGTTTCATCATTGGGTAACTGAGCCAAAAACACTGCAATATATTAGAAGAATTAACTCTAAATAAGAAAATAGAAAGTTTGTAGGATACTTATTATAAGAATATTGTATCAATCAAAATACAAGTGACAGATAGCAGAACTTACCTACAAAACGTTAACAATCACAGCATGTCAAATAAATTAGGAACTTTGCAGATTTTTAGCAAAATTGAAATGACTCTAGTAGCTGCAATTAATCTAATTTCACCCAAAAACAACACAATCAAGGAGATTATTACGCTATTTACCGACATAAAATTTAGTAACGAGTACAACAATAAATAAAGGAAGGGAAACAGTATCAAGACAAATGACTCAATAAAATAACTAAAATGGAAATGTGACGATGAAAAAAAGTTCAGCAACTGAAATAGCTACAACGAACATAGGTTCAGTAACTGGTATTATGTAAGTCAATGCGGCAAAACATTATCAAATATTTTACTTCATAAACGACATTAGAACAAATACCAAAACAATCTACGAAAGAAATTACAGTTATGATATTTTAATATATCAGTAAATCTTTACCTACACGAAAGAGTCATTATACAAACATCCTCAGCCGTTACACTGGCTTTAACATGCAAGGCAATTAAATACCTTACAATAACAGTTAATAACTTGTTTTAAAAAGAGTCGAGTTTGGCCATAGTGACATATGCACTTTTTAGTATTCATCCATCCAACAAAATCAATATAATGATATCAATGATGAATACTCTATTTTCATCATTTCTAATCATTTCACTCTTGTGAATTCTATGTCTCACACAACTGAATTCTTACTGTGTGTTGTTCTTGAATTCAAACAGGTTCAAACAGATATCATTAGTTTTATCATATCCTACCGAAATTTTGAAATATTACATCTGGTATTTATAAGACAGCATTTTGGTGAACATGTTTATTTGTTAAACAGTTCTGTTTACTTACCTTTACATTACTGTCAGCCAATCAAATAAATTACACATAATTTATAATTGATAAAATCACACACTAGCAATGAATCTGTTTCTAACAATCTTGGTAATCTGAAATAAGGAATGGCAAAAATTTGATAATACACATTTAGCCTTCTCCGAGTTGTGAAACAAGGAATTCAACAGATTTGATGGAATAAAGGCATGCTTTCTTCAAAGAAAAATATTTTGGTATCTGGAATTCAGTGAATTCGACCGTAAAACACACATTATTAAATCATAAATGTTTTAGAAAACAGAAACAATTTTCAGAATATTTGATTCTACGTAAGCTTGATCTTTTAAAATGAAAGTATTATTATTATTATTATCCATAAGTGTTTACGTTAAACAGGTATGTGAGCCAGCGAGTTCTGTTAATATTCTGTTTATTTCAAGGCCAAAGTCTACATGCGTACAGTACCCTTAAAAAGTAATCTTTTTTATTTTTACTTATTTTTTCATAATTATGAATTTATAATTATTTCTGGAGTACAAAATACTGAACCGTTAAAACGTATGTATTCATTAATTAAATGTAATAACGATAACATATATTTAAAAATATGGTTAACGAAGTTAATATTGTGAATACTTTTGTTTTTAAAGGTTAAGTCAGATTTTTGTACTAAAGATAGTTATGATAGTTACAAATGTGAACAGTAAAGATGACGTCAATGGATGTCATCATGTCCCAAATATAATTTTCTACAACGTACAGTTATTTAAGTGTTAAATCAAAGAGTAACAAATGCTTTCCGATCATTAATTAAAAATGCATAGGTCTACAGACACTATATTTCACATGTAGGTCGGACATGATATACTGACTTTCTTGGTAAAAGAAAAAGGTCGGAGATCTTCGCCCAGGAACGGTTTCTGATAAACACTCTACAACTTGACTTACAAGTTTCAAACATTACAAGATGGTTTGGCATGCAAAGGAGATGAGTTTGATATTGTGCTCTATATTTCAAAGGTTAGCGTCACCCGGACATTCACTTCGAAAACAGTGATTAGTATCAATATCTCAAAAATAACTAAACCTAGGACTTTAGAACTTGGTGGCTGGCTGGGCATATTTGCAGATTATTAATACTGGTTTGGTGCTTACAGGGCTGAAAATGATCGTGGCAAGCAATAACTTGAAAAAACCCTTAAACTTTTAAACGTTGGTAATGGTAAAGTCGCCAAGTACACTATCTCGCTCCTCTGCTGACAACAAATGTTAAAATCACAGTGAAATCAATAGCTGAAATAAGTTCAAACTAGTAATTTGAGAACTATAAACTTTAACATGAAGGTTGATCGTGATGAGTCGACTACCTGCTTTCTAGCAGGCACATGAGGGACACAGGCGTCAGTCTGATTTTACTTCAAAATTACATTTACAATGTGATAAATTATGATACTGTTATGATTTAAATGTTTAAAATAGGCTTCTAAGTCTTTTTAAACTTACTTTCTTTCATAAATCCTTTTTTACTAGTTCCCTTCTGCAGGTGTCACTTTTATTTATATCAATAAATGATTATTTTGATCCAGTACCTTTGGATATGACCAAATATGAGTGACAAATTATGCGCCATTATCCATGGACATATGAGACTGAAAAACATATAATGCCCTTCCACTTACTTATTGTATTATGACTGCTACATAAACACTGCAATTTTCATATGTCTGAGAACACTGAATCACAAAATAATTAGAAATAATGGCCCAATTTTCGCTATAATTAGGTATAGAACATTGCTAAGTGAAAAAAATTATCCCATTAACAATGATTAACTGAATGTTACAAAGTGTTGTTTCTTTTTTAATCATTTTTGAAATGGGACTGAATAAGGATATGTGTTTTATTATATAATAGAGTCTATCCTCTTACTTTTTTGTTACATTACAGAATCAACTTTTCTGAAAAATTCAAATTTATTAAGACACATTTTTATTTTCATTAACACTTTAAGGAAGTTCATGTTACTGATTCAGTGATTGAAAAGAAGAGTCTGAGCAACTGGATCTCGTGAACATCAGATCTGTTTGAAACAATACTAAGGCATGCAGAAGTGTTGGCAGGAAAATATAAAAGAGCCAAAATTAAATAATTTATGTAATAAAAACTTATTCATAACACAAAACGAAATAAAAACAAAGGGCCGTAATGCGAAAAACATAGATAACATCATTCAACAGCCTGTAGACTATTCCTTTGGAAATTTAAAATAAATCCTTTAAAGTATAAAATTAGGAGAATATTACATCAGATTTATTGTTTTGATCCTCGGAGTAAAAGTATTAAGGGTTATAGCTCATAAAAAGTGCAATAACTCTTTGCTTCACGACCATCTGTACATGCATACATACATGTGAAATTTTAGAGGAAATACTTCGATATTTAGACAACAAGCTTGACACTAATGTGTCCGGGATGTACGGAAGTACAGACGGACGGACAGTAAATCAAAGGCAACTTGATAGAATACCAGTATAAGTAAAGATAAGAGTTTATGTTATACTTCAGCTTTCATCAAAGAGGCTTTACCAATCAATATGGCAAATAAGATCAATTATTGGCGGATCTTAAGCCCTAGTCCACCTCATTCTTTGAGGCATTTCTTCAGACGGAAATTGCAAACAGGAGGAAAAAGTCAGTAAGCTTGCGTGATGTTAATCAAATGCTCTTGCACAGACAGACGAGTCACGATAATAAAATTAGGAATGTTCAAAATGTTTGCTCATTTCGCATAAGCTATATTAGTTCATCTCAGACGGAAGTAGTTACCTTCTTTTTGAAGATTATAGTGCCTTTGTTGTTTCTTCCTTGAAACTAGAAAACGAAATTCAGTATTGTTGCTGTAAGAATAGAGGAATGCATAAAAAACTCTTCAAACAAGCTCTGCAAAATAAAGTTTCAAATGTCACTGTTAAACATTATCACGTAAATGTGTTTTTATACATGTTAATAATATGTCCTAAAACTGTTAAGTGATTTCTTACCTATTCAAAAATAGCATTTCACAGCCTTTAATTTTTTATAACATGCTTTAACACCGGTTCTTTTTTCTTATGTATTATTGTGGGAAAAAAAAAGTTACATGTACTATGCAGGAACAACGTGTATATTTCAACCATTTCCACTGCAATTTCATTCTTTAAAATCTCTAAATAAATCATCCGAGTGTGTGTATTTGTGTTGTACTTCTCAAACAGTAACATTATTTGTTATTCTGACGATATAAGTGTACATGAGGTTTAACTTTTCAAACGTTATGGCTGAAATTAAATACACTGCAAAGTGGTTTGCGATTTGTTCATATTTTAGGTCCTCTATAGATACAAGTGCAGTAAGTACATTCTATTCTCTCAATATAGGGATTAATAATAATATAATTACAGAAATGTTCGTAAGGATTAAACATCATATATCTTATATTATCTAGCTAATCTGATATAAGTAAGGCAACAAACATACACAGACATCAACACTTGTCAGCTGTATCTAATGTAATCCCTTATTTTTAGAACACAACATTATTCATGACTGAAGTTAGGATTTTTCTTTTTATTTTCAAGTGTTCTTTACCCTTTTCTTAGGAGCAAATGTTTGCATCTGGAACAAAATATACCATAGTCAAAACACAACTACATAATTCAAATTAAATACTAAAAATTATGATTATACATCAAGGGAATGGAGATGGCTTTTTTTCGGCGAAGGGTACATTGACATAGTGCGTACAAATTGATTAAGTGTTTCTTATAATGAATACGTTCAACCACATCTAAAGTAATATGTAAAACAAAATCTCTGGAATAATTCATTTATTCAAAGTATACTTTGAGTTTATAACTGAAAGTATAAAAAAAGCGTAGGCAAACTTATTTCAGGAATCCCACTTTCTTTAGAGGAAGGAAGAGTATCATAACATTTTTAATAATATCTTATGTTCCGAACATTTCAAATAAAATTTATACAGTCCTTGTTGACAGTGATTATTTATTTTCTACTGCATAATGTCACAAATTTAGTCAGTGTTTTAAAAGGGTTATTTTATCACATTTAACGCACTCTCTGACATATATAAGGATAATACTATCATTTATGCTTCACGGATATCTTTTTTGAACTATCACAAGTACATTCTTTCTATACATTCGTTCAAATTAAATTCAATAAACAATAACAATATAATTGCAAAATTTCTGAATTAATTTTTATAGGTTTTATTAGAAAGCATAACGACATATTTCAAACAAATTTTGAAATTTTGATAGGAAATTATAAAGAAAATTATGTCACGGTCGCAGTCTTATGGTCTTACATAATTTACATAAATTCAAACTCTCAGGGAATCGATTCTTTGGCTCAGTAGCCTAAACCATTGCTGTTGTTGTTTTTTGTTTGTTGTTGTTTTAATTACTTATGACCAAACGGGCAAGAGTTCGACTCCTTACACACAGATGGTCTTTTTCTGATGTACTGCACTAGAACTTCGTAAACATTCGTACACAGTGCAAAAGAAGTTGTTACAACACCATGGTTACCTTGATTTTCATGCTTTGGTTACCCTTATTCTCATGCTTTGTTGACTGATTCTAATGTACATTGTTGACTGATTTTCGCGCTTTGGTTACGGATAGAGTAAGCTTAGAATCAATCAATGCTTCGAAGTCTTCGGAATTTTATTCTTTGCACTATCCCTTTCAAAAGGTAACCAATTAATGAAATTAAAGCAGGGAAAACACCCAAAAGACCTTACCTAGACGCAGTTAAAATGTTCATCTTTCTTTATATTCACCCTGTAAGGTTTTATCCTTGAGTTACTATCAAATTTGCAAATGTTATAGAACTCGAATATAAGGTATATTTAGTTCAAGAAAAGTAAGAACAGTATGTCTGCAATATGTTTGCAGTATCGGACAGCTTTGTAGAACAAAAACCAATCACTGTTATGGGAAACATTGTACTAAGTACTTAGTGCACATCATCCATTTTCACAGTGGCCTCTTTCTTTTCTGAGAGGAGTCACAAAAAATAAAGACCAGTAAAATAGTGTATACTTCCGTGACCTTTAACAAGAGTTTTTATTGTGATAGCTTTTATCTTACCAGTGAACAATTCTGACGATCAGAGTTGTTCAGAATGTTTGTTAATCTTGTCCATAAGTATTAATTCAACGGATGCTATTTCTTTTTAAAGGAAGAACAAAATGGTATAACTTATTCATGTTATAAAAGTGGCGTTTCTCTACTTCTGAATGTAAAAAAGTATTTACAATAAACTTTACAGTGGCAACTATCTAAAACTAAATAACTAAGATACATACTTCAACAGATAGTATATTCATATTAGCCTCTATAAATAAGTGGCTGAACCTGAGTGCACCAATTCATAGTGAAACATATAATCGTATATATGTATATGTTTATATGTAGAGGGACAAGTACCTGAGATAAAACCTCCTTGAAAACATGTGTATGAGTAAAAAGAAATAGCAAAGGACACAAAGCAAATAACTAAACTAGCAGAAGTCATTGAAGAAAAAAACTAGATGAGTATTGCTAACTAGTATGATGCGGGATGTACATTCCAGTTAAACTAGAATCGATACACATGATAGAAATCAAACAATTTAATGGTAATTTTGAGCACTGAACATAATTCAAATTTCCAAACACAGGGAAGTTACCAAATTTACAAAGCATTATAAAAGATAACTCTCAAGTTTTAGGTCAAATGTATCAGTAATAATTGCCTAAAATTAGAAAACATCATACAGTCCATTACAGCAACCAAATAAAACAATTGTTTTATACAACAGTAATTGCAGCATATTATTATGTGAACTTCTCAAATAAACTCCGTCCACACTAGATATATGTATCTTTTGCATACACCCGTTAAAGCTTACAGTCAATATTTGTCTAATAAGATGATTCAATATGTTAGAATACTTTTATAATTGTAAACAGTAATCATTACACTTTTTATTTGCTTTCAAACGAGGAAATGTTTTTATTTTTATATTTGTTAACATTATGTTCTCTTCTATCTAAACATGTAAACAACCTCGTCATAGCAATAAATATTTAGTAATTTGAAATAAAATAGTATTAAGCTGTTGAGCATTGCCCTTTACAATAAGGAGATATATCTAGAGGGTACACAGCTTGAAAAGTCATACTGGCCTAGCCGACAGCTGTGTACGTAGCAAAATAATAAATATCATACTGAACAATGTTAATATTTTATTTATTCCATGTCTCATTTTTTCGAAAAAAAAAAGAAGAAAATATATCTTTATATATGAAAGACATAGTGTGATGTATAGCAATTTAAAAGAAATAGCAATTCTGAATTCTGATGACTGTCGTGATACAATGCTTGTTTTAATTCATGAAAAATATACAAAGCAAGTACTATCAAACGATCCAATACAGAAATATACAGGATTGTTGTACCCAAGTGCGTACAAAATACGAAAATATACTATCACGTGGTACATACTGACGTCGCTGATCGGACGCTAAGATAAGATATGCAATTGAAAAAAGTATTATATTTAATAAAACGAAAGGGTTACCTACAAGGAAGAGTTTTGCTAGCACCATCGTACCCATGATGACATCTGTTTATTCAACTCAGTGGTAACACTGGCTTCATAGTTGTATAAAAGAAGTTCCATACAAGCCCCTTGCAATAACATTTCTGGCTATATATCAGTCACTATGCATTTTATTGACACTATGACATCCAACAGAAAAACAGATCCATGACTGTCTTTCATAAACTCGTTCTTAGTAATTGCTTGATGCACTTTATGTAGTGACATGTATTTTTCATGTACAAAGAAATTTGTTTATTGTATGTTAATATTCATATATAAAATACTATGTTTTATTTTTTAAAACGTTTATATTGTTATCACTGTTTAACACGTATACGATTTATTGAAAACTTATATATCCATTACTTTTCTCTTCACTTTTTGTTTTCACACAAGGTTAGACATAAATTATTCAAACCTTCAGTTAGTTGTGGGATTATGTATTTCCATTATTTCAGTGATAGAGTCTCTATAAATATCTTGATCGAACCTTCCGTCTTGTTCTTTTTCTGACTGATATCAACATTTTTATCTTATTCAACTGACAGACTTGATCTTAGCTTTTAAAAATTATGACTACTATCAATGAGGCCGCCATGCTGTGTTGGACAAGGTTTATAATGCAATTCTTTTTTCTGCTTTTGGCATTCTTTTGGTACGCCAGTACTTCAGTACTGATAACAGAGTATAGAATATAATAAATCCGTGATATATCGCACGTAATCTCAGCAATTTGTCATGAGAAAAGGGTAAAAAAAGTAAACGTCAGTGTTATCTAGTGTTATCTAGTGATATACTATTTTAAGACCAGCTGACAAAGTCTAACAGAAGTACACAGTCGTTTAGACAATACGCTACAAAAAAAATTCTAACAATTCTGAGGGGTTTTTATGTCATATGTTTATAATTGAAAATAGCATGGTTCCTACTTTAGGCTTGGTTTGTTGGGGTTTAATGCCAGGTTTAACAGCTGTGGTCATACCTCGGCGGTCAGTCCACCTAACAAGTGTTCCTGGGTATCCAACCAGTTCACTAACTAAATTTTCCGCAAGCAACCGTCTGCTTCTTCATTTGCTTTAGATGTGAGGGACAAATGATATATAGTCTCATTGTCTGAGATCAATTATCACGAAGAAATGTATGGGGATCGAACCGGGAGCCCCGGGATTGACAACGATGCTCTACCGATTGAGCTAGCCTGGGCCGGCCTCCTACCTTAGGTCGATATTTTTACCTTGCGTTTCTAATAGGTATGGGGAGACACGGTTTTGAAAGGCGTTTCTTCTCCTTAAGACGTTGAGATGAAAGTAATAAGCGGTTAGCAGAGACAGTATAGTTATCTGATGTCTATCAAATAGTCGTACCTATTTTCTCAGAAACAAGTCTTTTTTCTCATTATATTGAAACAAAAAAAATGTCGAAAAATAAATGGCTAGGATTATCCGTCAGACAAAAACTAAAACACACTAATCTAGGGTTAAACCGTAACCCAACATCTAGCTGCATATAACAGCCAACAGCTCAGAATTTAAAATCAGCATTATGTTCCTTTTAGTGACCATAACATTTTTGAGAAGCATACCTGTGCGTATGTCATTTAGAAGGCTAGACTCTAGAAGGATATTTTAAATAATGCTACCAAATGGCAGACACACATTCATTAGTTATATATCAACGTTTTAAAGTTTGATGTCTATTTTTGAATAGGTTTCATTATTTACACTTAGTGTTTTTCAAATCTTCACAGACAGATACATGTTGACAAATAGCCTTATCACAAAACAGAGGATAAAATCTCCCAAAATAAATCAGTATCTTATAAAAATGAAACTACAGATGAATTATTTATACAGTTTAATAAAAAAAAACGTGAACGCACGTGCAATAAACAATAAAGATAAGGGTGTATAATCTGCGAGAAAAACATGGTACTATTAACGTTCAACTAATGAAAGGTTCCATCCTGCTATCTACAGAAGACACTGGAATTACTTTCATTTTGTATAATGTCAGCTTGTTTATGTCTCCTGTTTCAATTAACGTTCTTAATGCCTAAATCGCGTTTTTCTCCGTTCTTCCTCGATACTATCATCATTTTATTTTGCTAACGAGATTTTTCATCAAGCTTAGAAACAGAGATCAAAGGTTACTATGAAAGAAGAATTACGTCTACAAAGTCTAGTTGGTTAATTTAGCTGGATGGTTTTGCTTTTTAAAGGAAACATTAAATTTGGCCATCAATTTGAAATGAAATAATGAAACTGTTGGTCTAATGGCTGCCGACGTTAAAAACAGTGCACGTGCCACAAAACGCTCCGTCAAAAAAAAAGACAAAACAAAACACCATTATTTACTCTATAGAGAAACCGTAGGAATTTTATCAGAAAAAAATGACAATATCAATAAAACACCATTAAATGATGATATTTATGTAAAATTATATAATGTTCTCTGCCTTAAGTAACAGCAAGTAGCCAGAAATGAGATTAGTCGATATAAGAATGATTTTTTTCAAAAAGTAATTTCTTCTACTGTTGCATTTCACGTTACAATGTTTACTATTTTGTTAAATGTTTTAATATCAATTCTATCTTTATAACTGTTTTTTTTCTCGTCAATAACGCTTTACAACAGATATACTTGAAATCAACATGAGTGGACGGCGTGTCGAAACGGGATACGGGGTTTAGTGTTATTTCTATCCCACACAGACCTAAACCTGGTTTCATGCCATGGCTTCCAAGCGTTTTTATTGAACAATCTTCATAGAGCACTGAATAACCATCATAAACTGAGGTAAATATATATCCTATTTTTCAGATAAAGAAACATTTATAATTACAAAAGTAATTGGAAATTTATGACTAGATTTTGACTAAGAGATTTTTCAACACTAGCTCATTGTTTTCTCAGACACCACGCCATCAAATAAGAATTTATTAACTTTTCCCCAGGGCCGTGATTCTGATTATCAGGGCAATGAAATATGTACCAAATGTGAGATAATTCATCAATGTCAAATTCATAAATAATTGTGATATGAAATTACTTATGATGTAAAGAAAAAGAGTTTTGTTTTTATTTTCCGGCTGTAAAATAAGGTAAATAGATTACACTACTTATATATTACTGTGATAGTATTGGGATTATATATGTGCAAGAGAAAAGCGAGAATGTTCTCACTACATTTTACTGCGAAGTTTCTAAGTGCAAAAAGGAAGCATTTCAAGAACATATTGTTCCAGTTTTCAAAGAAAACGGTAAATCTAATCTTCTGAAATAAAAAAGACAACCAATATACTTTCTAGGAGTACTTATGCTATATTCATATACAGAAACTAAATATTGAATTTGTCGTGAGTTATTACTTTATGTTCGGCCCCTCTATCTGAGCACGTGCCATGATGGGTTCATATCAGAAATAACAGTTGTATATCATATTTGAAATATTCTTGTCTTAAAATTCTTCAGAGGTGTTTAGCGAGATAAAATCTAGATTCCTTGGCATTACATCGTCGAATCCTTAAAAAGCGAAAGTACATACGGTCTGAAACTTTTGAGAACGAGTAATGTCATAGGTATTTAATTATCATTGATTTCCAAAAACTTACGAGGAAAATGCTTGTAACAGACATATATCTTTACAGTTTTTATCAATTAATAAAAACTATTCAGGGACTTTGTTTTGGTAATTCACAAACCATAATGACATGGTTTTCATCAGTTAACAGCGAGGACATGGAAAGGTATGTTTCTTGTGAATTAAAATAGATTAGGATACCTATCCATATCAGGGGTTTACCGAGCAACAACTCAGACGATTTGCATTACACTTTTCTTAACATAACTGATTCAAGAATAACGAGGAATGCACTGCTGTTTTTTCCTGCCTTGCCTTGATGTCTGAAGCAGCATCCATGCTTTTTCAAAACTTTTCAAACAATTTGCAGACACAAGATATCCTGAAAAAAAACCCAGTAAATCTGAAGACAAGTCAAAAAAAAATCAGCAATACATCTTTGGATCAAACATTTGTTTAATCTGAATTCAACTGATGTTTAAATTTATATAGAAATAAAAGAATAATAACTCTAACAGATTTTCTAGCCAGTACACACTAATGGGTTGTCAATATTGGTCAAATGTAACTTCTGAATCAACGGTCACTTCTTGCACAAAATATGTGGTTACGAAAAACGAAAGCGAGGGTTATAGCATTGTTGAAAAATATAGCTGAACATTAAACACATAAAAAAGTTTTTATCGATGTGCAATCATTAGATTTTTCTTTAAGTTCCTTTGCGAGAGTTAATGCATTGAATCTGATTTTTTATTGTGATAGGCATATATTTGTTTGTGTTTTTTAGGTAAATGAAGTGTTAGAATTCAACAGAGAAATTGACTGTAATTAACAAATAATTTTGCATAACTTTTAATAACGACAGCAATAAAATTGATTTTTTTCCTGCACGTACAATAACAGACTTAAAATTCAGACTAAGGCGTTTTTCCAACTGTTTTTGCCGTAAAAGCATGTTCCACACTTCTAACAAGAGGTTATTTATTTTAGATTTTGGGAAAGTGCAAGATACAGAAAGCATCCCATTCCAGAGACACCCCTGGTTCTTAAGCACTGACGAACAAGACCTCGGTTGAAATTTTCATTCATCCTTTATATAATATTTATATGATATAACATTTGTAATAAATTTATTATTATTTACAACGCATATAGGACCGCAGGGTCACCTTATAAGGATGTTCGAGATTTTCTAATATATTTTAGATATTAGTTAAAGACAACTCTTTTTCACGAGAGGAACCCCAATTTTGTGAGGATAAATAAACAAAACAGACAGAAAAAAGGCATATATTGCCCCCCCCACCCCTCCCCGCGATCAGTAGATGTGTGGGAAATAAAAAGCCAGCTCATCTAATGGTGCAGACACAAAGGTTCAGATGCTTTAATCCAGAAGCTGTATGACTATTCTAGCTTAATGTGCAAGCCAAGTAAAAATTCACATGAGGCAGAATGTTTGTCACAGGACTAATATCAATGAAATGTTTACTAACGTACTGTCATCAATTTAATTTTTCAATTTCAATATTTTATTTGGCACAAACATATACATGTTCATCGCCAATACGTTGTTACAATGTACGGCGGTAGAAATAAACATTCATGAGAAAAGTATGACATAATTAATCACATAAACATATTTACAATACATTCAAAAAGTTACAGATATACACTAATAACACACTCACACACACACACACACACACACACACACACACACACATATATGTATATACATATACTTATACACATATGCATACATATAAATACACATCTTACACAACATATACTTGTAGGCTTTTTGTGCATATTTTAAACAGATTGACTGACATGTTAATCGTATTTTAAGAGTTCAATTCGTGTGGGCAATTTCACAACAAACAGAAATAAAGTAAAGAAAGTTAAGAAAATACATGGGGAAAAGACTGTACGAATACATATTTGCAAGTGTTTACTTTACATAAAATATATCATTACATATTATATAACATTACTATATTTCATCGTTTAATCGTACATTTCTACGTTTGCAATTAGCAATATTTATATATTTTTGGCAAGTTTGTTAAGTGTGCATTTATGTTCACATTTCAACAATTTTTTAAATTTCTGTATACTTGGCCAAGAATTGTAATATTTAGGCAGATGTTTCATTCTTATTGTTTTATAATATGGACATACCATCAAAAAAAGGTATTCGTTTTCAACCACATTCATGTTACATTTAGTGCATTTTCTATTATTTCTATCAATATTACGATGTCGGCCTTCTTCTATCAACAAGTCTTGAGCACAGCATCTAAATCTACAAAGTGCATTTCTGTAATTTACATTGTAAATACAATTAAGATATTTCTCTACGGAAAATTCACTTTTAAACAAGCAATATGTATCTAATTTTGAAATACTATGTATATCGTTAAACCACATTTGAATGTATTGATCTTTTACTCTTTGTATTAATTGTTGCAATTGTACATTTGAAATAACAACATAGTTCCACATTTACGAGAAACCAAGATCATCTAATAATTCTTTAACTTCCAAAGACCATCTATTTTCAATAATACCATTAACATCAACCATTTCATAAACTTTATACATCAAAGAATCATGATTATTCTTCCAACTTTGCCAATATTTCAAAATTCTTATTTTTCTATACACATACAGAGGAAATCTTCCAAGTTCACCATAAACAGTTGCATTTACAGCTTGTTGTCGGACATTTAATATTTGCTTTAAAAACTTAATATGTATACGCTCAATATCAGGAGCTTTATGAAGGCCCCAAATTTCAGAGCCATAATTTAAGATTGGTAATACCATAGCATCAAACAATTTTATCTTTTCAGAGATATCCATTGGTACTGTATCAAACAGAGCATTTAATGAAAATAGCGCTTTGTTTGCCTGCTTTGATAAGGCTTTCTGTGTTTGATAAAATTTACCATTTAAAGATAAAGTAACACCAAGATATGTAAATGTCTCAACAATATTCAATCTCTCAATATTATAAAATACATCAAAATTTTTGTTCCTATTACCATTTTTGCAAATAATTACTACTGTTTTGTTTGTATTTACCATAATACCCCACTGGGCACAGTAGTGATGTAATTTGTTTAACAAATGTTGTAAACCATCTACAGCGTAAGAAAATAATACTGTATCGTCAGCAAATAACAACAGAAATATCTGTAATTTGTCTTCAGTAAAAGTAACTATAGTGTCTTCACTTAGTTGAGTACGCATATCATTAATAAAAAACAGAAACAATAGAGGGGATAATGGCTCTCCCTGCTTTACAACCATATATGTATCGAAATAATCAGATAAACAGCCATTTACTTTAACACATGCTTTTACATTTTCATACATGACTCTAAGCATATTTACAATTTTTGATGATGCACCATAAGACACCAACTTGAACCATATCATCATTTCTGTATACGACGTCGAACGCCTTTTTAAAATCAACAAAAGCTATATACATTTTCTTCTTTTCATAATTCAATATCCTACTTATAATACTATTTAAAACAAAAATGCAATCAACAGTGCTTTTTCCTTTACTGAAACCAAACTGACATTCGTCTAATACATTTACATTTTGCGATCACTTTCTTAGTCTATTATCTAATATTATTGAAAATATTTTTGAAAAAATACTTGTAAGAGTTATACCTCAATAATTATTTACATTGGTTGGGTCACCCTTTTTAGGCACAGGTACCACAATACCTTTAGTCCAACTTTCTGGATATATACATTTTGAATACATGTGGTTAAATAGTTTACATAATAATGGTGAAATTATTTGTTTACAATCTATAAATAGTTCAGGTGTAAGTAAGTCATTTCCACCACTTTTGCCTTTTTTCAGAGAAGAAATTGAACTTTCAATTTCTTCAATTGAAAAATCTACATCTAATTCATCAACTAAAGTATCATATGTTTCCGAATTATTAACATAGTCTTCCACATCATCTACCGTAAAAATATCTCTGTCACCATACAAATCTTTAAAATGTTCATAAAACTGATCTTTGCTTATTTTAGACCCTTTTGGATAATTAGACTTAAGCTTCTTAATCTCAGACCAAAATTGTTGAGGACTATTTTTCGCTAAATTATGAAGATTATTCTTTTGCCTGTTTCTGTATTGTACCATAGCTATTCGTTTTGACTGTTTATATCGTCTTCGCTTAATAACAAGTAAATCTCTATTATCTACAGACATACATGTTCAGTACGGGTACCTCAGTTGGTAGAGCACCTGACTTGCAAGCACCTGACTTGGTTCGCGGGTTCGAGTCCCGCTTTGGATAAATAATTGTTCTGACCCCACGACATTGGCGCCCAACGTGGTATACTGGCGGTTTCATTGCATGTACTTCTATAATAAGACTCTATGTCTGTGAATTCGAGGACAAATTCTTATAGAGCAGGGGGGGGAATGTAACAGCACTAATATCGTTGATATGGTTACTAACGTACTGTCACCAGTCCGAGTAGCTCAGTTGGTAGAGCATCTGTCTTGCAAGTAGGGGTCGTGGGTTCGAGTCCCGTCCTGGGTAAATGATTTTTCTGACCCTGCGACATTTACTTTCCGACTATTTACTTACATAGACAGACACATTAAAGCTAGAAGAGAAATATCAATATCGCAAGAAATATTGAATGTAGATGTGATATGTATGAATTATATATGAATGTATAATTCAACAAGTATTAGCATTTCCAAAAATGCTTGAAATCGCCGTTCAGCCACGTATGACGTCTTATCCATAGATGCATGAATTTCATGCTCGTCATTCATTAATTTGATAATTTTATAGCATGCTTTGCAGTGAAAAGAATATAAGAATATTACATGTGCAAATTAAACAGAATAAATTTAAGGTAAAAAATACGATATTGCCCTGACTCTTATCAAGCATATATAAAACTAGGATATATCCTGATCAAACTCCTCGCACTGGTTTCGTCACGCTTTGCTACTGTTTCTGTACTGATCAGGGGAAGTAACCGCTGCGGGGAGTTTGTATCCTGATTAGAATCGCCCGGAAGCATGCATTTATTTTTTTCTAGAAGTGCAAGTTTTGGAAAAACAAACAAAACATACTCTTATTTAGACTACATTCTCTAGTTAGAAATGACATGTAGTCAAAAATATTGCGATTATCCTGTGTTTATCTTGCAAGAGCCTGAAGACTGGTACTGAGTTCGTAAATTGTTCATGGTATTTTTCAGTTGTACGAATAAGTAACCCGACAAACATGGCGGTTGGGCGAGTCCATTTACGCACCCCTGAAGTTTTTTGACGTCCATTTTGATATCATGTGATGTGTATTAATCGCTTTGATTGGCTAAAGGCAGACGGTGTACAGGCAAAACTGTTCAAATCTTGTTAATTGTATATATCGCCGTCCAGGAACGGCGATAATTATTGGGTGTAACCCATTGGATGTTTTCTAAGCAGCGAAATTGCCAACAATAAATTTTTGGAGCAAATCCTTTTAATCTAAAAGAGGCATACCCTAAAACCTAAAGTATTATATTTTCTTTAAAATCCTGTAAATGATTTGAATGAATTATTCCCTAAAGGCAAGGTGTCGGTCAAAAATCTAATTTCGCAACAGGTAAACTTAATCTTCATATAGAGAGTTGATGTTTGGTCGGATAGCTATTTATTCCAAATAAATATTTACTAAATGTCTAAATGCCACAAGGAACAAAATTTTAACATATGATCTTCCTTAAGTTATCAATTATTTTTCATTCTATGGTGAATCAGCCAAAAAACCAAATGAACAGGATAACATCGGTTTTTGTTGATTATGTCCCTGTAATTCAAACATTGTTGGCTTTATATTTGTATAGAAGTACAAGAATAATAACTGTTACAGGCTTACTAACCTAAGCACACACACGGGTTGTCAATATTGGTAAAATCCAACTCACTACTCTCACAAAATATGTGGTAAACGAAAAACGAAAGCGAGGGTTATAGTATAAGTTGTACATTAAACACAAAAATAAGTAAAAGGAGTTTGTTCTAAGAGATGGACATTTTACTTTATAAATCTATACAGCAAAAGGAAGATTTAATGAAAACTAAAAACTACGATCACTTTCGTGTTCATTTACATGACCTTTTGCGTACACTGTAACCAAAGCCCTGTACTCTAAGTATAGGAGTTCACTTTAATTCTATAATCGTCTGCAACAGGTTCAGTAAACTAGACATTAGGTCAAATATCGTCTGCTTATAAGTCATAAATTATATTTGCTTACAAACGTAGGAGACTCATAATGTAATGAATACCTTAAAGTACAAGATATACTACACATTTGACTAAATGTTGCTATATATCTTGTCACAATGCTATATATTCCTGTTTAAAGATTTAAGATGATAGTATACTTTTCGGATTTCTTTATATTTTTTTTTTCTGTAACACAAAATCTACTAGTAATTATTGTTTTTTCATACTTTTCATTTTTCTTGGATATTCAATCAGCATTTGTGTCCAAAAAAAGAGAAAAATATTGCAATCGTAGTTAATATCTGCAATATCGACCAAACAGCATCCCGACTTGCAGCGCCTCCTACAGACTATTACTGGACTTGTACCGACGAACCAGAGTTGATTTGATATAATCATAAAACAAACCAAACCTAGCATTTATTCAACGTGATTTTTTGTGAACGTGTTGACGTCTGTTACCAGACTCACCTACAAACCATGCCGTAGTCGATGTTTCAAACTACATTTGTTTGCTATATTTTACATTTTACATGGCTTTTCAATGCTTTAAGACCTTAAAATAACTACCATTGAGTGTCACCTCTCACATAAACATTGTACAACATGTTGTTTCTTATTCAGCCGGGGGCACCATGTACAAGAGCATTCAGTGTGATATTAATCAAGTGTATAGGCCTGCGTATTTTAACTGTTCTGTTCTTCTATAAATCTGATTTCTGCTTATTTCCTGTTAAACGCAGTGTTGCTCTAATAAAACACAGAAATACGTATGTGTTCTTATGAACAATATAGCATGCTTGTGAGTTAAACTAACACACCTGATTGCCTATTTTGGAATGTCGCATAAAAGATTATCTAAGACAGTATAAGCATCTATGGCTTGGTCTTCTTAGCGTGCTCCTGTTGTTTCATATAATTATGTAATTTATCATTACATATTATCACAAGTATTAGCATTTCCAAAAATGCTTGAAATCGCCCTTCAGCCACGTATGACGTCTTATCCATAGATGCATGAATTTCATGCTCGTCATTCATTAATTTGATAATTTTATAACATGCTTTGCAGTGAAAAGAATATAAGAATATTACATGTGCAATTTAAACAGAATAAATTTAAGGTAACAAATACGATATTGCCCTGACTCTTATCAGGCATATATAAAACTAGGATATATCCTGATAGAACTCCTCGCACTGGTTTCGTCACGCTTTGCTACTGTTTCTGTACTGATCAGGGGAAGTAACCGCTGCGGGGAGTTTGTATCCTGATTAGAATCGCCCGGAAGCAAGCATTTATTTTTTTTCTAGAAGTGCAAGTTTTGGAAAAACAAACAAAACATACTCTTATTTAGACTACATTCTCTAGTTAGAAATGACATGTAGCCAAAAATATTGCGATTATTCTGTGTTTATCTTGCAAGAGCCTGAAGACTGGTACTGAGTTCGTGAATTGATCATGGTATTTTTCAGTTGTACGAATAAGTAACCCGACAAACATGGCGGTTGGGCGAGTCCATTTACGCATCCCTTGCTGAAGTTTTTTGACGTCCATTTTGTTATCATGTGATATGTATAATGTGCTTTGATTGGCTAAAGGCAGACGGTGTACAGGCAAAACTGTTCAAATCTTGTTAATTGTATATATCGCCGTCCAGGAACGGCGATAATAATGAACCGAAAGCTACGGTACCTGCCTGCAAATGTGTATTGTTCGGACTGTAGTCCTGTAACTAACCTGTGCAGAATTTGATATCGTTGTCTGTGTGTCGTTAGCCTAAATCTTAATTGTAATTCTTTTTTTTTTTTTTTTTTTTTTTTTGTATTTATGGTTTTATATGAACTGACATTGGCCATGATCTACATTTATTTATGGCTCGTTATTTCTGACAGACGACTGCCGATACGCAAATTGTCAATTATTATACGAACATGTGTTATGATTTGCACGCCATTAAGTAGTTAAACCAGACAATTAACATGAATTAGCCGCAGGTCAGTGTATTGTCATACCATTGATGACCAAACAATTACTTTATATTGACACACGTAACTCTACATATGTTGAACAAATCATCTTTTTTCAGATAAAAGCTTTCTGTGTTCATATTATTACACACATCGCTCGTAAATATGATACTACCTGTCTCAACTTGCACGCACTTGAAACTGTATCTCCTAATATTTGCAGGCGTTCTATTCGAAATGGACTCAGAAGGACCTGCGAAGTATTTTATTTCTTATCTTAAGTGTTAGTGTGAAAAACTCACTTAAGGAACAACAAAAAGACCAATTATCATCTGTTTTCAAAAGACTTGTTGACGTTTAATTAGTTATATCAACGGAAATTTTGCATTTATATGTATCAGAGACAACAATATTTACTTGAAGTCTGAAAACATTTTGAAAGAATAAATCCCAAAGATCTTGAAATTTATCAATTAATAGAGTTGCCTCCCTTTCTGAATATAACCTGTCGGCGCTCAAAAGAGCCAATTTTTCAACACATTTTGAAAATATTTTTATCATATATATACACCTTTATCTATCTTTCTGTACCCATAGGGTTAAGTAAAAATTGAAATGTACAAAAGAATAGGTGAAAAGAAATGAAAGAAAATTGTCTTCTTTGGCAAACCCTTTTATGGTTAATAGTGACTAACTTTCAACGCCCTGCTTTTACAGTTACTGTAGCTGACCTAGTCAGAATTTGAACAATAAAAATTATGTCAGCATTGTAGTCCAAGTTTTACGAAAGACATACATTTAAAGATACACGAAAAATTCGGTCAAGAGTTAGAATGATAGTTGAGGAGGACATGACTTGTGATAGGAGGTCATTGTACCATTAACAAAATATTTCAAATTGATCTGTTATAAATTATTAATGCATGCTAACAGAGTAACACATTGTTAAAGACATTAAAAATTAACCGATCAATTTGTCCTTTTTGTGTTTATCAAACCCATGTTCATATATAATAAATTTGTCAAGAAAAGCGCTATGTATCAATTCGTAAGTAAGAAAATTAGTAAAATAAAAATTACTTACCTTTATACAGAGCCCTAACAGGCAGCAACTGTCTTCTTTATATTTTTTCTGCATTGTCTTCTTTTTGTTTATCCAGCAAAAATTTAAGTTCCTGGCGATGCTGCGTTCCCATTAGGATAATAGAATTATTTAACAGTAACGAAACGACTGTCAACCATGTTAAGGCAAAACATTGCTTCTATTGATAAAAAGCAAAATTGTTACGACAATGTAAAGAGTTCATCAAAATGCCTTATCTCCATGTTCGAAAAAGAATGTTATTACATAAAATCATGATTAAACGCTGTGAATTTATTAAATGACCGTCCTCCATTCCCCGTGTGAAACTGGCAGACTTCTGTGGTAATATGTTCCTATAATCACATACGGTAACCTTAACTCAGAGCACGTTTACCTGAACGGCTTTTATCCAATATTTCTCTGTCCAATATAATAAACAATAAGTTTATTATAACATAAATATGACAGCCTGTCTGTTGTAAAACAAGATGTAATTTGTCTCTAAAATTATAAAACATCTACAGTTTTCGTCGAATCTCCATGAGGAGAAATCTTCATTAGCCTTGTCGATTTTAATCGTAAAAATACATCGTTTTCTGAACACCGTACTTAGTATGTGAATAAGAATTTATTTACATTCTCCAGACACCGTATGCATAATAGTCTTATGAATATGTCATGTGATAATGTGACAGCTTGAATCTATTGTAGTCAAAATCAACGTTTCAAGCACGAAATTCTCGTGCTTGACGGTCATTGAAATCGAGATGTGAATCCTACGAGACTGAAAATAACAAAAGTACCCAACTAGCTTTATGCAGAAATTAAAATATATGATGCTAAAACAAATTTAGTCCCTCGGGTGCTCAAACACGCGAGCATTACTACTTTGTCATATTCACTCATACATTTGGGATCTACGAGAAAACGAACGAGAGACATCAAACTGACAAACGGCATGTGCAAGCATATAATATTCAACTGTCTTGAATACTGCTTTAAAACTATTAATTGCGGGATAATATAGCTGAATTTTTAATGAATCCTGGTCGAATGATTTTGCTACCTTCTTACCTCACATAACAAATAACATACGTCAGTCATGTGTTCGGTTATTTTTTAGATATATGCACATCATATTGACGTCATTATGTATCAAGTAGAGATAAAATATACAAAAACTCAATGCTTATTAAGTTAGTTTATAGAACGCTCATGAAATATCATTAAAGTGTTTCAATTTTGTTTACCCAAACTATACAAAACAAATAACAAGACAGAATCCAGTCTATTCGACACCTTTAACCTGTGTTCTTATTGTATTTTATCAAGGTCTTCCAGGAGTTAACAATATATGCCATAGCAAATATCCAAAGTCAACATAATAACTGGTTTATTAATTTTGTTATCGAAAAAAGCAAATAACATTCAACGAACTTTATTACGTTTTATAAGCACCGTATCCTAACTGAAACGAGGAGAACGCAATATGCAGGTAAATAATTGTTATATGCTCTCACAATTTATCTTTGCTTACAATAGCTATACATAATAACTAAGCAGCCAAGTCTCAATGATGAATGATCCTTTTGTATCAGACCTACTGATTCTTTAATTTAACTGGTTCATCGTACAAGGATGGGAAAGGTTAGCTACTAGAAACCAGCTATCAGAACCTGGCTACTTGTCTTAAGAAATGTAAGCTTTAACAAACCAGCTACCAGTGCCTTTCTACTCGTCTGGAGAAAACTTAGCTCCGAGAAACCAGCTATCAGTAGCTGACTACTCGTCTGGAGAAAACTTAGCTCCTAGAAACCAGCTATCAGTAGCTGATTACTTGTCTGGTGAAAACTTAGCTCCTAGAAACCAGCTATCAGTAGCTGATTACTTGTCTGGAGAAAACTAACTCCGAGAAACCAGCTATCAGTAGCTGATTACTCGTCTGGAGAAAACTTAGCTCCTAGAAACCAGATACCAGTAGCTGACTACTTGTTTGGTGAAAAGTTAGCTCATTGAAACCAGCTACCATTACCTGGCTACTTCTCTGGAGAACAGTTAGCCCCTAGAAACCAGATACCAGTACCTGGCTACCTGTCTGAAGAAAAGTTAGATCCTAGAAACCAGATACAAGTACCTGTTAGCTATTAGTTACCATATTTTACAAGAAGTAGGTAGTACTACTTACCTGGATGTTGTTCATGGTGCCCCGGTATAGGTTAAAATAGTTACATCATTTGCTAAAAGTACAAGAATTGACCATTTTTATTTTACTTATGCACATTGCAGTACTGTTCAAGGTATCGTTGACATTTTTTATTCGGCGTAGCTGTATTAAAATCGATTTTGACCTACATTTGTAACGAATGAAACTGTTAGATACAAAATCTTCAGCTGAAGAAGGAAGTTTGCCATTGGTTAAAAGTATTGATGATATGAAATGTTAGAGCAAAAACCGTAATTGTTAGTTTAATTGCCTCTGAAAATATTGCAATAATGATAACATTTATATAGTCGTAAATTAAATATCAAAATGATTTAACGACAAAAAATTATACTAAGTGAAATAAATATATAATAAATATGACTGAAATTTAATTTATTTTACTGAAAATGATATTGACACTTTTAGCATTAACCTTAACATTTTTGCAGCCTAAACAGTTATGGACATAGGACATTCGATTACTACACGCGTTAAATGTTTGCCAAAACCTATTCTATTACAAGGCAATAATTTTGTACTATCTAAGCCGATCATCGCTTTTAAAGATATTTCTTGTTCAACATTATGACTGGTTACCAGTGACTGTCTTCCTACTTTTTGTAGCTATAGCTACTATAAGATATTTGTTGTTCGACGTTATGACTGGTTACCAGTGACTGTCTTCCTACTTTTTGTAGCTTTAGCTACTGTAAGATATTTGTTGTTCGACGTTAAGACTGCTTACCAGTGACTGTCTTCCTACTTTTTGTAGCTATAGCTACTATAAGATATTTGTTGTTCCACATTATGACTGGTTACCAGTGACTGTCTTCCTACTTTTTGTAGCTATAGCTACTATAAGATATTTGTTGTTCGACGTTATGACTGGTTACCAGTGACTGTCTTCCTACTTTTTGTAGCTGTAGCTACATAAGATATTTGTTGTTCAACATAATGACAGGTTACAAGTTACTGTCTTCCTACTTTTTTAGCTGTAGCTACTATAAGACATTTGTTGTTTAACATTATGACTGGTTACAAGTCACTGTCTTCCTACTTTTTGTAGCTGTAGCTACTATAATATATCTGTTGTTCAACATTATGACTGGTTACAAGTCACTGTCTTCCTACTTTTTGTAGCTGTAGCTACATAAGATATTTGTTGTTCGATGTTATGACTGGTTACCAGTCACTGGCTTCCTATTTCTTTTGTAGCTGGCTACTATAAAAGGATAAGTTTCCCATCATCATACACGTCAAAATCACACGGCAAAAATGCAGGCGGACTACTTGAATCAAAAGAGACATACCATTAAATTATATTATTACTTTCCTTCAAAGTCATCTAAATGTGAATGATACCGAACAACTCATTACCCAGTGTCAAAATTTTAGGCAAAGATTCTGTCTGTAGGTTTTTAACTTATATACTTGTCACCATTAAAAGGCAATTGTGTCGTAGAAAGTGCACGACTCAAAACGTGTACGTCTATACAAAAAAGGTTGTGTACTGTATAATTATCACGATGTTTAATTTCAAAACTATTACAATAATTGACAGTGAACTATCTCTCAAGTTGCTGAAACTTATTCCTTGAAATTTTTTAATTACTCTCTAACAATGTGTTGAATACCATTGTGGTTTGACAAATAAGTTTTAAATGGACAGATGGCTTTTAAGTTGTCTATTTTCAAAGAGAAAGCCACAAAATGCTCCCATGTAATGTGACAGGCAGATATGAGAGGGGTGTTCATCAAATAAGCAAAGGTTCTTCTACTATTATCACAAAATAGTGTTGAAATTAAAAGGAACCAAATTCGTTCACTTCTCTTTCAAATTTGATTTATAAAATGCTGTCTATGCGTTTGAATTACGGCGATTGGTTTGCAAAACAAACATTAAAGCAATCAGCTATAATATGCAAGTAAAAAACGTAAGTACACGTTTCCTCGTGTTTACGAGATTTTTTTCGTAAGTGACATACTTGTGGAAATGTAACATCTGATGTCCTCTCGAAGAACTAATTTCAAACTTTGTAACATCTGATGTCCTCTCGAAGAACTAATTTCAAACTTTGTTACATATGATATCCACTCGAAGAACTAATTTCAAACTTTGTTACATCTGATGTCCACTCGAAGAACTAATTTCAAACTTTGTTACATCTGATGTCCACTCGAAGAACTAATTTCAAACTTTGTTACATCTGATGTCCACTCGAAGAACTAATTTCAAACTTTGTTACATCTGATGTCCACTCGAAGAACTAATTTCAAACTTTGTTACATCTGATGTCCACTCGAAGAACTAATTTCAAACTTTGTTACATCTGATGTCCACTCGAAGAACTAATTTCAAACTTTGTTACATCTGATGTCCTCTCGAAGAACTAATTTCAAACTTTGTTACATCTGATGTCCTCTCGAAGAACTTATTTCAAACTTTGAAAGAAACAAACATTCTTAATCATTTTTAAATGTATTTCTTTATAAAGCAGAAACTGTAGATGGTTACAACTATCCCCAGATTGCAAAGCCTGCATTCTAACATTTTTACGTTGTCAATTGTCTACGTATAATTCTGCTGCGTAACGCCTGTTGTTGACAAGATCGATGTGGAAACACATACTGCTGTATAAGAAATATCAAACAGTCTATGTGTCTTTACTGACTCTTTCAGTTCTACTTGTTTTATCTCCACCCATTCTCTTATTTCCAGATCCCATTGTTATTTAGTACACTCAAAGATCAGGGAAAAGGAAGCGAGATGTTATTTGTCCAGATATCTGCAGTATGTAAGAACAAAGAAAGCAAGTAAATGATTTGGTCTAAGCAATTTTACACCATACACATCGCCAATCTGTAAACGTCATGTTGGTCAAAACAGCAGCTGTATTGGGGAAAACATTTAAATTGAATGATATCAGATTGACTACAACACTTGTGTCTGTCAGGGCTGTATTTAAAATGTAGCGCACGTATTTTGTGAAAAAATCAATTTGCAATGACATAATATCATAGTATTCATTGATGTAGAAATGTGGTTTCAAAATTGCTGTTACTTTGCACATTTCATGTTTAAATTTATGAAACTTAAGCACCTTCTATTTGTAATGCAGAAATTAAGAATTCATATACAGCAAATGAAGCAAAAAAGCATTGCTCTTCTTGTTTAGACACGTCTAAAGTTCATTTCTTGGTGCAACTACATGTTTCAAAAAAGTTAGCAAGCGATATTAGGTTCGGCAAAGTCGGTTCGAAAAAAGTCCAGCAGTCTTCCTATAGCTCAGTCTTTCTTGATATCACCCCGTTATAAAACAACAGTAGTGTAAAGGTGATGATACACAGCATTTGTAATCGAGGTTTCACGAGTTCAACTCCCCACTCCACCGCTAACATTACTTACCGTCTTTCGAATGCGACGTTTTACCGGGGACTTAATTATACATTAAACATGTATCAGAAATCAGAAGAGTCAGTGAAATTGAATTCCACAACTTTAAATTAAACTCATCTGGTGGAAGGTGGCGTTGGTCAAATGGCTGAGCGGTACAATTGATAAATAAATTTAAAACAAAGAAATACACAGTTAACTTAGTAAATTCTTTATTACGAGCGTATAACCTGTACATGTAGTTGATTTTATTCTGTGTAAAATTTTGCATACTTAGTGTTATTTACTTGATCCTTGCATGAATAGTTTTTTTTTAATTTTGTAATATTTTTTCTGAAACAGGAGTTGTTGTATGACAGAAGAAACCTAGCCTTTAAGACAGTTCAACTGTTGTTGTTTTTTTTCTGAAAAGTAATTTACCTAAATTGCTTTTCTTGCAAAGTGATGAACATTTTGCTTTGACAGCTAAACTTTCCCGATTAATAACTACGAGACTTTTATTCTATTTACGTCATGCTGTCGTCTGTAAACACCTGAGACCAAGTCTTTAGGTCATACCTGCTGCGGGAATATCTATATTATTTATTGTGTCATTTACCTCATCTGCTTCCTTTACTTAACAGATAGATTTAGAATCACATGTCCGCAAATCTAGAAAATAGCATTTAGATTTATTTTTCTTGATTTTAGAAGTCCCCTAACAAAATATATTTGCAATAGATAAGGAAAAGACTGGTACACAAATGAACAATAAAATAAGCAGCCCAAAACAAATCCAAAATGAATGTCAAAATCATACTAAAATGTATGTATTTCGGTATTTTCTATCAGGTAACAAGTCACCATTTAATATACAGAAAGTACATAAGTTATCATTTTGAATAAAATATAAAAATCAGATGTATAACTAATGAATGAGATGGACAGAAAGAAAGGGTGAGACAAAACGTTCATTTAAAAATGTATATTCAAACAAGGTGTACTCCTTCGCACACTTTACACTTGACTTGAATAAATGGTCTCAAACTGTATTTATACGGAATACTGCGGGAAAGCTTGACGTTCTTAAAAAAGACCGAACATAACGGTCAGGCCCAATGGCGTCTATGTTTTAATCTAAGCTGCCCAATTGAAAAAGAAGCTATTTACCAGAGCACAAGCTCGAAGGCAATAAAAACAAGTATTGTATTACCATCATCTGTCTTTATTTCTGACCTTTACCGTGGAAAGACATTCGATGCGGCTTCGCCGGGAGCAATGTTAAAAGGCTAGTCACAGATAGCATTCATTAATTTGTTATTTAACTTATGAGTATTAATAATGGTAAATCGGAAAACACACAAAATAGCATTTTCTCAACAATTCACAAATATAACTGTGACAGACCTCAATCGATTTCTCTCTGAAGTTGTTCAATTAATGTAATTTCTCTCCATTTCTTCACTATAAAATAATATGCTGTAATATTGTTTTAATGACCCCCTTTTGGCAAATGTAATCTATAATATAAAGATAGGTTTTTTCATAAAGTCTTTGCTTGCTTTTTGGTGTTAACATGGTGAACATGAAAAATAAATGCAAAGCAAGTCCAGGAAGAAAAAGGTGTAATTGCGACTAAATTGCACCCGTCGTTATCACTACGTTCAGTGATTGTGGAGAAAAAAATAAAAATTCAAAAGGTTTTTCTCCGGCATAATTTCCGTTCCATTTCCTGTATGTTTTTGTCAAAGCGAAATAAAATGATATTATATTCGCATCCGTTGCATATTTTGTATAATCTAGAAGGCTATGGGGTAAATTAATTATGTGTTGGTCAAAATAAACCTGCGTCAATTTCGTTTATGACTATAATGATGAATGATAAACATACTTTGAAAGAAGGTTAATGACACCGGAGAGCTTTAAAACCCCAAACAGTTAATATGAAAGTAGTGTGACGACTTGCCCCGCCTTCTGTCCCTCTTCTGTAGGGGAGGTAATCCAATGGCTTCCGTATTCTTCGACCTTATCCGGTCCTTTACAACCCTAACTACAACCAATGATGGCGCTTGTATATTGTCAATATGGAGTTGATTAAAGGTTTTTTATTTATTGCAAATAAGTCGTTGTTGTTGTTGTTATTGTGGTGATGGTGTAGGTACGTCTATGGTCTTACGTTAAATTATTCGGTACAAATCTACTTTCCTGACTCCCAACGCTTTTATCGATTTTGAATCCTCCAGTGTCACTGAGTGAGGTAGGCGGGACAAAGTTTACATAACAAGACAGACTATATATACGAATTCACTCAATGATTTCACTTACCCAGATATTGAAGATATTGCAAATCGACTAAATATCTGAAAATACCTGGTTGCTGATTAAGACCCCAGGAAAAGGGCAGAGTGAACTATAAAAGAATTCTTTAAGAAAGCCAATCCTACGTTGACAGCTCTGTTCTGCCTACCACACCAAATCAATCCGACAATTCTAAGTCGTTGAAATGTGAAAATTCATGGGTGAGATGGGGAAGTAAAATTGTACCGAGTTACTAAAATAAATTAATCGACAAAGTTAAATCACAACAAATTTACATATTGCCTAGTGACTTATTGTCACAACTGAACATATTCTTAAAACTTCATGAGCGTGTACCTTTTTTCTTGTTTTAGACTGGACAACATGGAGAAATTAATATGGCTTTTTATCTTCTTTAATTTATAAATCAAATCTCTATAAAGCACTGGTTGAGAAATACCTTGTTGCAGTAATGTTTTTAAACTTCAGTTGTATTTTTTACTTAAATCTGGGTATCGGTGATAAAACTTGCAAAACGTTTTTCTTAGTTTGTGGTCCCGATAACCCTGTTTCAAAAGTTTTTTTTCTGTTATACAAATATTGAGTTCATTGAAATCTTTAACATTGTTACAAGCTGTAGGGAAGCAAACAAGCTATGAAATATAAACCTCATAAGATGTGCGTGGGACATCACCATCTAATAATAGATCATTTACAATCATTTCTTTATCGTATATTTTTGCAGTTACAAAACCATTTTAAATAGAAAGATTTAGATCAAGAAAGTTTGCTTGCTTTTCTGGAGTTTGCTTTATTAAGCTGGAGTTCATTTGGATATAATTTATTGACCAGAGATTGAAAATGGTTATTATCAATATTTAACAA
This sequence comes from Cyclina sinensis, assembly GCA_012932295.1. NCBI lineage: Eukaryota > Metazoa > Mollusca > Bivalvia > Venerida > Veneridae > Cyclina > Cyclina sinensis. The sequence goes on from JAAONU010000001.1 coordinate 3,707,218, forward strand.
ATCGTCAAGATACCTCGAGGTGTTGATAAAGGCTGTAATAATGTCATCTTGAAGTTCACTAGAAAGAGATAACATGAAGTCTCTTTCATAGCAATATATAAACAGATCAGCAACAAGGGATAGGTTGTACCCCTGGGGACGTCTATTACCTGTTTATAAAGAGAAGCTCCAAATCTGACATAAATATTAAGTAAAAAAGAGAGCGACTCGATCATGTCTTGACAAGTCCATTATATATAATTATCATAAGAACCAGCTGTAAAAAGAAATGCTCTATATTCATTGCAAGCGATGTAGGTTTTATTTTCTCTTGCTATATATAAGAGAATCCAAATACAAAAATATCTAAAGGCTTAAAATGATGTTCCACATACAAAATCTAGTTGACAAAGCAACTGAATTGGGACGATATAAACTCAAACCACTGCCTGTTGAAATTGATTTGCCAAAAACGCTTTTTGTTGTTGTTGTTGTTGTGTCTGTGTGTTTTTTGTTCTTGTTGTAGTTGTTTTGTTTTAGTTTTCCAAAATAATTTTTTAACCTATTTTTGTTTTAGTAACAGTGAAAACATGTTGTAAAATCCTGGGCAACCAGGAAATGTTCGTGTAAATGAATAAAAAGTATAATTTGCTTATCTAAGAATTCAAGGTCTAGAACATTTAAAGGGGCTGGTTCTCCAGAACAACACAAAAGCATCAAAAACTATTGTATGAAGTCCATTATGTACTAGTACTCCGTACTTCAGTTCATTCCATCCATCTTTCTTGCAAGAAGCAAAGGCTAACAACTTTCTTGCAGAAAATGTTAGCATAGTATTATATTGTTGATATACTACATTTGATTACGTATAAGGGTAAGGACTTTTAAAGCACAAACTTAACAAAGACACCACTTAAAGTACAAATCACCTTTTTACTGTAATTCTGGTTTTGATAATTTTTGGGAAAAAAATGAAATGACATTCTGTTCAATTTTGATGGGGCAATTATTTTCCAAGTTGTACAGAAGTATACAATATAATTCATATCTTATCAAGTAAATGCAAAAAGATAAAATAATACTTAAACTTTTATACAAGCTGTCATCAGAGCTACACAATAAAGATAAAGGACTATGACTGTTTTAAGAATACTAAAACGATGACTTAGACGGAAATAATCTCAAAAAAACTTACTGAAATTCTTTGAACAACAAAATACCTTGAATATAATTCATATTACTACTGTACCTGAAATATGAAACTGTTAATTAATCCCTAATGAAATGTTCTCTGAAGCTGCACTGGAAAGCATTTTATTGAGGTCAAACCAATACAACCATATTGTTATCTATTGCTTTTGCTGCACCAAACTGGAAGTGCAATTAATAAAATGCTTTTTTGTATTTTTTTTACTTGACATTGGAGTGGTAGACAGACAAAGCTTTGAACTTAACACGACATAGAAAGATGGGGAATTAATTAAAAGACTCAAAAATGCTGTTAGAGGATCTATACACCCGAGACAGTTTCATACAAACAACTTCGCACAACTATGTCTTGGACTTGTATAACATTAGAATTTCATAATTACAAATTGTCAAATTTAAGCTGGATATACGAATAGTTGAAGTAGTTGTCCAAGTAAGCCGGAATATTTAAAAAATATAAGTTTACAATTACGTATATCTCCAGAAAAAAAGCAAACAGCCAATTTTTATACTTCAATATATTTACTGAAAAGATTGACACTGTGAAATCGTAGTTATAAGTTGAATTTATAGTTATACTACAAAGTACATTTTTAAATCTTTTGGAATAGACTGAATTCATTGTTTCTTCTAATTTATTATTTTAGAACATTCACGATGATTTCACCATTTATCTTGACCGCTATTTATTTTGGTCTTTCTGAACACCGGAATCAGGCCTGCTTTAAAAATAGGAATAATGTTTCATAGTACCGACGTTTTATGCCTCTAAAATCCCCTTGTATAACCTGCATTTCTTTAACAAACACAGTTCATAAGCTTCCGCATTTTTCCCAGTTCAAATGAAACTAAATTTTACTGTTTTTAGAAATATCTCCACTGCTTATTTCCAAGGAACAATTTAAAAAGAGAAACGCTTTTGACGGAAGAACTTAAAAATTAAAGGTGTTAAGCAACGTAGACTTTTCCAGTTATGTCATTTAATTCCAACATCCAGTTACCTCATAAACTCTTCTCTTTGGCAGGCATTAAGAAAACACTCTACCATGTTGACGTTAATGGCGGAAACAAATATATATTATTTTTCCGAGACATTAAAAGGCTTTTACTATATATCCATGTAATTTAATAATATCATCCCTCGTTAAAATCTTTGTGTTCGAGGAAAAGACGTTAAAAAAATCTTTCTTGCAAGCGAAGGAAGAAATCGATGCAATTTTGACCCAGATGCAAACGTAATTGCTACTACGTTCTGTGGATGTAGTAAAAAGATATAAATTCAGAAGACTTGTCGCCAGAACTATTCCGGTTCTATTTCCTGTTCATTTTATAACAATGAAGTAAAAATGACATAAAAAGTGCACTCAATAATCATTTTTGTTGTCTAGACAGGTACAGTTATTAATTGTGAAAACCAGAGCTAAAACTAGAGACAGAAGTTTTCCGCTGTTAGCCTGTGTGCTAAATGACTGCTAAACATTCCATAATATTTGTATTTTGCTTTAAATATTATGGAAAGCGTTTAGTTTGATAATGTATTCTAAAAACACAGTGCGTGCGTGCACATCGACATACAACAGATTTACAAACACAAGAATGCACCGTGAGAGAAGTCAGCCCTGCACCCCCCCCCCCCCACACCCCACCCTCAAGCCTGAAACAATATGGAACGTATTTAAAAACGTTAGAAGTTATATGCATTCAAAGTTACGGTGTTCTTTCTGATTAACCCTGTAAGAAGGCACAATATATAGACAAGCTTTCGTCATGACTTCAAGATTTGCGCGGTTTTGACTGTTTGTTAGGAGACAAAGCTAGAAATTCAGATAATGAAAATGCCATATGTATGTTCTACTGCAGATGCGAGTATTTTGTGAAACTTAGAAAAGGTAGTCAACACTGCTCAACTATTGGCTGAAAACAAACAATAGAACTTTCCTAGTAATAACCTGTTTAAATGCAACTGTCTTATCCTGCATATAATGGAATTGTACAAAAACATTACGAAACAAGCAAAAGAATTTTTTCCTTTTCTAAAGTTACAGATGATTCTCATTTTACATCTATAAAATATAAACGAATTTGTTTTCTTTGCAAGATATGTAAATGAGTTTTGAAATGGAATTTTAGCAGAAAAAATATACGTCCCGTTTAAGTTTACTGCAGCGTAACGAGTGCACATGCATTAGTCGATACGAGATGGGGACCCGCGCATTTTATATTCAAAATAACGTTCTTCAAATTTGACATTTTTCCGAACACAGTCTCAAAAGTGCGAACGAATGAAGATATAATTAAATAGATACCGCAGGAAACCGAGTCTTTGCGAATACATACCTGGTTTTATAAACGTGCCTGTTATATAGCATTTCTGCACGCGAGGTTTATTTCTTGGTTCGAGTTGTTCACCAGATTTCACAGGAAGTGACGTGCAGCATATGTAATAACTACTCACAATATTCATTAGCCATTATGTCAGTTTTCAGTAATTTTACAGTATTTTCAGCACATTTTAGGGTATACGAGAGATATTCGGGCGGGGGGCGAATTAACCGGATGTGATTATTCGATTAATTTTCATCAACTATTTACCTGCTACTTATTCGAGAACCAAGCGTATAAATAAATTTATCAGATCATTTTTAAACCCGGACGTTTTCTAATGTTTAGACCCTCTTCCCTATTTTCAAACCTATCGAGTTACATTGCCTGGAAAGAAATGTAAACTTGAGATACTCGTATAGGGGAGCTCTAGCGACATAGAATAGTTGAATCTTGTAATACTGTTCAGCTGTTTTAATAGTGTAGACAGATAAATTAAACACGTGAAAGTTTGTATTTTAGAACATCTTTCGTTGGTAAAGTAATATGGAAATGTGGCAACTGAAAGTGAGAGATAACTGGTAGGTCAACATTACTAAAGTCAATTTCTTATTATTTCATTCAAGTCCAAGCTGGAACAATATCGGCGTTTTTTAACATGGCATGTTCTATAAATACAGTATAAGACGATTTGTCTGTTAATTCATCGGCGTAGATAGATACATCTTTGTTCTGCAAATCAGGTTGTATGGATCACGTAGAATGGTTTGAAAACTATCTCCAGACTTCCATAGAATACGTTTATAAGTCCGATACAACAGTTTGTCACTACGTTTTAATTGTTGTTTGACTACAATGATCCCTTATGAGCCCATACATATGTGAAAATATTAGCTGCTTCTATCAGTTTTGCAACAATATTTGAACAACAATGACCATTCAGAATAAGACAGTTAAACACATTTAGAGCACTTCCATTGCATACTTCCTACTATCCTAAAGGCGAAACAAATAGCTCAGCATTATATTAAACATTACTGGAATAAAACTGTTTACAAAAGTCGTTGAGCTTCTTAATATATCCGTTATCTTGTTTATTCTTACGTCCATTAAAGTATTTACTTACTTTAGCAAAATGGCCAGAAACAGAATTTCTGCGAGAAAAGAAAGAAAACTGACAAGCAATGACCCAATTACATCCATAATTACTACTACGTACCGAGTTTGTAATATAAAGAAAAGAAATCAAGGAGATTTGTCGCCAGACGCATTTCCCTTCTATTTCCTGTACGTGAACTTTGACTGAAATTAAAATGACATAAATTGTTTACCCGCTGAGTAATAATTTCAAATACCTTTCATCGTCTAGACTGGTATGTTTTGTATTTATGAAACCAGTCACGTACGCGTTGCCAGGGAATGTGAGTAGAATTATTAGCTGACATCTAGTCATAACTAAACAATTTAGTATGTTCACAATGATATTTAAATGACGCCTATATAACAACTTAAACTGTGAGAAGGGCAACAACCCAAGTTTTGGTAAGCATCATTAGAAACGGATCTCCGGCTGACAGTCTGAAACTTACTTTTCTGAAACTTAATGGCTAAACACGTCATTCAAACAAACCAAGACAAGATACAAGTCTTAAAATACAAAATACAAGGAAATTTATTTTACGTCGGTACATACAGGATGTCATAAATTATGTCACACTTTCAAACATGCCTATTGTATATTGTATATAAAAAGAACTCGATAAAATTTATGCTATTTAATTAAGTGGAAAATACAGTTTTATAACATGTGCAATATGTAAGTTATTACTGAAAATTTAAGGCGATCATAGCCTTTAAATACATACATTGTTTTACATTAAATGCTCAAAATGACGTCCATTTTGACGTCGCACGGCATACAGTCTCTTCATAAAATTCACTGATCTGCATATTTAGTTTGTGATCAGTCTCATCTCTCGAACTATTGTTGTCTTAAGATCATTTGTTGTCTGAGGCTTGGTTTTGTCGCGGGGTCAGAAAAATCATTAACCAAGGGGGGACTCGAACCCGCGACACCCCGCTTGCAAGTCAGGTGCTCTACCAACTGAGCTACCCGGGCTTAATGCAGCCCAGACAGCAACCTTTGCAACATGGGTTGATTTTTCTGCAAACAAGTTCAGCTTTCCAGCTGAGCAATAGCGATGAATTTGCTTATTCAATTGAGGGTCCAAGCAGAAATGTGATTCGTAACTAAACCATATCTTTTCCGCTAAAGCTTCATTGTCAATCATCTAACTTGCAAAATCCAATCTTAAAGGAAAATTGCTGTCCTTCATATGTTGACGCATGGGAATGGAATATGGCGTAAGTTTCAAATCAATCATAGCGTAAACTTCTGTATACATTGGTCATACTACAGACATTCGTAATGTCTGATAACAGCTGTCTCATTGACCTTTGTGGTGTGTCCATTTCCTGGGCTTCTCGCTGTTCGGGGACGACCCTGATTGTTGAGTCTCTGATCGAGAACTGATCCTGTTGTTTCAAACTTCTGTATGATTCTGTTTACTTGCATTCTGCTGATTTTTTTCATTTGGATACATTTTTTCACACTTCTAACAACATAAATTACAGATTTTCTTTCAACATACAACTTAAGAATTTCCTGACGCCTTTGCCTGGATAGCTAATATTACAGAATGTAAGCAATTTCATCAGCTTTAAAATGCAAATTTTAGTAGAAGCATACCTGCCAAAGAATAACAAACATAAAAACAGGTACATAAAACACAATGGCTATATTGATAAAATAACATTTACAAAAAAGACACAGGCCATCACATAAGATTCATTAGAAAAACACATATCACAAAGCTAAGGGGTGTATGGTAAGCTAGACAATGTCAGGATACAAAACATAAGAGAATACATTTACATATATATGCATTAAAGAAAAAAATGGGATAATAGGAAAAGCAAGTATAATGTATTCATCATCCAGTACATTAGCACAAGCATAAAATATAAAATTGTATGCATACGCTTTAAGATCATCTATCAAGTTAAACAAAATAAGATATATGAAAAAGCACAAAACATTTAGCAGTTTAAGAAAGGTGCAGTGTCAGAAATACTCAACATAATCAAAGACAATAAAATAGAGCACAATTTGAAATAAATATTAATAAACATATAAAAAACACATTAAGCAGCTTAAAACAATAAAGATGCAGTTAGTCTTAATATGTTTGCAATGATATGACACAGCAAAGAACAGACTGTGGCCATAATGGTTGGACATTGCTGTTATAGCGGATTCAACTGCTCACCTTGACAAACACGGACATTTTTAAACTTTGGTATATTCAGAATTTGTTCAAAATTAAATCTTAGAGGTTATAAGAACTAAATAACTTTACTAGTCAATTGACCAAACAAAAGCGACAGTATAAGGAGGAACCCACCTAAAAATAAGCAGCCTAAATGATAATAATAATAATGATGGTGATGATGGTGATGATAATAAATATAATAATAATACTGCAATTCTTTATTTAAAGAACACCGCTATGCCATTATACCAGTTAAAGGAGCGTGGTTTTACATATAAGGAACTTTTACATAATATCTACACTCTAAGATAAAATCACAGTGTTTTCTTTACTTTTTATATACATATGACTATATGCAATGTTGCTGTAGAATCCAAATGACCATGGTCCATACTGATTCTATTATTGTGTGAGTACATGATACCGGAAATTGAGATGCTCAATACTCAACACACTTAACATTGCTTTTTTGCAGGTACATGTTAAGTTTCCTGCAAATAGATGTAAATAATACTGTTCGACTGCAAATGTGAACAGCAAGCATGACTTGAAAACCAAAAATTACCAAATTATGGACAAGTTTAAGTTACTTTGACTGAACTACCTTTTAAACACCATCTCGGATAGAGCAATTTGTCATCCTTTGTGTTTCCCCTCGCTCTTTATCTCTTAGAAGTCCCCTAAGGTGTAATCTTATTAATACACGTTATCTGTATAGACAATTTAAGCCATTTTTGGTCTCGAAAAGTCCTTTTCTGACTTCACCGATATAATATATAGACAAAGAATTTTCAATCATATGGAAAGTGATTATTTCATGTACAGTTTTATAAGAATCTAAAAGCTCTGTACTTAATTTCTCCTTTATTATGTTTCAGCGTCCTTTTTATTTTATCTGCTTCCGATGAAAAGAAAATTTAGCTGGAGAAACGAATTAATTCACAGCTAGGGGGAAAGTCGATGTAATTGTGGACCCAATTACATTCGTAATTTCTACCTTGTTTCCATGTTTGTAGAACGAAGATAAAGCCTCGATTCTTGTATTTCCGGTACATGTGGTTAACTTGAAATGACAGTGAGATAAAATGTGCATCTGCGGAATATTTAGTGTTGTCTTGCACGGTGAAGTGTTGCAATTACCTACTATACCAGAAAATTGTTCAAACAATTCTAATCCACTAAGTAAGTCTGTAGCTTAGATTACATAATTATGACGTTTTAAAACTCTAACAAAGAAAGATTTGTAACATTGGGTTATGGAAAATGGTAAAACAAACGTATTCCTGAAAAGGCGGGATAGTCAAGGCACGACGCTTGCAGACATGCAAAAAGGAACATTGGAAAACACCAAGCTGGCAGACATGCAGAAAAAGGGAAAAGATTACACACTAAGCGGGCAGACATGCAGAAAAGGACTAACAGATAACACGCGAAGTCAGCAGACATACTGTAAAGGACCAACAGATAACACCCGAAGCTAGCAGGCATGCTGTGAAGGACCAACAGATAAAACCCAAAGCTAGCAGTCACGTGTAAAGGACCAACTGATAACACGAGAAACTAGCAGACATCCTGTAAAGGACCAACAGATATCACGCGAAGCTGGCAAACATGCAGTAAAGGACCAACAGATAACACCCGAAGCTAGCATGCATGCTGTGAAGGACCAACAGATAAAACCCAAAGCTAGCAGTCACGTGTAAAGGACCAACTGATAACACGAGAAGCTAGCAGACATCCTGTAAAGGACCAACAGATATCACGCGAAGCTGGCAAACATGCAGTAAAGGACCAACAGATAACATGCGAAGCTGGCAAACATGCAGTAAAGGACCAACAGATAACATGCGAAGCTGGCAAACATGCAGTAAAGGACCAACAGATAACATGCGAAGCTGGCAAACATGCAGTAAAGGACCAACAGATAACACCCGAAGCTAGCATGCATGCCGTAAAGGAACAACAGATAACCTGCGAAGCTAGCAGACATAATGTAAAGCACCAACAGATAACATGCGAAGCTAGCAAACATGCAGTAAAGGAACAACAGATAACACCCGAAGCTAGCAGACATAATGTAAAGCACCAACAGATAACATGCGAAGCTAGCAGACATAATGAAAAGCACCAACAGATAACATGCGAAGCTAGCAAACATGCAGTAAAGGAACAACAGATAACATCCGAAGCTACCAGACTTGCTGTAAAGGACCAACAGATAACAAGCGAAGCTAGCAAAAATACAGTAAAGGACCATCAGATATCGCGCGATGTTAGCAGACATGCTGTAAAGGACCAACAGATAACACGAGAAGCTAGCAGACATGCTGTAAAGGACCAACAGATAACACGCGAAACTAACAAACTTGCTGTAAAGGACCAACAGATAACACGCGAAGCTAGCAAACATGTAGTAAAGGACCAACAGATAACACGAGAAGCTAGCAGACATGCTGTAAAGGACCAACAGATAACACGCGAAGCTAGCAGACATGCAGTAAAAGACCAACAGATAACACGAGAAGCTAGCAGACATGCTGTAAAGGACCAACAGATAACATGCGAAACTAGCAGACTTGCTGTAAAGGACCAACAGGTAACACGCAAAGCTAGCAGACATGCTATAAAAGACCAACAGATAACATGCGAAACTAGCAAAAATGCTATAAAGGACCAACAGATAACATGCGAAGTGGTAACACACAAATCTGGCAGACATGGAGAAAAGGATCAATAGATAACACATGAAGCTGCCAGACATGCAGTAAAGGATCAATGGATAACACGCAAAGTTAGCAAACAAACAAGAAAGAAACTATGATAACACACGATGCTTGCAGACATGCAGTTAAAGAAAAACATGAATTACACGCACGAAGCTGTTAAACAAGCAGTAAAAAGTTGATGGATAATGCACAAAGCAGGCAAACATGCAGTAAAAAGTCGATGAATAACGCACGAAGCTGGCAAACATGCAGTAAAAAGTTGATGGATAATGCACAAAGCAGGCAAACATGCAGTAAAAAGTCGATGAATAACGCACGAAGTTGGCAAATATGCAGTAAAAAATCGATGGATAACGCATGAAGCTGGCAAACATGCAGTAAAAAGTCGATGGATAACGCACGAAGCTGGCAAACATGCAGTAAAAAGTCGATGAATTACGCACGAAGCTGGCAAACATGCAGTAAAAGGTCGATGGATAACTCATGAAGCTGGCAAACATGCAGTAAAAAGTCGACAGATAACGCACGAAGCTGGCAAACATGCAGTAAAAAGGACGATTGATAACACGCGAAGCTGGCAAACACCAGTATAGGGAAAATCGATTGCACAATAAGCTGGCAACATCCAGTATAGGATCGATGGATAACATCATCGACACTCTGCTGCATGCTTGCCACCTTAACGTGTAAACCATCGTTAATGTACTTTACATTTGCCAGTTCCGAGTGTTTTCATTGGACCCTTCACTAATGTCTGCCAGCTTGTTGTGTAATTCATTGTCAATACACTTATGTCTATCACCTTTGCGTGTTATCAATCGACCCTTTTCTGCATGTTTTTAAACTCTTGCCCTATACTGATGTGTGTCATTTTCGCATGGTATCGGCTGACCTTCATTGCATTTTTGCCATAGTACATGTTATCAACTGCAACAAAACTAATGTTTACCAGCTTCGCGTGTTATCCATTGTCCCTATACTGCATGTCTGTCATTTTGCTTGTTATCCATTGCTACTATACTGATGTCTGCCAGCTTCATGTGTTATCCATTGTCCCACGTCGGTAAGCTTTGCATCTTATCTATCAACCTTTAACTACTTGTCTGCCAGCTTCACGTGAAATCCATTGTCCTTTTACTGTATGTTCTGAAAGAACCAAATTCTGAAAGCTGAAACAAATGGGACTCCGAGGTATTAAAGCGAAAAGATTCTATGTACTATTGAACAAAGAAACAGATGGAAACTTTTCGCTTTTGTCCCTCGAAATACGGTCCAATATTACGACCAACACATTAATGAAGGCATCTTCAACTGGTCCTGTTAGCATAACTTTAATGTAAATATATTTCGCACCTACATCATTCTGACAAACTGTGTGCGTCTCAAGCAATATGTCAACGGGTTGTCATGACAGTTTTTTTCCATTCAGATGAAGACGCAGACCTCAGACTACTTTCGGTTCTAAAGCTACCAGGACACAAGAACAATAACATTGGATACAGTATCTGAAATACTGAAAATACATTGTTAATGAGCGACGAAACAAATCAAACTACATTGACTGCGTTAAACTCATCACTATGCTAGATTTGTAAAATTTAGGTCCAGAACGGTTCGTGATAAGATACATAAAACACCATATCGACACCCGACATCAAAATAGATAGCCTTTATAAATCAAGAATATTGCAAATGTGTATTAAATTGAACAAAAATGCTTCTTGTAACAGTTAATTTGTTTTTAAAAGTTGAATTATCTTTACTGACAGCGCATAAAGAAATTATACTACGAAATCGAGTGATTTACCTGTGATCGCGTCTTTATTAAATTCTTATCACGCAAAAAGTGAGGAATGGTCTGGTTCCACATTTGCCAGAGGAAATTTATACAAAATATCTTTGTAAAACAACAAAAGCAAATGAATTTCGAAAAGAGTATTCATAAACACGAACATCATGAACATCTCCTTGTTAACGATTTCCGAAATGATCTGTCAATATTGTAAAAAAATGGAGATTGCAAGATCAACTTTTTATGTTGATGAGAGAGTGTGCGTGTGTGTGTTTACTTGTGTGGCATTACCTGGCTGCCCAGAAGTACACATTATTCCAAAACAAATGTCTTACACAGAAACATGCTATTTCTAGAGTCTTATTTGTCGTCTCAGTCGTTGTACTATATGGTTATAAGTGAATTTAAGTACTTTACACTCAGCAGAAACGTAATTGCACAGATTTGCATGTCTGTCTTTGACTTGGCTACTAAGTAATAAACATACAATAAGGCCAGAATACAGCAACAGTCATTATGGTTCATATCAGTTGCAAAATAAATCAGTTACAACTTAGAACATATATATTATGCTATTGAGTATTTACATTTCAACGCACGTGTCGATCGGGGAAAGGTTAGATTGTTTGTTTTCAAACCTGTCCAAGTCAGTGATTTAGATATTCTGTATGAATTTATATATTGCTCATTTTCATAAATTCAATAAACGCTTCTCGAAATGTAATAAAGCTTTTGTGATTGACAAAGCAATAACAGAACTGTTAAATATAACAAAGGCTCTGGCGCATAGACGCCAAGTGGCTGAAAGAGATGACTGACTTAGATTACCTAAGTAGTGCCGAAATCCTGTATATTCAGACTGAGTTTCTAAATCTCAAAGCATTATGACTAAAAGGTGATTCTGAACACTACTTGCATTATTACTGCGTCTGTAAAAGACTGATATCATATATTCATACTAAACTTTACTGTAAATTATCTGGGTAGCTGTATTCTACTCATATTCACTGACATAGAATGACATAAAAATACATTTGAAACAAAATGACAAGTTACTTTTGTATCATATTTCTAGATAATAGAATACTGTTTTACGTTACATTAACGGTGATGATATATCAAATGATGTCTATGAAATAAAAAAAAAGAAATTCAAAAGAATGATTATAACAAACAAAAATTGTTTTTAAAAAATCTTAGTGAATTATTCGTCAAATATATTAATAAAAATAAGGGTTCACGTTAGAGTGATAACTTTGAAAATACCTAATGATATATATAAAACAGCGGACCATTTCGTTTCCTTTTAAACCATATAAATGTAAATGAAATTGAACAAATTATAACCCGATTCCAAGATGTCAGTCAAAAATTACAACAGATAGATTGATCACATTTATGTTCGTACTTAATTAGAGAGTTGTTATTATACAATTTTGGATGAATAGGGATTTATAAAAAAAAAAAAAAAAAAAAATATCTTCTTTACATTATCTTTTGTTGCATTTTGATTGAGAATGAGCAAATGAAATGCACTGCAGTATATCATCGGCTTATTTTATGATATGCCAAATAAAATGGCCAAACTATGAGAAAAAATACGGTATAATCCTAAACTTTGAAACGTTTAAACGTCAATAGAAGCGGTCACATATTTGTGTTGTATTTAAGAAAGCTTATATGTCTTTTAAATTATTAGACAACACGAGTTATCTAAATGATGTTTAAAAAAAACTAAGTGCTAGGTACTCCTTTGAAAAGTAAGTAAGACAGTCGGTTTGAATAAACAAGTATTGCGGCACACTCTGTTCAATCTTTCAGAGGACAGAAAGTGGGCGAGACATTATTAAAGAAGTCTTTATTTTTTCTGGAGACAAATACAGACTGTTTATTGAACAATCAGCACATTTTTAAAGACTGCGGGTTTTCAAATCATTACTGTTATTGTGACATATATTTGTCGATTTGTCTCTATAGTTCCTTAATCATCACAATTTTCCCGTCATTCCTTGAGACTATAATAATATCTGGTGATGATATTGTAATAACAACTTGTTTGTGACAAAACTTTAATTGGTCGACTACTTTCTTAGGAAATGTCACATGACGACACATACGTTCAAAAAACAAGAGGGCCATGATGGCCCTAGTTTGCTCACCTGAATGCAATTGGTCATAGGCCATAACTCTGGAACCCATTATAGGATCAGGATGGTTCAGAAAAGAAAGGAGAAGTATTGTTTATAAATGTTTTGTGATGGTTTTGTTGAAATTGAATTAAATGCAAGCATAACACTTTGATGTAATAGAAATCTATTTTTAACCTCTGTGACCTTGACCTTGAACTCACTGACGTCAAACCCCAACCTTGAACAAACAAAAATATCTAAAATATTGGTCAATAAACAAAGACTCTATCAGAGTTGATATATTTTTAGCCTCGATGACCTCGACCCAGTGATCTAAAACCAGATCTATGCAAGAAACCAACATACCAAATATCTAATACATGTATATTGTTCAATAAATGAAGGCTCTAAAAGAGTAAAAAAAACGCAATTTTTGGCATGGGTGACCTTGAGCCCATAATGGTAGAGGCTCGTGCAAGGTGTCTATATACCAAATATTAAAACGTAAGTCAATAAATAAAGCTTCTATGAGGAAAAGTAGAACAAATATTTTCAGCCTCCGTGACCTTGACCCCAGTGACCTCAAACCCCACCCAAGGGTAAAGGTCCTTGCAAGTTAAATAAAAATTTAAGTTATTGGTCAACCAGGGCCTAATAGATTCTAAGATTATTTTTCTTAAAAGTTTGTAAAAAAGTGACCCCTTTGGCTGGGCCAGTTTTGATTCCAGGGCCATGGTTTGAACAAACTTGGTAGAGACCCACTAGACCACGTTGCAACCAAATATCTAAACTCAAGACCCTGTGGTTTCTGACATTTTTTAAAGTCTATACAAAATATTCCTATTTTGGCCCTTTAAGGGGCCATAAATCTGAAGCCCATGACTGGATTTAACCATTTCAAGACAAAAACAAGATGTATTGTTTATATAGTTTGGGTAGAAAACTTGAAATAAAATAAAAAATAAAACCATTGCCATGCAGACTATGCAAAATATGACTGATTTGTCCATATCAGGGGGTCCATGATGCATGACGGAATCAGGCCGCTTCAAGAAAGGATCCAAGATGTATTGGTGAGACAAGTTCTGAGCAAGTTTGGCTCAAATCAAATCAAAAATGAAACTTCTATCAAGCAGACAAAAATTGTTGACGCACGCACGTACGACGGACGATAGACATTAGGCGGTCACAATCCGATGAGCTTTAAAGGAGGCAGTACCGTTCATACCGTTCAGTTCATACCAATAGTTTTCTATAATGTAAAGCTAGAATGTATATCAAATATTTCATTTTTAATGTATTCAAGAACATCAAAATTACCTATTTATTTTCTTTCTTGACTTCTTGATATTAGTAAAACTCACTAAGCTATATTGCCTAATAAACTGAAATAAACATACGGCAGGTCGAGATAAGATATAGTTATTGAAATAAACATACGGCAGGTCGACATAAGATACAGTTATTGATATACACATACGGCAGGTCGAGATAAGATATAGTTATTGAATAAACATACGGCAGGTCGAGATAAGATATAGTTATTGAATAAACATACGGCAGGTCGAGATAAGATATAGTTATTGATATACACATACGGCAGGTCGAGATAAGATATAGTTATTGAATAATCATACGGCAGGTCGAGATAAGATATAGTTAGTGAAAAAACGGGTTATTTGACATGGGTTTGTACTTTACGTAATATATATCGACTCTAACTACATTAGCTAGTGGCTCGTTAAATTGGCATAGTCCAACTGTATTTCTTTATTGTGCAGAACAACCTTAAATAACTTAAAAATAGAGTAATATG
The DNA here is from genome assembly GCA_012932295.1 of Cyclina sinensis. Classification (NCBI taxonomy): domain Eukaryota; kingdom Metazoa; phylum Mollusca; class Bivalvia; order Venerida; family Veneridae; genus Cyclina; species Cyclina sinensis. The sequence continues at coordinate 3,722,523 of JAAONU010000001.1, forward strand.
TAAGAATAACATATTCTAAAGCGTTGTGCAAACTATATTGAAATATATTAGGCAAGTTAATGACAGAATAATTGACGCTGGACACTGGTCGCCTTTTACACAGCTTTAACATGAGATCTGTTTCTTTGTTCTTCTGAAACACTACATGTATATCAAAATCTTATGAAAATCAGAGTACACATACCGGAGATGTGGCCATTATTACACTCCAGAAAATTGCAGTTTTGTGTGATTTTCATTCAGAACATGGAACTGAAAGTTAGACTAAAGTAATAACAACTTAGGTACATTTAGTCCAAGTTCTAAAATATCAACAGGCATGATTCCTATATTATTTTATGGGCTATATTTCCTATAGAATCAGTTTTTAAAAAGCAATATCCGTCCTGAAATCTGATTAAGGCGTCTGAGATGCTTCAGATTTATGTATTGATACAACGTGTATCAAGTTTTTGTTATTAACAATTTATTAGAAACGACTTTTTGTGTTAAGCGTAAGGGTTCATTGTTTTCGTGAAAAGAAGCTTAGTAAAGATTTTTATTATTGATGCTTTTAAATAGGTACATGTAAGATAATGTGCTTCGCCCACAAAATGCCAGTCACATTCCTATAATAATGCATCAAAATTAAATAATTATTCTGGCATGAACCTTTATAAGTTGCATGGAAATGAGGGTTGTTGGAGGTTGAAATTCTAAAGCCCACTTGTCTTTATCACCAAAATTAAAATCAACATTAACGACTTAAAGCTAGAGGAAAAACGAATTAGTCAAATGTTAAGTTTTGAATAAGATTCGTTTTCAAAAAGTCACCTTTTATATCAGAAATTTACAGGAGAATCCTTTATTGTTTCAAAATGTTTGGAATGATCGAGTTAAAATGATACATTTAAAAATGAGTATATTTTGTAAATGGCCTTCAAACTATATTGCTCGAGGTTAAAAGTGTATAGTCTTGTCCCTGTTGATAAGGAAAACAAGGCAACCAGTTTAAACGAAACGAATTTAAGACTGAGTTTATGTAAATGACTCCATTGTTGCATCAAATTTAACACAAGTGAAACGTCCCATGTAAAAGAGTATCTTGGAAGTGATGGATTATCAATTAAAAGTCCCCTCATGAAACGGGAAATATAACTAATAAGCTCTTAGTAAAGGTTTCACTAACAAGTTACAGAGTTCCCAGAATAAACACTGTATTGTATTTATTCAGCTGTAAGTTTCATTCAAATTCTGTAGATATAGAAAGAAGGATACTATTTCAACATCAGTCGGGTAAAACCTATTGCAGTTTCTGACGGCACACCACAGAGACCAATGATTCCAGGCTGGTTTGTACTGTTTCTGAAGTCCTGGTCGCCAACTATTGATGATTGTATTGATATAATCCTCTGGAAAGCCTCTTTCCTTGAGTTTAGACCAATTACAACTGTTCTAATCAGACACAAGTTCTTCCCCATTGGACCTGCTGTGGGACAACACCAGTATGTCCTTGTGCCTTGGAAACCTAACAGGACAAGAAACAAAACAGTTAAGAAACAAAGGAAACCATTTATTTTTCGTCCAAAAATGACAGGCTATCAAGGTGTCTTCCTCTTGATCCTCAATAATTTTGTCCAGCACTTCTCATGAGCAGAAAAGGTGGGGAAATATATGGTTTAAAATTTGCCCGATTTATGGAGAACGCATAGACGTGTAAAAGCATCTGTATCTGGAAACCATGTTACATAGTTGTCTAGACTTAAGGAGTTATCAATGGACACTATAACAGTGGGTAGGGGAGACCGGGGTCAGTTGTTACACTTTTTACATTTTGGGTTGTTGAGATAACATATATTGTCTTATTTTTATCAAGTACGTTTTTATTGAAAACTAATAAACACAAAATAAACAAGGTTAAGGATTATCTGGCAGTAGATAACTCTATTAGTTCACAAAATGCTGTAACAATTTAACCCGCATCTGGGGCACACTGTTAAATGAAACGGGGTATAATGTTATACAGCATAATAAATTGAAATGTATCATTTTAACAATGACTGTTGCTTTTTCATTTTACATGAACACTTAAAACAAATACATGTGCATACTGTTTCTTTTTGTCAACACTTCAATTTATGGTCAATTAAAGATAAGACCAATCATACATGTGTAGCGAACATGTTTGCCGTCCATGCACGTTTACAGCAAATCATCATCCGAGTCACAATTTAGGCAACAATAGACACCAGGCGGTGGGATATGTGCACAGTCTTCGTGCACCCAGCCTTTATACTGAAAACTTCTTTGCTTCTCCCCTCTTTTGTTGTTCTAGTTCATTTTTCTCAGGAGTATCCGTTAATATGACTGCTTTACGTTTCCTCAACTTCTTGACTGTCTGTTTCCTAGGTGGTGCATTCGGATGAAGACGTATTGATTCTGGTGTGAAAATAGGAGCATTAGATTTATTAAGAGTTTCAGCTGTTGGAATGAACGTTTAGTCTGCTACTTTTCTAACCCAGTTGTAGTGGGCACTCACATCACTGTCATTTAAAGCAAAATGAATGTCTCCTCGGAAGGCGATGCCTTTTCTGCCCGGGCCATGTGCTGTTATGTTAACATCGCCCTCCTGATATATATACACTATAGCGGAAACTCCAAGCGCATTGCATAATGTTGACATTATCATATCGCCCGCAATTGTATTGTAGTTATTTTCAAACACATACTTTTGAACCTCTTCTACAATGCCCTTATCTCTTTGTATGCTCAGAGTAATAAGCCCGATGTTCTTCAATCTCATTCAGCAACATTTCACAATGTGCATCATGGGTGTTATCAACGATATTTTCGTCCCTTAGACTGTCTCGTACTGCGTATAAAAGGCACTGTCACCTCTCACATTGACAATTTCTCGACCCATGGCACGAACGTAATTGCTGATGACTTCCCACTCTGAGACTCCATTTATTCTACATGCTGTCAATATGTCACATTCAGCTTGCTCTTGGTCAGCATTGCAAGGCCTGTCTGTAACAAAACTCGGCGAAAAATCAAAGATCTGTAAAGATATCTGGTTGTAATGGATGCACTCCAGCCACCTTGAAGCCATTCATAATGTTTTCTGGACAAGCCGCCAACACTCTCTGGCTATTCCTGGCAGGTCATAGATGGACATGGTCTTGCCTGGATTATTCTGCATCCAGGAGTCCTGAGCAGACGTGACATTTTTTTGTAAGGCCCAAACACCGACCTGTCTAGAGGTTGCAATTTGTGCGAGTAATCTGGTGGAAATGACAACAATACCCTTTTCTCTGGCAAAGTTAATGACATCGATACTAATATGCGATTCATGATTATCTAGTAGCAAAAAAACTTTTTTGTCAGGAGAAGCTTTGACATGTTGAGAAAAATGGTCGAGGAACAATAGGAAAAATTCAGATGTCATCTCTCCTGAATGGTTTGCAGATCAAATGGCTCCTTGGGTCTTTCCCTTAGGAGATAGTCCCTTAAGTGGTCATAGTACTTCACGCGTGGAAATACAGACATTGGCGGGACAGTATTACCCGTAGCGCTAACCACACAACACATTGTTACGTGTGCTCCTTGCTCCCCTGATGTCAAGGAGCCATTTTGCTTCGAAACTTTTGGTGCTACAACTCCTCTTGGTTTTTTGTACTGTAGATAGGTCAGTTTCGTCGACATTCCAAATATTGTAGGCAGCCTAATTATCGCGCTCAATGACTGGAGCTAGTTTAGTTTTCTGAAAAAAAAACTCGTTTACTTTCTGCCTGTGCTAGTAGCCCTTGACAGACTTGTTGCTTCCGGAGTTCTGACTGAAAGGTTTTTTTGTCTCCTCATAAATGAGGAGAACCAATCAGGACCTGCACATTTTGTTTGTCTCCCAAGACTTCGGCATCTTATTTTTAAAGGCACTGGTACATTCATACGCCAAAACGCGGATATCTTTTGACGAGAGGCCAAAGTATATATTTGCAGCTGTTATTAGATATTTTTCTAAACCTGTCTCCTGCTCTGTAGTGAACACAGCAAGGGTCGACTTGTACCTGAACGGCATGTTGTCTAAAACCCCTTGTTTTTTGGCTCGTTTGACATAGCGGCAGAGGGTCATGGGTGTCATGTTTAACTCCTGTGCGACAGCTCAGATTGAGCGACCATATGCAATAACATCTTGTATGCCCTTCTCAATTAAATTAGGTGACGTCTGTGCTCTAGAGGTTCTCCGTTTATAGTTACGAACCATCTAAAAAATAATAAGAGCATTGTGTTTTCTGCATTCTGCCAATTTTATGGGTACATGTGAATAAAAAATAAAATTTAATAATCTAAAGCTGCTTTTCGGAAAGGGGTAACCAGCTGTAATTTTCTACAACAGCTGTATGATTTGCGAGTGTTATAAATACAATTTTAGCATGTTTATTTTTACTGGTAATTATCTTTGGGCTCCGAGCATGAACGAAATAATAAACGGGGCAAGTAGTTACGGTATAACAATATGCCCAAGACGTCTGTAACAATTTGTCCCGGTTGCATCTTATGACTATATGTAAACCTCGCAGCTAAAATAAACGAACGTGGTACTTTAGATTACATTGTGAAAACATAACACTCATTTCCAAATATCGAACCATAAAAAGTTTCTAGGAATATAAGAAACTGAGAATGAGAGTTGAAATTTTCATTGCCAACCTGTGATTTACTTACGAAAACAAATTTTGGCTATTCGTTGCTTTCGTGTTTATCGTCGTTTTTTTCTCCAATGTCAAACATGGCAAAGGGAAAACGCGTTCACGTAAATTTTGTAATGACTTCATCAGTAACATCATCAGTCTGCAATAGCAAGTGTAACAGTTTACCCCGTGTATTATTAGTCTTTCGGATGAGACGTTAAACCGAGGTCCCATGTATTAGTGCTATACACTGAGCATGTAAAAGAACCAGGGGTGTCTCTGGAATGGGATGCTTTCTGTATCTTGCACAACCCCCATAACATAAAATAACTAATCTCTTCCGGGGGCGTCGGTCATATGGGCAACCGGTACCGACGGTAGATAAGCTCAAATAGATAGATAGCCGTGTATCATTTAGCCCCGGTCTCCCCTACGGCATTTGTTTATCTGTTTTCATTACAAAATGAATGTACATGCTAACAAAAAGTTTGGTGTAACATTTGAAGAACATGAATAAGACAAAAATGCATATAATAGTTATGTGATAAGAGTTGAAGAAGGTAAAAGCAACCAAATAAGATACCTTATCCAAAGCTTTGCCCTTTTGACATTCAACTTCATGTGTTCGAATTTTTGCTAAAGACACTGGTGTAGAAATGAAGTTTATTAAATGATTAACATGGTCTTACAATGAATTATCGTAAAGAAAAAAAGAAATATCTGTAAACTGACATTTTTAGTAACGCTAGTATGTTGTTGTTTCTTTAAAGTGAACAGGAACATAATTTTGGCTGTTCCTGCAAATTCCGCCGAATTTCGACAGAAACTTTAAAGACTTTGTAGTTCTCAGTGCAAATGATCATCATGATGATTTTTTTTCATTCAAATACATGTACTCCGTTTTTCCCAGCTGGGCTCACAACATTTAACCAACTGCTTTACTCGGATTTCATTAATGAAAAAGCTTTACACATACATTTTTACTCAGAAAGCTGACATCTTTCTTACTTCTTCGTTTTACATGCAAGTTGTTAATTTTAATCAGTGTCATATATTGCTCTGTACACACTTTCCAACAGACTGAAAAAAATATGCCACCTACAGATGCAAATATAATAGCCATGCGATAACGACTGGAGTAAATTGTTTACAATGTTCTTTAAATAAAGCTTTAATCAATTAGGGAAGTGTGGTGTATGCATGCAGCTCCAATCACACGCCTTCACTTGGCGGTCATTTAATCTTCATGGATCAGTTGTCCGCAAGTACCGGGAGTGAATATACGCGTAGTTTAGAAACAGTACGTTTATATTTATTATTCCCTAAAATCCACTGGGCCATATTCTAGTAAAGCAAGTGTACTTCTAGCAAACAGTCCAATGCACCTGAATAACAATGTTCTTACACAAATGTCTTTAGTTCTAGTTGAAATGAAGTACATGTATAGTTGTTTTTGCTTAAGGTTCCGTTCTTATAGTTTGCTGAATAGATTTAAGATCAGCAAATCTTTAGTATAACATGCATAACTTGAAAGTTACTGTACCAATTTACTAAAAGGTCTAAAATATTCTAGTTCTACTACTTTCATTATTTATGCACATTTATTGTAAAACCAGTATCTCATTAATGAACCGGATTGATATAAGGTACGTTAGAAAACTGGTATTTAGAGTCTGCTCTTCGGTAAACTCCGAACTACCGGACACTGTCGATCAACCAGACAGCAAAAATTGATGACGTAATACACATCTAAAGACAAAATGGCGACAGAAAGTCGTCGAAGTCTCAGTTACTTCGACATGATTTTTGTCATATTTCTGCTTTATATATGTATTGATTTATGTAAGTATATGTGTTTTAGATAGAAGAGATATTGATGTATACTATAGCTGTATCCTGTTTTCTGTTTATGTTGTGGTACTTAAGAAAACACCACCGAAATTCACGTGTTTACAACTTAATTGTTTCGAGAGTTCAGAGCAGTGAAACCTGATACTTTGAAAAAGTTGTGACTTATTCGCTATGTTAAAACTCCAGTTTATAAATTGATAAGTATTCAAATTAAAAGGTATGTATACATTGTTCAGTAGCAGTTTTTTTGCACCATTGCTTTACAGAGTTTTTGCAAATTGAACAGAATTTGTTCACATCTCGCTCTCAATCATTCAATATTATGCCAGCACAGACCCGAATCAGGGTCAGCTCGGCCCTAAAACGTACTCAGCCCCCGAGTCAGCTCAGCCCTATTCCAACTCGGCACGGGTCAACTCGGCCCACTTAATTTAAAGCTTTTGATAATTACAAATAATTTCAGTGAAATTGGAAAAGGACATTAAAGGACTGCTATTATCACCGCTATTATTACCGATCGATTACCACGTGTATGTTAAGGTTACCGATTAATCAAGGGATAATTATGATTGACGCAATCATTCAAATTTGATTAATGACCACCTGCAACTAATTAGAAGCTTATGATAATAATTAAACACGTTTCATATTTTATTGAAGATTACTTTACAAACAAAAAGCATCCAAGGAAACACATTTGTATTATATTAATTTTTAACGAATCTTCAAGAATAAACATAACGAATTTCTTCTAAATATACTTTAAGTCTGCAGAGTTACAATGTACAATTATATAATAATATACCAGATATCTCTTATTTTTCATTTAAAACAGCTTGCCTTGATAACAATATGCAAGTAATCAGAAAAAGTTAATACGCCGAGTTGACCCGTGCCGAGTTGGTACAGGGTCGAGTTGACTCTTTACCCACAGACCCTAGGGAAAGAAATTGTACACGTTTCATACATGCCGAGCCATAATTCACTCACATGTCTTGTTAAGTGCCTGTCTTAGAACATTCCAATAAATCTTAAAATTCAGTATAATGCCCTGTAAGAATTACGGAGGTTTTGTCACACTACCAGTTCGTCACATTATTTTATATAGTGGCAGAAAAGAGGTTTCGTCACAATGATATTATAGAGTAATTCACACCTATTGTTTATTAATGCAGTCATAAAATATTGATTATTTAAGCAGTAAGCTATTAATGCACGGGTGTTATTGAATTATGATGAATCAAACTGCGGCATATTAACATAATTAGTGTTGATTAAAGTTAAAATCATGCTGGAAACAGTAATAAAAATATACACTGAATATTTTTTAAATTAATAGAAACAGGGGTTAAAATGATGCTGGAAACAGTACCAAAAAGATATTGAAGATTTTTTAATTTAATAGGAAACAGCTAAAAGATTGGTTTTTTAAGAAATATCATCCAGAAATAACAACTTAAGTATTTAAATTCTAAGCAGCTTTGAAAACACCTTTTATTTTGATGCATAAAAGATCATTAAAGAGCAAAACATGACTAAAATTTGTGCAATTATTGCAAATTAAAATTATATTATTAATGTTTCTAAAAACTAGATCAATTAAGAATTCAGATCATATAAAATAATTGTTCGTTATAAACACCTTGTCGCCGTCGGCAGTTTTCTATTACCGTATCTACTATATAAATTAATTGTGACGAAACCTCAACCTGTTTTGTACAGAAAAATAAGTGGGACGAACCGGCAGTGTGACGAAACCTCCAGCACCGGCCCTATAAAGGGTAAAGAGTCAACTCGGGATGGGTCAACTTGGCCCACTTATATAAATGATATAAATGTCCAGTGCTAAATGTCTGTCATAAGAAATTCTTCAACACATGGTGAATTACATTGCATATTTTTCTCATTCAATGAAAATTACATGTACATGCATGGCTGATGTCATTTAACACAAATAATTTCACTTCACGGACATTCAACCAAAACACAATTTGTATTAAAACAGTAATAAATCTCCCAGTGTTTCACCAAATTTTCATCTATGTACACAATCTTCCGTTAGGTGCTCTGCTTGTTTCCAATCTTGCCAAGTTTCTTTGACACATTGTTGGAACAAGAAGAAACCATGCGTTAACCTGACATGGTGAGTGACTCATGGCTTGGCATGTATGAAATAAGTTCAGTTTTCTTAACCAAAGTGTCTGATCAAATCAGTAGGTCATCTTGGAAAGCTGATCAAATATAAGGGTTTCTTGAAATTAATATTAAGATCAATGCCAGCTCATCAAGTCCATAATAATAATTGTTTACCAGAACAGTTATACCCCAGCTTGAAAATGGCTCTGAAGTATGTTCGCCCCACACTCGATTCCAAACTGAAAGTGTCCGATCACAGCCATCACAGACAAGTTTTCTTTAAACTTGTCAAGGTCTGTCCATGACTGGAACAAACTTTCACCTGATGTTGTCCATTCTCCATCCCTAGACTGCTGTAGCAGTTCAGGGCAGCTATAAATTGCATTGAAAAGGGTTTTTTTTTGTTACACATTCATGTCTACATCCCTGCTAGGTGTTTGATATTAACAGGCCATATTTTTTTTTTTTGTTAAATGATAGCAAGTGTCATACAAGCTATTCTTTCATATTGTACTCTCTTACTTAGTCTTAGTTAAAACAGAGAGTGGTGTAGCTTTACATTTTATCTGTGTAGGCTTTTAGATACCAAATTAGATATTTAAATGTTTCTGACTTTCTTTGAAACTGTGTGAAGGAAGTAAAAATGTTCTTAAAAATTAAGATTTATAGATTTCTTAAAAAAAAAAAAAAAAAAAAAGATTGCTTGAAAAGAAATAGAATAGGTGAGTTATTTACTGGTAAATGATTGTTAGAGAAAGCAACAAGAAAATTGTAATATGTCACATTCTTTGCTTGAATAATTTTTCAGGTGAAAGTTTGAGGTGCTACTGTAGTCCTTGCCATGAGGGTATTGATATAAATGAGACATGTTTAGCTCCACCTAACAGCATGTGTTTTGCCACTATAATGGCTGTTGTAGAAGATGGCCAGAGAAGACACGAGCTTGCCTATGGCTGTTTACCGGGATTTGAAGGGGGAACAACTATGCAGGTAATAATGATCAATTCAAGCACTGAATATGTGTTTGAAGTAACGTAGCTGGGTACAGGTTAATAGGTGATAAATCGATGAGGCAGAACCGTGTGGCTTGGTAGCTCAGTTGGTAGAGTGTCCGCCCTGTAAGCGGAAGGCCCTGGGTTAGAGTCCCGGTCGAGCCACGATTTTTCACCACCTGTTACATTTGGCGCCCAACTAAAATAACCTACGTTATAATTTTGCTACTGCATCGGCACCCCGAGAATGTTTCACAATATTCTCTGTGACTGAGAATTCGGGACAAATTCTAAATTTGGAGGGGGTATATGTAGCCGGGTACAGGTTAATAGGTGATAAATCGATGAGGCAGAACCGTGTGGCTTGGTAGCTCAGTTGGTAAAGTGTCCGCCCTGTAAGCGGAAGGCCCTGGGTTCGAGTCCCGGTCGAGCCACGATTTTTCACTACCTGTTACAGTAACATAAGTTGTACTACAAAATGGCTGTACATTATTGGCTGTAACAGCTTCACTATGAACTATAAAGTATGACATTTTGACAAAATGTTTTATCAGAATGATCAGTTATTTGTTACTTGTGTTCATTTCAGTGTCAAGCCAACTTGGTACCACACAGTATACCAACAGCTATAGAGTGTTGTGATGATGAAGATCAGTGTAACAGAGGTGTGGTACCAATCTATACAGAGAGGTCAACCACCGCAAGTCCTGGTAATACATGTGTACCTGCATTGTACTGACACTTAGCTGAATTTAAAATGACTGACTTACAGATGGACTGACGATGAAAAGAAAATGTTTAAACATCTTGATTTTCTTGCTGTAAATGTGAAGAACATAATTATCTAAACTAAGTTACTGACTCATTTTTTGTTACAGAAAAACATCAAAACATAATGTTTTGCACACTGTTATCGGTAAAAAAATTTACCCCGTTAGTGACGGGGTAGATACTTTAGTTATAACATTAATTTTGATGAAACTTTGTAACTAGACACTGTAGTTCAGTGATGTAGATCGTCTCTCTATATTTTACTGACCAAAAGGTTATGGGTTCGAATCCTGGTTAAGTCAAAACTTTGTTTTTCAGTTTTCATGATGTATAGAAGCGTATATTATGTATTTTTCCATAGTATATTAACTTCTCTTAGATTTCAAAGAAAAACAATTTTCATCAAATTCTGTGAGTCAGTCACTTTAAGGCTTGCACTGCAGGAAAGGTCTTTTTTTGCAAGTTCTGTTGTAACTGAATTTAGTAAAACTATGTTAAATTGAGAACTGCAGTACTAACTTTCCATTAAAACATTAACATGACTGGATTGAGTTTCAAATGGCATATCGACTTTTTGATAAATGACCAACTAAAGATAACATTTGTTTGTATTGTCTTCCTTTGTTTTTTCTGTTTCATCCCCTCAAACAGTATATCAGTTATAGAAGCAGTCACTCCACAAGAGTAGTTTGTTTCATTTCTAGACTGGAGGATTTTGCACATTTCCTTATGAATGTGTCAGTTGCTAGACTCAAGGGAATAAGCTGACATCAGTGAAATATGATAGGTAGAAACTTGAAGCATGATGTGTAGCCACTCGTTCACTGGAAAGTAAAGAAAAATCTGTCTATGACTTGTAAGAATTCATAGCTCTTTATACAGTTCAACAGTAAGGGATGCAGTGATGTTATAGTTGGCTAAAAAAGAGTTAAAACATTATACCAAACTATTTTTAGCTGTCTTATCTTTCAGATTATGAGCCAAAGGAATATAAACAGTACGAGAACCTGACTCAGATAGCTTTACTGGTCTCTCTGTCCGTATGTCTGATCATACTGATCATCACAGCTACATTTGTTTACTTGAGGTAAGTGTAATCATTGTTTTAAACTGTCACTGTGGTACACAGTGATGAGAACTATCACATTACATGCCGTGCTGGTGCATATAGATGGAACAGCATAACAGCATCTTTTAAAGAATACTGGTCAATATTGACTTGCCACCTTCTGTCAGAATTACTAGACTTTGAATGAAGTGTCATCAATTATCCAAAAAAAGTATAGAAATTCCAGACCTAAAACAGCTTAACTGAAAATTTTGTTCTTGGTACCTTGTTATGTATATAAATATTTAGACTCATTTATTTTACATCAATTGCAACACAAGTTCTTACAACTTAGATTCATCATGCTTGATGACTGCTTCCTGGGTTCCATACCAGTATTCGCACAGCGCGGAGGAAAGTGAAGATTGTGAGAGAATCTCGCCTCTGACGAGATTTGAACCCGCTACCTTCGGATCCATAGCCCTGCGCTTGTTCACAATGTTACGTTGAAATACACATTTTCTAAGTAGAAGCTTTTATTTTAAAGTATGTATGATCCAGATGTACATTTTATTGTAGGTACAGGAAACAGGAAATAGATCAACAAGATATGATAAATGACCTGGAGAAAGAAGTGATTCTTCCACAGGATGAAACCTTGTCGGAAATGATAGATCATTCCTCAGGAAGTGGTTCTGGTCTTCCGTTACTGGTAAATAATCTGTTTAGGTCATTTTACAATGAATGCAGTTTGGTACATCTAGCTAGTGAAAGTTTTGTTGTTCAATATGTTAAATTGGCTTACAGACTCTAGGAGATGAAAATCAGAAATGTATTTGTATACTTGTATGAAACTTAAAAGAGATACTTTACTACAACCAGACATTAGTCGTTTGCATAAAGATATAAAATAACAAATTTCCATAATTTGTGACAGGCATAGCATTTGATACACCCACTTAATACATTTGCTTGGTCTGAGTGAAAAAATGAAGTTGAATATCAGTGGTTGCTTAAATTAAAAAAATCTGAAAAGTGAACATCATTGTCAAGAAAGATTCATCACCGTTCTTTATCATTGTCCTATCAGCAGTAGAAAAAATTCAGCTTTTTTATATTCCAGAAACTGTGGGTACAGTGGTGCAATTAAAGAAATAAAGTTGTTTCACTGTGCTACACTCGCCAAAGATAAAACCTTATCACCTTGATAATTGATCACCGATTACTTTTCATTGACAGGTTCAAAGAACTATAGCCAAGCAAATACAGCTGACAAAGACGATAGGTAAAGGTAGATATGGTGAAGTCTACAAGGCAAAGTGGCGGGGAGAGAATGTGGCCGTCAAAATATTTCTAACCACAGAAGAGGCCAGTTGGCATCGAGAAGCAGAACTTTACCAGACAGTTCTGTTAAGACATGATAATATACTGGGTATGCAGAAGTAGATTTTCATGTATTGAAAACATTGTCCTTGTTTCCAGAAAAGAAAACATTTAGACAGAAATACAGTCCAACCTTACTTAAGCAGCCAGCAAAGGGAAACAGTAATTTTGGCTGCTTAAGCAAGGTGACCGCCTATTTAGGGGTAATGTTGGCTCGCTTTTTTAGTACTAGTAGGCATGTGGTTACTTTGAACACAGAATCATAACACTTTTTTAATTGTTGTATCTTCATTAACTTTTTTATATGATAATTCAAGTTCAAAATACAATCCAAATAGTATCTTGCAGTCATCTAAATTCTATTAGATATTATCATTATTATCACTGACTTTCTGACGAGCGGTCTCATCTTAACTCCAAGATTGTCAAAACATTTGTTTCTTAAGTGCTATCTTAAGTAACGTACGGCTCAGTCATAGCATGTTTGAAAATTTCTTTGTTCTAAGTTTACATTTTATCTTTGAAAGTAACAAAACATTCTTAAAAGACAGAAATTGATATTGATTTGATTTTAGGGCGAATCGCGAAAATTCATTCATTACATGGTTAACATGGTTAAGAGTTCTTTCCCTTCCGCGTAATCGGGATGATTCGCACAAGAAGGTGTTCTCCTAACGAGCCGAGATAAAGAATAAAGCATAGTATTACTTATCGTTTTCTTTTACTCCGTGACAGATTTAAAATAGAGTTCAATTAAAAAGCATGTTTGTAAGGTGCTTATATTCATTTTAATTTCCATTAACCGCTGAAATCAATACCTTTTGTAATTATAAAACAAACTTCTCAACACCTAATAACAAATAGTCGCCGAAATTAACGCACTGATACATTCAAGCACTGCGTATTGTCACGTATTTGCCCTTGAGGGTTTATTCTAGGGCTTGTCAAAATATATTCACACCTTCAGCAGACAATACATGACCGCTAAATCGGGTCGAATTTTGGCAAATTGAATGCTGTTAGTATGGCCGCTGGCCGCAGACGTAAGGTGACCGTTTAATTAACATGTTATTTAGAAGGATTTTCGACGGGAGCGTCATGAAATGACCGTTGACACCAGGTGACCGCCGATATAAGGTGACCGTTAGGGCAGGTTATACTGTACGTCAAATGTAAGCTTTAACTACATCGGAGGTACTACTTGAACTTGTGCAGGAGTTGTCTCATCGTCATTGGTCTGAATCCAGAAAAAAAAGATTGAATGGGCTAAAATATCTAGTTAAGGATTGTGAATGAAGTTTTAGCACTTATCAAAAATGAAAAAAAAAACATGCTTCAGAAGTTTTTAGGATTTATACAGTCATCAGTAGATTGCAGCATCATTATAACATTTTGCTTCTAGTAATCCTGACAATAGGCAAGTTGTATTGAGGTTCTGTTCCATTTGCTACTCTTAAAAGGAAACTTCAGTTAACATGCACTATGTTTAAACATTTTACAGGTTTTATTGCTGCTGATATTAAGGGAACAGGCTCATGGACCCAACTGTTCCTAATAACTGATTACCATGACAACGGATCGCTGTACGATTACCTCACAGAAAACACCCTCGATCATCATGACATGCTAAAAATAGCTCATTCCATTGCCTGTGGCTTGTCACACTTACATACAGAAATATTTGGTACCAGAGGTATGTATGTTTGATTTTGTGATTTCGTTTGTGATAATGCATAAGGTGAATACAGTTGTATAAAAGAGAAATGTAAATGGAGTTGCCTGTTTATTTCATAGCCGAGTTTAGGGATATAGACCACCATGTATCAGTGGTACAGATAATGGAAAATAAGTGATGTATGAATGCAAATAACTTCACAGAGAGTTGGAGATGAGAGAGAAGAATATTTCAGCATTGTATTTTCAGAATGAACATAATCATTTGCAAACAATGTTAATCCCAGCCTCCTGCTGCAAAGTGAACATGTGTCTTGAGTATAGTTATGTCAGAAAGTGTTATAGATTTAACAAAAATAAAGAGAAGAATAGTAGAATGATCAGAACAAGGAATTGTATTTGTTGTTTATGCAATAGCCTGTTGTTGTTTTTTTTTCTAGGAAAACCAGCAATTGCTCATAGAGATATGAAAACAAAAAACATTCTTGTGAAGAAAGATGGTAGTTGTTGTATAGCTGACCTTGGACTGGCAGTGAAATATGTCAGGTCAGTTATATAAAATTAGTTTTATTTACCAGTTTTAGCACAATAACTGACTGGTATGTATAGGGAGTGTTGGTACTAGAATATGTTAATAAAAATATTTAAACATTGCTGAAACACGAGCTAGAAAAAAGTCACAAAATATCTATTGGTGTAAGTAAAACTTGCAATATGTGTGAAAATAGTCTGAGAATTACAAACAGCTAAGGACACCCACTTCTAAGTTGTAAGTAAATGCATAATATATCATGGTAATTGATTCAGACATGATGTAATTAGATTACAGCTCAAGATCTGTAACTTGATATAAAATACATGTTTATGTATTGTTAAGGAATTACCATTTCTTAACTACAGTAACCTCTAACGTTGAGACATGGAGGCAGGCAGAAATAGTTTTGATATAAATTTTTGATACTTTTATTTCAGTGAAACCAATGAGGTTGATGTAGCTCCAAACACAAGACAGGGAACAAAACGCTACATGCCGCCAGAGGTGTTAGAGGAATCTATCAGCAAGTATTCATTTGATGCGTACAAACAGGGAGACATGTACTCATTCGGTCTCTGTTTGTGGGAGATTGCAAAGAGAACTGAAATAGCAGGTAAGTAGTGATGTAGTTTGTCACCATATGTCTTTTTCAGAACTTCAGTACCCCTCCCCTACCACACACAGAGAGTTACAGGGCTAGCATGGTTTGTCCTTCCATTTCTTATCAGATTTCAAAAACTTGGAAGGATTTTGCTGTTTAACCTGTTGCAAATGTTCACTTCATTGATGAATACTTCAGCAAATTGTTTGTGGAAAGAAAAAATGGATCAGTTTTTAGTTATGGTCACTGATTGGTCAAGCTGTGTTTATTGATTAAACATTGAAAAGAAAACCATAAAGATTTTATCAGTATAAGTCTGAGCCGTGGAAAGGCATACATGCAGATATAACAAAGTGTCATTAGAAAATAGTTGAAACTTCCTCAAACCTGGTCATATTTCCCAGTCTTATGGAAAAGTTACAAATCTGGATAATCCCTTTGACAAAATAAATCATTTTCAACTTGTATCGATACATTGAACTTATACCAGTCTTGATCTACTGCCAGTTATCTGCTTTTTTCATACCCCATTTCTATCAGTGATAAGAAAACATTTTTGACAGTCATTTGAATGATTTTAGGCAATTATTAGTATCGCCCCAACTGTCCTAAACAAAGTCGATGTTATACACAAATTGGTAGCTGGATATAGAACAGATGACCTAGATGTGATTACTGGTTGATTTAAGGGGATTAAGAATGAATGTAAACATATAATGGAAGCTATTTTAGAAGCATAGTTATTTGGGTTATCGATTTGGTACCAGAATTTTATTTTTGTTTTGTTGTTCAGTATCTGATGTTATAATATGACAGATACTTTATAATCACTTGGCTGGAACTTGTACTGAAACATTTGTTTATTAGATATAGTGTAAATAAGTTATCAAGAATTCAATTGTAAGGACATTACTTGTAAAATCCTTTAGCAGTCAACATTATCTTTTGTCTGTAATATTTTGGAACTCATTTGTAATTTCTTTTTATACAAGCTAAGGTGAAATTGCCAGAAATAGAAGAAGATTGATTCTGTTGTATTTCATGGATTGTCAGTAAAATTTTTAATTTAATAAGGATAACAGCTGCAAAAAGTAAACATATATGAAAGGGATAAAATTTCTTGTTTAGCTGTAAGTTCATCTGCGGTATACTATTCGTGAAAGAAGCCTGTGTATAGCTAAAGTAAAAGAAAGCTGAAAACTTGTTAAACAAAACGTTAAGACTGGATTGAAGTTATCTCCCTTAGAATAATGTTAACTGCAGTAATTCTGTTTACAAGCTATAAATCATGGTTTAGGCAGGATTTAAAATAGTGTATTTTTGGCTTTGAAATAATCTTGTCAATAGTTTAAGGTGATAAGATGTTTTTTATGCATTCATTCATTTTTGTTGGAAACTGCCCTTGTATAAATTGATAGTCAAACACTTAGATGTACCATTAAAGTAATCTGTATGTATGATCATTTCATCTGCATTAAGCAAAGATAAAAACTTTAAACTCGGTGTGGATAGTGTACAAGTAAGAAGTGTGCAGATTTATAATGTAACGTTCATTATTATGTTGATTGAGCTAAGCTGAAAAATTTTTTTGTCTTTTAACCAGGAGCTGTTGATGAACAAGCAATACCATATCAGGACATGGTGCCCTCTGATCCAAGCTTCGAGGAGATGGGGAAAGTTGTCTGTATAGATAAGGCAAGGCCAGCCATACCTAACAGGTGGCTGAAAGATGATGTGAGTACATTATGTATCTACACACTAACAGTCTACATTGCCCTACCACCATTCTATCTATTCCTTACAAAACCTCTTGGTTGTTTTATGGTGGCAGAGAACCTCTCACAAGCTCTTTAGGATTTTTTTAATATCCTTACTGTCAAAACAACCTCAATATTAAAGGTAAGACTGTCCTTAAAACTCCCACAATTGACTTGCTGCCATTCAAGCACACTTATTGATGAGTTAATCAGTTAATTTGTGATAAATGCCTTAGGCCATTAGTTACAGTGGTATTTTTATGGGTTTATGACAGGTGTGAAAAACTGCATAAGGGACCAATTGGGATTTAGGTGTGAAATTTTGGCCTTTTAATGATAAGTTGTACTTAAATTCCATTGTTTTGGAAAATATATGGACTGATTTTTTAAGAAGTTTTTGGACTGATCCAGTCCAGGAAGCTGAAATTCAGTAGGCAACAAATTTTCGGTTTTCCAGAGCCTTGCTCTTCATTGAAGTAGAGACTGTCCTTATAATATGAAAAGCATTACGTCTTAAAAAGAAAAAAAATTAAATAGATCAAAAGCATAAGTTACTTAAATAGCACAAGTATTGATAATCTTGATGTTCATAGATCTGAGAAGCATTTATCACACAGGCTCTGAAGCAAGGTTGTAAGGTGATGCTTTTATTACTAATGCTAGTTGCTAGAAATAGTTTATTGTAACACTATACGGGTTATTTATTAATACAATGTATGACATAGGTTGCCAGGTATAGTATTCCATTAGTTATTTAAAGTTGCCTTACAGCTGAGCTCTGCTCTTCCAGAAAAAAATTCTCTTATATTGAATTTGTAATAAAGAAACAAATGAGAATTGTGGTATAGAGTTACAGAGTTGTTTTTACCAACCTGCAAAATAATTCTTCAGAAGCAAGGGGGATTCAAGTCTGTAATCAAAGAAAATCATTTGCCCTGAATCTGGTTTCATAGGCCATAAAAAATATTTTTAGAAGAAAACTAGATTTTTTTAAGGGTATTAAATAGTTATTTAAATAAAGTACCCGGTAAAGAATGAAAATAAAAATGAATTTCATAGTTTTGGTTTGGACTTTCATTTAAAATGATGATTTGAAGCTGGGTAATTACAAGCCTGATGACCCTGTTGTCTAAAAGTTTTTGCAGGCCAAAACAAACACTTACTAGTCACTTGTCTGAGACCTGTGGCTTTTGTAGACTATTTCACACTACAGTTGGTGGATGTGCATTCCTTTTGAATAAATGGAATTGCAAAAGTGATTGTGCCATAGTCTTTAAAAACCTCCCTGTTTTTGTAAATTATTTATGTATCTCTATTTATTGATTGTGGCATCTTCCATCTTTTACAGTACATGAAGGTTCTGACCAAGGTAATGACAGAGTGTTGGAGTGCAAACCCTGCCGCAAGACTTACATCTTTACGAGTGAAGAAGACACTTGCGAAACTTGAGGAAATTCTTGAAGCAACTGAAAAAATAGCCAAACTTCAGTCTATACAACCTTGATAAAAACCTTGATAAAAACTTTGATAAAAAACCTTGATAAAAACCTTGCTAGAAATAAGGTTAAAACAGTATATGTTTACATAACATGAAGACTTGCAGCCATGTTGTTGAATGTTTTAGTGTTTCAATGCAAATGTCTCAGAATGACATGTGACAGTGGAAAAGTGAAGATTTCACTAGAAGAGAAGCTTTCTGCTGTGGTTATTGTAAATGATTGGTTTATTGTACAGGGAAAGCCTCAAAGACTGAATCAGTGCTGAAAGTTATATCTGGAGAGCAAAACACTACCTGTTTGAAGAAAAATTGTGTACCAATTTCAGGTGTTAACCATATTTTAGTGTTATAGAAACCTTATAAGAAAATGCACATACATTTAACCTGAGTGTATAGCAATGAAACATTCGATGCTTATAACATAAGTGTTATATGTATGTCACTGCAGTGTGGTTTATAAATGGTGTTTGATCTTATAAGTGTGTATTTATTTTCACATATTTTTATCAACTGTAACCAGAAATGTGTTGTGCAGGCAAGGAACATCCTTATTTTTATTAGCAAGAAATCTATGTTGTTGATAGTATGGTTGTGACTTCGCAGAACTAATGGCACTTAATGGAATTTTAGGCATTTGCCACTCAAAGGGCATTTTCTAGTATATTTTTTTGATACTTATTTTAAGCTTTTAAACTTAACAAAAGCATTGCAAGGCAAATTTTCAGTAAATTTCTTGGCAGTAGCTTCTTACATATGTTATATCAGCATGATCAAGAGTTTTTGCTTATGAAAATTTTAGCCCCTGAAAAGAATTGTGATGTGAAATTTTGCCTCTTCTTTTTCTTGAAGATACATTTTTTAAAAGGATTTTTACGTGTTACAACAAAAAGAATTTATGTCGGCACTTTTTGTTTGTATGAGTTTTTATTATTTTGATACCAGTGTTAATACCCATAAATTTCACATTACAACATGTAGCTTTTTACTAATATAGTGTTAGTAAATAAATGCTGGTCTCACATAATATTTTATCTGTAAATGTTTTTCTATAAACGAATTCATAAACTGAAAGTTACAGTACACAAGTTTGGTCAACAAAACTCCAAGAGCTGTTTGTTGTTGCAAAATACAGCTTTTCCTCCTCATCAAAAAAGAATGACTTGATGAAGACATTTAACTTAGATTTGATTGTATAGAAAGAAATAAGGCATAAAATTATAATACCCAAGTAAGGCTCAAATTACTACTTAAAGGGAGTATTTCAGTTATTACAATAAATTATTATTGGATTTCTTAAAGCACTGGGTATTCACCTTTTGTTCAAGTGCTACAGTTACAAATCAGTGTATGTATAAGTCAGGTGATATATAACAGATAAAATGCATAGTTTGAACCTGTCCAGTGCCAAATATGTTTATATAACAAGAATTATTCACTCTTCTTCTCTGCACACGATGCATTTTGCATGTTTCCTGCTTTACACTGCTTTATTAACAGCACATACACATACTAGTATTAATAACCCACCTATCGAATGTTTTTAGAAATGGCTCTTTGGCATTCTTCTATATGTTTTTTATGCTTTTCTTGTTAACCTGTTTGTATTGTCCTAGTATATTTAAACTGAAGATGCAAAACCAGTGATGTCTGAGTGTGTATTGGTGCTATTTCATTTATATATCTACATAATTGAATACATTTCTGAAATTTCTTTTCTTAAACTTCAGTAACATTTTTAGTGTTTTCACATCTTTTTACTCTTATATAGAGTTAATTGTCATCTATTTTTTTAGTTAGAAAAAGTAAGGATTTTTCAAAGTGTTTTTTTCAAACCAAGTTTTATAGTAGTGAATCAGGTTGAAACATTATGTAAATTATTTTCTGTCTTCAGAGAGCTGAAAGTTCCACATAAATCAGATAATGAGTTACAAAAATTTGAGGATTTTATTACAGAAAAATAGTACAGTTACTTGTGTTGGTCCAAATGTCATTAAGTTGATATACAGTCTTTTCTTTAACATTCATGTGAACAGTATCACTAATACAGAATTTTATCATTAAATGTTTGTTTGTTTTTTAAATGTTCCCACCCATTTTAAATGGTAGGTATTTTTAATGTGAACATATTTTGTAAGGCTATGTATACAATACATGTTTGTAGAATTCATATAAATTGTTTGTTAGTTAAACAGATATAATGGGCCGTGTTGTGAGATTATCAACAATGTGGTCAAATTTTACATTTTCAGTTGTTGTTTTTTTTCACTTTCAAATAACACATAATTTTGAAATTACTTATGTATAAGATTTATTGCACTCTGATTGAATAAACAATGCATATATAACATTTCTATAAATCAGTTTCTCATCACGGACATCTTACCATGTAACATTCAACATGCAGTTGAATGCTGGGGTGGGGGGGTTGTAATCCATATCCATGTCTTAATATCTTAAGAAGACTGAACTCACATTTTCAAAGACAACACTTTATGGTAATTCAGAAAAGGCAGAAAAAAAATTGTGTGTTTGTTAAAATGGATAATTAGTTTATGGCGTCAATCTGTGACATCATTATTCTTGTTGACATCAGAATGACCAGATTGTTGATTTTGTCATGTCACTTCACTAATGTTACCTTTTCATACATTAGTTTTTATTAGCATTGAAAAGTTGCATTGTTGATTTTTTTATTTAAGTATTACTGCTCTATAAATGGAAGGTATATTATATAGAAATGGCACTATTAGTTGCTGTAAACATTTTTCAGTTTTAATGGCATTCTGTTCTCTTCTTTACCAATGGCAATCCCTTGAAACTTTCAAAAATTGAAGTGCTTGTAGGGCCTGCCAGCTCAAGAGCTTGTGGTCCTTGGCTACAGATTTCTGATTTCACTTAGACTTAAAACCTCACTTTGTTCTTAATTGCAAGTAACAAGTCACTTGTAAATGGTTTCACTTACATCTTAAGTGACATAAGTTATTTGAAATGACAAGTTTTAAATTTCAAGTATAATTTTTTTTACTTCAAGAATGTTTTGCATTATTAATTTTAATTTTATATTTTTTTTTAGCTCACTTGTCACGTAGTGACAGAGTGAGCTTTTCTGATCACCTTTCGTCCGTCGTCCGTCCATCCACAATTAGTTTGTTAACACTCTAGTGGTCACATTTTTGCCTCAATTGTCATGAAACTTGGTCAGGATGTTTGTCTCATTAATATCTCGGACGAGTTCGAACATGGGTTATCAGGGTTGGAAAACTAGGTCACAGAGCCCAAATATAGAAAAACCTTGTTAACACTCTAGAGGCTACTTTTTCAGTCCAAATATCCTGGAAATTTGTCAGAAAGGTTCTATTGATGATTTCTAGCTCAAGTTCAAATATGGGTCATCTGGGTTCAAAAACTAGGTCACAGAGCCCAAATATTGAAAAACCTTGTTAACACTCTAGAGGTAACATTTTTAGACCAAATAATCTGGAAATTTGTCAGGAAGGTTGCATCTATGATTTCTAGCTCAAGTTCGAATATGGGTCATCTGGGTTCAAAAACTAGGTCACAGAGCCCAAATATTGAAAAACCTTGTTAACACTCTAGAGGTAACATTTTTAGACCAAATAACCTGGAAATTTGTCAGAAAGGTTGCATCTATGATTTCTAGCTCAAGTTCGAATACAGGTCACCTTGGTTCAAAAACTAGGTCACAGAGCCCATAAATAGAAACATCTTGTTAACACTCTAGAGGTTACATTTTCAGCCCAAATAATCTGGAAATTTGTCAGAAAGGTTGCTTCAAAGATTTCTAGCACAAGTTCAAATATGGGTCATCTGGGGTCAAAAACTAGGTCACGGAGCCCAAAAATAGAAAAATCTTGTTAACACTCTTGAGGTTACATTTTCAGTCCAAATAATCTGGAAATTTGTCAGAAAGGTTGCCTTGGGGATTTCTAGATTAAGTTCGAATATGGGTCATCTGGGGTCAAAAACTAGGTCACAGAGTCCAAATATGGAAAAACCTTATTAACATTCTAAAGGTAGCATTTTCAGTCCAAATAACCTGGAAATTTGTCAGAAAGCTTAATTCTATGGTTTCTAGCTCAGATTTGAATATGGGTCATCTGGAGTCGAAACATCTAGGTCACAGAGCCCAAATATCGAAAAACTTTGTAAACACTCTAGAGGCTACATTTTCAGTCCAAATGTCCTGGAAATTTGTCAGAAAGGTTGTTTTGATGATTTGTAGCTCAAGTTCGGATATGGGTTATCTGGGTTCAAAAACTAGGTCACTGAGCCTAGATATCAAAAAACCTTGTGAACACTCTAGAGGCTACTTTTTCAGTCCAAATATCCTGGAAATTTGTCAAAGAGATTGTTTCAATAATTTCTAGGTCAAGTTCGAATATGGGCCATCTGGGGTCAAATAACCAGGTCCATAGCAACTTTGTTAAAAGCAGTCATACTCAGGTGAGCGATACAGGGCCATCATGGCCCTCTTGTTATATATACACAAGTGTTACTGCATGCATGAATGTGATATTTTTTGAACTTAGTGAACTCTTGGACAGTTAGTTTTGTATTTGTTTTTCTGGATACTACTAACAAAGCATTAGGTCATCTATGAAAATACAAGGAGATACTAATATGTTTTAAGTGTTTTTGCTGACATATTTTAAGGAAAAAAAACTATGTTACATATTGTCTAGTGTTGTAAACATAGGTCTATCAAGGTTTAAAAGTTTCATGACAGTTTTCATAATATTGTTCAGTCAGTAAAGAATCATTATGCTCTTGGGTAATGTCAGTGCTTATATATTGTAGGACAGGATATGTATTCACCTACTTAATCCCACCGTCAGATCAATCGTCCTTCCTCAGTCCACCGCCAAGTCATCAGTAAAAATGTATCAGTTACAAATACATAGAAAAAAAACACCTTTCAAACTATAGAAAAGTATTATCATGATTAGAATGTGATCATGATATCTGAAAGGTTTATGTAGTTTACCTTTTTTTGAGTAATCTAGAATCGTGCTGAATCATTGAAGTGCTTGCTTATGTCTGTTTATTTTTGTATGCCTAAGCTTCTCTTATGTAAATTTTGTTAAATAATACCCACCCACTCAGGTAATTGACATGCTGCAGTCAGTAATATGGGATGACTTCACATACTACTCCAAAAAATATTATGGATCATATAAAGGGCATTATTGCTGATTTAAAGAAAAAATAGCTGCCACTTTACAAAAGTTTATGATATTCATTTCAGCAGGTAATTGAGACAAAGTGTAAGGTGGGAGCAGAAATACAGCTGATTAGCATGGTCAAATTTGTCCTCTAGTATTTGATATACTTGTGTATATATTTATATATGCAACAATATTTTGTTCATTTTCTTACCAATTATTTTAGGACTATATGGTTATTGGTATGCCACACTTAATTGATCATGTAGCTGCCTTTTTATGACTGTAACACTTTGCTCTTAACAGTGATCTAGAAAATTACACAAATAAACATGCTTTGAAATCATGGAAATACATTAATTATGGATCATACGGTAAATAGTAATGATGGAATGTGAGTATTTTTTGACATGTTTAAATCAATGTCAAAAACTGTCTGTTATGCAAGTTGAGTAGTATATTTGTATGGTTTTATAAAAGTAAAACATCCATAATCAAAATATATTTGAACCAGAATATTTTGATGAAAACATTGACAACAGCAGTATTACAGAAACAAGTCACTTTATCTGACTTGCACTGTTGGCTTTTCTTGCAATTATTAGCAGGCTTAACATGGCTCATCACTACTTTTTAATTTAAATTTCAATCCATTTTCTTGGCAAACTCAGCGAAATAATTGTGTTCGTTCAAGTCTGTTTACAGAATTTCCATAAAGACCTGGATATTTTTTCTGTATATCCAGCATTATATTGAGTAATCTTGTTGCTTCAAATATATAAAGGGCCAGTTTAAGATTCCCAGGTTAAAAAATACAGAATGATGAACAAAAGTGTGTATCATCTGGGTTAGTATGTGCTATATATAGTAACTATGGAAACTGTATAGAGAATACTTCTTACAGATTCTTATATACTTTAATTTAGCTCATGTTATATCTCTAGCTCTGTATTTTAACATTTGAAGATACATTTCTTGGGAGTTTGTTTATAATACTGTTCTTATAGATGTTAAATTCATATAATAAGGTTGAATTCACTTTAAATTTTATCTACATTAACAAATTTATATGGCAGGTTTTAACATTGGAATCTTGTTTACAGTTTGGCCTGAAAAAAATTAAGTCAGAAAATATCGTTGTTCCGACTTTATGAATTATTTATGATTGTACAGTGTAAGTGATCAAAATATTTCAGATATCTTTTATAGCAGATCAAACATTGTTTGTATTTTAGTAGCTTTGTACAAGAACTTTTATTGTGCATTTATGTTAATTTGACTGTTTTATTCTACCTCTGTTATGCTTCAATGTTTTGTACATATTTTTTGTAAATAAAATTTGTAAAAATGTGAATAAAATGATTAATTCATATTGCATTTCTTGTTCTTTGGTTTGTCTGAATTTTTAGCTCACTTGAGCACAGAATGCTCAAGGTGAGCTTTTGTGATCAGTCTTTGTCCGTCATCCATCCATTCAAACAACATCACCTCTGAAACCATGGGGTCAGTTGATTTTACATAGATTTATTTAGGGAAAACTAAAAAATCTTCTTGTAAGAAACCACAAGGCCTAGAGTTTAGATATTTTGTGTGCAGCATTGTTCAGTGGATCTCTACCAAGTTTGTTCAAATCATGGCCCCTGGGTCAAAAAGCCCCCCCCCCCCCCCCCCTCAAGGGGTAACTTGATTTACATAGAGTTATATAGAGAAAACTTTAAAAATCTTCCTGTAAGAAACTACAAGGCATGGAGCTTAGATATTTGGCGTTGAGCATTGTCTAGTAGACCTCTACCAAGATTGTTCAAATCATGGCCCCTGGGTCAAAATAGGCCCTGCCCCGGGGGTAACTTGATTTACATAGATTTATATAAGAAAAAGTTTTAAAAATCTTCACATCAGAAACCAAAAGGCATAGAGCTTAGATATTTTGTATGTAGCATTGTCTAGAGGACCTCAAACAAGTTTGTTCAAATCATGGCCACTGGGTCAAAAAAGCCCCGCCCCAGGGTTCACATGTTTTACATAGAGTTATATAGGAAAAACTTTAAAAATCATCTTGTCAGAAACCACAAGACCTAGAGGTTAGATATGTGGCGTGCAGCATTGTCTAGTGGACTTTTACCAAGTTTGTTCAAATCATGACCACTGGGTCAAAGATTGCCCTGCCCCAGGGGTCACTTGTTTTACATATAATTTTATAGGAAAAAGTTTTTAGAACTATCCTTGTAAGAAACCAAAAGGTGTACAGCTTAGATATTTGGTATGTAGCATTGTCTAGTGGACCTGTACCAAGTTCGTGCAAATCATGACCCTGTGGTCAAAACTGGCCCCACCCGGGGTGTCAGTTGATTTTACACAAAGACTTATATAGGGAACTTTAAAAAGTCTGCTGCTCTGAAACACCAAGGGCTAGACTTTCAATTGTCCATCTGGTGGAGACATACTTATTTTGCCCATACTTATTCTGTCCATCGGTGTCTGTTTGTCTGTCTGTCTGTCAAACTTCATTTCCGTTCAATAACTTGAGTACCAGCTGACCCAGAGCCTTCAAAGTTCACAGGATTATTGCCCTTATTGAGTAGTAAAAAAACCCTTTTGATTTTTTGGGTCAGTAGGTCAAGGTCAGAAGGACCTGTAGAGTGAAAAGTATTTCTGCTGAGTAACTGTAGTACCATTACACCCAGAGCCTTCAAACATAGGGTTATTGTATTAGAAGAACCCAATTGTTTTTATGGTCCACAGGTCAAAGGTCAAGTTCATGGGAACCTCTAGAGTGAAAACTGTTTCTGCTCTGTAACTGGAGTACCATTTTACCTAGAGTCTTCAAACTTTATAGGATGATTGCCATCACTCAATAAAAGAACCCTGTCGTTTTTGGGGTCAGCAGTTCAAAAGTCAAGGTTACAGGGACCTGTAGAGTGAAAACTATTTCTGCTCAGTAACTGGAGTACCATTACACCCAGAACCTTCAAACTTCATAGGGTAATTATGTTAGAAGAACGCTATTGATTTTAGGGTCCGTCAGTCAAAGGTCAAGTTCACAGGGCACTGTAGAGTAAAACTATTTCTGCTTAAAAATTTGAGTACCATTACACCCAGAGTCTTCAAACTTATTGCAAACTTATGCGAACTTGCGAACAACGAACACCCATAACAACCAATAACGAAACGTGTAACTTGAGCAATGAGACTCAGGTGAGCAATTAAGAGTCATTCTGGCCCTCTTGTTTAGTCTTTCTAACGCCTCTGGGTTTTCTTTGCCGACTGCTCTTTACAGAAAATCCAACCACTCATCAGCATAAAGATTTGTGAACTTCCAATGCACTATCATGGTTCTTTTATTTTGTCTCTCTTTTTATTCCCCCGAAGGATGGCATACAGTAGTCTTACTGCCCGTCTGTTAATCCATCTGTCCGTCCATCACATCGTCTGAGCACAACTCCCCAACAATTCTCATATGATTTTCACCAAACTTTCACACATTAATCATGTGTTAAAAATGCCCTTTGTTAACATTTACTTAATACTGCTTCTGTGCACAACTACAATTCTCATATGATGTTCACCAAACATTCAAAGAATGATCATTATCAAGTGCTGCAGTGCATATTTTAGGCTTTTGCGTTTCGATTATTTTTGGCATGGTTATTGCCCTTTGTTAAATTTTACTTAATATTGCTTCCGTGCACAAACCCTACATTTCTCATGCAATTTTCACCAAACTTTCGCAGAAACATCACTATCAAGTGCCACAGTGTATATACATGTATTCAGACTTTTGCAATTCGATCATTTTGGCGGAGTTATTGCTCTTTGTTTAATTTTACTTAATATTGCTTCTGTGACAGCTCCTACAATTTCATAACTGAACTATATTTTCGCCTATGTTGTTCAACTGTAGCATAAAAATCTAAAAGCTTAAAGGTAAGAAACTGATTTGAAACATTTTTTCTGTAAAAAATATATTGTACAAAACACTAAATCAATATCTTTTGAAACACGTCGGTCTGGAAAATTTATTAATTTTACCAGCCATGCAAATATGTAAAGGACATATAATAGTCGCACCCTGGATGTATGGATACTTTTTCAGTTCACAGACTGCAAAAAATGGCACAAATGATCAAGATAACATCAAGTCATAAACTACTGTGACCATTACGATGTGTCGGGAGCATTCGTGTCTGTGACACATGTCTTGTGTTTTCTTGTTTTGTCACACTAAGTTGATGTTATGATGTGACACAGTTAAAGTTATTCACAACTATGTTTTTAAACAGTATTTAAGTTTAGAGACTAAAAAAAAAGACTCGAACGTTCTAAAAGCATAACCAAGTAAAGAACTTCGGACCAAAAAAGTATTCGGGGAATGCTGAGGCTGGAACAAATGTATCAGTGTGCTTTTATGAATCTGACTAGAGGGGTTTTTTAAAAAGGAAGACGGGTCTTGGAATGAATCATCAGTAGAATTAAAATAAAAAACAAGAAAAGTTCAGTGCAGATGTCTACGTTTGGAGGTCTTCCTTGAAAAGATTTTTATAGCGAATCATTTTTGGGGCATCCTTGTACCGACTTACACAAACGCAAGTTCCATGTGTGCACTTAAAGAATATAACGAAACAATAAAAAATATTCATGTCGATGAAGATGTGACATCATTTAGTTGTGTCATCTGTAGTTCAAACTGCTTTCAGCCACAAATGAACCTTTTCTCAATTTGTATGCATTCTGATGGACGTCTTTTTCACTGATCTCCCAATGTCTGAATCCAAACTGGGTCTCGGGATGTGACAGTTGACGAGAAGCTTCAAATCCGGTCAGTCTTACTTTCAGACCTTGACAACTGACGCCTTTTCTCCTACCTGCTATTACATTATGAATTTAGTTCTATGACTGGTGTATTAAATACAGCGATGTCACTTTAATAAATAAAATAAACAAAAATAAGCAAGCCCCTGTGTTACGAAGAATAGCATTTCTAACGTCCTAAGAGATCTGTAAAGGTAAATAATTTTGATAGCCATATCTATATGAAACGAATTTATAAACTGACCTAATTGATATTATGCTGTATGAATAGTTTCTAAGAACGACGATTCGGAAGTGTAACTTTATCCCAAAGTAATGTGAGACAGTTATAAAAGCTTATTTTATTGTCTATATTTCTTCATTCTGCAGCAATATTTTGAAATCATCCTAATTTAGACTTTCCCTGAATAAATTCAGACTCGAGCTTAATTCAAAACTCGTGTTAGTTCTATAGTGACAAGCAAATGGACTACCAGAAAATAAAATTGTTTTTACTTTATTGTATCTTTATAACTCATAGGATAATAAAAAAACATCAACTCGCGTTCTCGAAAGCGCGTCGTCGCACCTGAAGATATATATATTCCAAATATGAAAGCATACTGATATTATACAGGTGTCTCAGAAATAAAGGCACAATTACAAATCTTAAAAAATCATCGCCTAAAATGTGTCCATATAATATCTGACGATATTCAAAATGTGAATGCGACTTTATAATTAAGATAGTCCAGTCATAAATCTTACCTTACCTATCACATACTGGAATGGAATTCGGACAGATCTTTTAGTTTCGCAAAATTCGCATACAGAATTCAGTGGTTTCATTATATAGACTACTTGAACTGGGAAGAGATCAAAGATGCCCTCGACTATGAATGAAATGAGATTAGAAATGCTTTCTGGTTTAGATGTGAAGTGTGCACAAGCAATCAATGGTTCTTTTAGTTTGTAATGATCAAGTTCCGCCTGAAGATATCCTTTTCCAGTTTTTGAACTACTCATGTATGCTATAAAGGTCCAGGAGTCTAGTGACATTTATTATCTATTTAAAAAAGTCATATCAGTTACCATGCAATCAGTCATGAATATTTGCTTTCTTCTTAAGGCCAACCTGTACCGTCATCTGAAGAACCAATTGCTTGTCTGAAGCGATTGTACAGACATTTATTTTAAGGTCAAAATTGAGGATACTTCTAATTCAAGTGAGTAGCTGAAATAAATCAAATAATTCAACACACACATTGTTAAAGTGGTTGATGTCCTGTGATGAAATACATAATGAAAATAATAAATGTTTGGACATACTGTCCTCAACAATTTAATACCAGCCCAAACCCGTGTTAGACACGTTTGGCATACAAGGGAGAAGTTTTGCAATGAAAATTATCACACTGGTTCTAGACACATGTTTCTATTTCTTAGTCTACTGTTCTGCCTCGAGGGTCTGATATAAGTTTCTTCTCCCTTTTTTGCCGAGAGAGATTAACTATATATCTTATGTTAGAGGGTAAGGAAATATCTAAGAAATACTGCCAGTTTTGTAACTTAACTATACCATCGGTAACAAAAGTGTCCTCACATGTACGAGTTTATAAGCTCTTTTTGTCTGGGAACAGTGATTCATTGTTTAAAGATGCACAATGAATATTCATTTGCGGAAAGTGTAATATTGTACAGAAACTGACTACAACTCGGTAGAAATAAAGCTCTTTTTTGTCCATTCGCCTTTCATCGTTTATGAGCAACTTCAGCAAAAAAGTAATATTACGGCTTACTTGCTGAGACGCTGTTGCAACAAGGTGACTAATAAACAGCAGAGACATCAGTCAAATTCTGTAGGGTACAAGTTGTGGCTTTCTGTTGCGATGTATCAATGATTTGTCTGAACTTGTCATTATTTCTTATCATCACTTGTCTCTTTTGTCTGGAAGTACTTGTTATTTTTGATTTCCATTGGATTCCGAAACAAAAACAAATAGGATTGCATTACTCTTAAACAAATCTGGAAGCATTGCGTTTTACCTAAATGCCTTTTGCT
Organism: Cyclina sinensis; assembly: GCA_012932295.1. Lineage (NCBI taxonomy): Eukaryota > Metazoa > Mollusca > Bivalvia > Venerida > Veneridae > Cyclina > Cyclina sinensis. Next base: position 3,753,472 of record JAAONU010000001.1, read on the forward strand.
ACCACGACCTTAAGATTATTCTTTAACACATGGTTCTGTCTATCCCCGGTTAGTACACTTTTCGTCTGCTAGATCAGGCAATCATCGGTCTATTTGTCAAGCGTTCTTCTTTAATGAGGCCCTTACTTATAAAAAAAATGAATATACATGTATTTGTAGTTTTTTTCATAATGTAACTGAAACTGAAACTGTTTTATTTAATCAAACGCCTATTTCTATATACATATTCAATGGCGTTGTACAGTAGAATAATAAAAGTATGTACATATAGATAGAAAATCACATATGCATGGCAAATGAACTACACAAAAAATAAGTTAAAGAAATCAGCCGTGTAAAATATATTTAAAGTATTAAAAACTTTAAAAGTAATAAAAAATAATAATAAAAAATAATTTAAAAGAAAATAAAAATTAATGGTTATTTTAGTGAAAATTTTAACACATTTCCACATCTCGATCAGTTTACAGCCCAATCACAATCTTAAAACAATGCGTAAAAATCTCTAAAATAATAGGTTTTGGTATTTTTCTTGAACATGTCCAAAGTCGAAGACTGTCTTATATACAGAGGCAATTTATTCCAGAGAGTTGGATCAACGGTACTAAAACTTCTGTCGTTAAATGTTTTCCTTGGGTTAGGGTACAATAATCCATATTATCAACAGATCTGAGATTTGGTCTATTTAAGACAGGTTTGTGTAATAGTTCTGTTAGATAAACCGGAGCATTGCCCATGAAACAGTTATACATTGTACATAGTATTTTAAAATTGATTCTAGCTTTAATTGTTAATCAATGCAGTTCAAACAAGGAGTCTTTTGAACTATCATATTTTCCGCGTTGCAAAACAAGTTTAGCGCACATATTCTGGATACGCTGTAATTTCTGTAACTCACTTTCTGAAATGCCAAACAATATAGCATTGCAATAATCCATGTGTGAGATTACTAGCGACAATACTAGGATTTTTGTAGCGTCAAAACAACGCAAACAAAACAACATAATGTAATATCAGTAATATTTTATTTCACTTATGCAATATGAAATAATATATATGTTGCCGCCATATTTGTTACATATGTTAACATGCACCACATAGGTCTATGATCTTATTGTTACGATGAAAATTCATTTGTCGAAATTTTCTAAATCATACGTCAATGACCAGATCAAATGCATTTATAGCATGGCGGATCCGTAATCTATTGGTGACGTGCAAGACTTGTAATCCAGGGGACGAGAATTCGATACCATGCTCTTTTACTAACACTACAAATTGTATTCGGATAAGACATTTCACCTGAAAATGCAAAAGAACCAGAGGTATCTCTTGAACTTGGATGCTTTCTTTAGCTTAGACTATCCCCAATAATAATAACTGATTCTCTAGCGGGGTGTTCGCCACATGGGCAACCGTAATTATTGACAAGTAAACAAATACAAATGAAATGTGAGAGTAGCTAAACAGAGTAAAACACGTTTTTTTTTGTCCCGTTAAAGACAGCTTACCACCTGATGCTCTAATAACCATATCAGTGCGATCTTATCAAAAAATGTATTGTATGCAAAATACTGGGACGACAGGAATTTTGATATACGACGAGTACTCTTTCTGGTGTATAAAAAATTTCTATGTGATAGTTCATTATCTCCCGACATGCTCGACTCCTTATTATGGTTCATCTGTTACCTCAACTTATAATTTGCTTTACCTATGCATTTTGTCAGTTTTCCTATATCATTTACTCTGCGTTTTAATCTTAACACACACCTGTCTGCAAATGAATTATTTCCCAGTATTTTTTAACCGTTTAAAAGTTGCACCAAATGTCCATTGCATACGGGTAGTACGTAGTAACGTTTCCTGAATTAACGCGCTTTTGTAAAATCTGTCTTGAATTATCACCGTTTTGCAAAATATATTTTTCAATATATCAACATTTATGTTATTTGTTCTCAATATTGTAGATTTCTTGTAGAAATTATGTATATATTGTGGTGTCAGCAACATTACCGCCAGTGCAGCTTTGATATTGACCTACATCATTTCAGTTGTGACAGAAAAGTTTTTCAAGTAATCAGTGGACTCTTCTATTTTACTTATGTAGTAATGCAAGTTTTCTATGAACGTTATTTTTTTGCTCTCAATATATTTTATCATATGTAAAATCATTCAATTAAAATGAAGTTATAGAGGGTTAACTATATTGTGCATGGTCGAGAAATATTCTATTAAATATTTGGTGTACCATATTGAGCAAGGCCATCTTGTCTCTAACGCTTTGTAATGAATGCAGAAGATTATTTGACTATACTATAACTGAAGTATTTTTTGGCACTTAGTGCATAACAAACGGTTTATATCCTACCACTGCTCTTTTAAAGCAGAATAAATTACATAAAATTATACTCGAACATATATCCTATATATTTATAACAAACTGTTACGATATTGAACAGGTCTATAAAAGCGGTTCAACATTTTTAGCATAAAGAATGCTTTTGAGTTCCGTTGATATGTTATGTCACTAGCTAAGGTGATTTAACCGTGCTTAAACGTAGCTTTCAGAAGTGGCTGGTCTTAAAATAGCTTGCTGCACGAACTTTGGTGTTGAACACACGCACTTGGTATATTTTAGGTGTGCATGGTCGCACTTTGGCATGAGGAGTGTGTCTTTAATTTTTCAAACAAATGCTGACTTTTGATGGCTTCCGAAAGTTTTTGCGGGTACCCAGTAGTAATCCGTTCGTCAATCTGTCCGTCCCCTTGTCCTACTACAAATTCCTTTTTTTCAAAACGTTTTCCCCATTTTAATTTCAATTTAAGCAATGTTCAGAACTCTGCATCTGGTATTTCAAAATTTATACCCATTTTTTTACTTCGTCATTTCAAAAGGTTTAGTGACAGGTCTTCTGGTATTTGTTTCTTAATTTCACTGCTGAATAGATCAAACTCAAACTGAACAGGTATGAAACTAATAGTTTATGAACCCATATCGCATAATTCTATAATAGCTATTTGCATAAATACATTTCTTCCTTATAATGTCGTTTTGAAATGTTGGCATGTATAAGTAAATTTAGTTTCAGTAACTTTTACGTATGTCAAAAATGACGCCGTAGATCTATAAATTCCACATATATTTTAAGTTTCAGCAAAATACTGTGGAATCGTAAAACCAAGTTACGTCGTATATTTTCACCAATTATTTCGCACTTAAATGCTGTGTGGTATTTCTTTTGTATGTACAAATGCGTCTTTGATCCACGCAGCTGCTTCTAGTCCTACTTTCGGTTTGTAACTCAGCCCTGGTCTGCGCATAAATAAAATCAATATACACATCGCTGAGAGAACACAACCGATCTGTCAGCTAGGCAAAATGGCCGAAACAGTGGGGAAGGGAGTTCAAAGGAGAGGAGCTTTAAGGCAGAAAAATGTGGCTATTGTTAAGGATCATAAAATGGTTCAGAGGTTTTTTAAACAACCTACATTTTGTGGTCATTGTAAGGATTTTATATGGTAAGGTTTAGCTTGCATGTTGGAATTATCGTTGATGAAGTAGTGAAAATAATAGCAACGACATACGTTTTCGCGATGTTACTTCCTGTTCTTTTCGTGTTTAATTTGAAAATTTTGAAAATAGTTTGTTTAAAGTATGAAGACAGCTTATAAAGTGAATCTGTCTTCTTTTTTCAGGGGATTCGGCAAGCAAGGATTCCAGTGCCAAGGTATAGTTTTCATATTCATACTCGAATTTTTATGTTTTTCTCCTGCAAGAAGTTTATAAGTGTGTAAATTATTAATTTTGAGAGGTCACCATAACAAGAATAGTTTAAATGAAATATTGCTTCCAATTGAATGATTGTAGCCTTTGTCTGGAGTTGACACATCTGACTTGTACATGTCAGGCATTTGTTTCCGCTTCTAATATTTTCTGGTCAATGGTACAGTAATCTGATGTTAACATTAGTAAATGTACATGACAGATACTGAACTTCATACTGCAAATTGTGAACTAGAAGGAAACACAATCCCTTTAGAAAATAAGTGGCAGGAAATTAGTGAATTGTGATTATTTTTGTTTTACAAATTGAGTAATTCTCAGCTGCAGTCTTCATTTAAAAATGACTTGCACAGCTACAGAGAACAGAAATATTAGAAATTTCAATGGACAATAAGTAATCAGCTTTTAATAATTCTGCTAATTAAAAAAAAAGAGATAAATATAAGGAAAATACTATTTCTGTATGCTATGCTGGCCACTTGCAAGGAACAATTAATGATTCTACTTTTCTGTGAATAATACTAAAATGGTACTATGACCACTTCAACATAAAGGTTAGATAGAAGTTTAGGCAAAAATTATCTCTAAAAACTTAACATTGCTGAACAAATTGGACATGAATTCTTAGTTATAGCTTGGGCATTTGTTCAAAAAAGCACCATGATACACTCCACTAACCAGCAGGCAGTGTTGTCTTTGTTACTATGAAAATATTGAAGGAAGTATCTAGCATCATGTGTAAATTATCTTCAACATACAACAAACATATTTTTCAGATTGTATTAATACCACTTTATCCTGAACATACCTTTCACATATCTTCTAATACAAGAAAGATCATAATCTTTCACTTAATATTTTTTGAAATCAGTATCTGAATTTTTTTAAAATTTAGCTGTGGTTCTTATTTTCTTGAAGTATAAAATGTATAGATACTAGTTAAAGTCAACATGAGACATGATATCATTGAGCAAATGTGCCACTAGTTCTGGCGAAAATGCTTCCACAGTCATACTCAGTTTAACACAGTGAAGCAAAAGAATCATACTTTTTTTAGGTGTTCTTATGAAAATCAATTATTTTCACTGAATTATTGTTAATTTATAATGGGAACATACATGTATGATTCATCTGTTCACAATGTGTCTGTTGATTAAAAATAAGAATTTCTGTTAAGATGACTCACAGAAATACTTCAGAAAAGTATAGAGACATGCACTTTTGAATGCTTCTTCAGATATTGTCCAAATAAAGGAAAAACAAATACAGAATATTAAGCTCTTGACTTGCGTCTCCTTCAGAAATTTGGAATTACATAAATGGAAATGAACAAATATAATGTCATTTCCACGATAGCAAAAAGTATATTACGTTATCATGATGTCAACATTTCAGAAATGGCACTAATTAGCAGTAACATGCATATAAAGTACATAAATAATACTATCAGGGCTCAACAAATCCACTCATCCCCTAGTAATTACGAGTAGAAATTGACTCCAGGCCAGTTGGACTTCTGTCAGCCCTCGTCCTGCAGGATAAGTGGAATTTTTAGCCCAAAATAATCAAATTTCAAGTTTTAAACATGCATCAAACAGAATATAAAATATTTCACGTATTCGAGGGGCAGACCGGCTGTTGATTTATTGCATATTAGTTAAAATCTGTCCAGTTCCATTGTGATTGCATAATCTAAAAGCTTGCCGTGCAGATTCTGGTATGTACCACACACACCAAACTTTATTATTATCAAAAAGATAACTTTTCACGTGAAAGTCTCAGAAATTTTTTTAAAATGTCACAGCGCAATATTTGGCACTTAATAAAAACAAAATCTCATTACCACATATCAGTTGCTGATTCATACAAAGTTTAAAATTTATTGCATTTTCCTTTAGTGAACTACAGGACAAGTACATATTGCAGCAGGATGAGCGAAAATTCTAAGCTGCTCGTTCTGCAGGACGAGTTGCTTCCAAAAAAATTGTCAAGCCCTGATCATTATGTACATAATAATTAATTGATAAATTAAATTAATTTGTTAATTTATCACAGATCATAAATGTTGCCAAGTTTCTTATATATTCAATCATAAACAAAGTGAATAAGAAACAAACGTAATATTCATCAGAAGACATCATTAGATGTCTGAATTATATGGTGTATAACACACTCAGCATTAAGTAAGTTGGGTGTTAAGGATGTTAATATGTTTCTTTCAACAACAGTTTACTGCTCCATATCATTTAAAACAACATTTATCGGCATAGATGAACTTTTTTTGTCTTAGATATTGGAAATATCCATGTGATAACTCATGGCCAAAATCTAAGATATGTTGAACTATGAAGTTGATGTATGTTTTATACGACATTGTAACATCACACGTATGATTGTATATGTCTGTACCACATTGTAACATCACATGTATGATTGTATATGTCTGTACTTATTGCATGATTATTGAACGTAATCATAAAAAATGAAGACAAAAACAGAAGAATAAATAGTGGTAGCTGTAACAGGTACTACTTACCCACACTGATTAAAGCATGTAATGTAAATATCAGCATTGATTTGTAGATGTGTTTATAATTAAGTCTCAGATGATGGAGACATTATTAATTCCTTCAGTTATAGCATGATAGCATCATGTATGTGTTTGTTATCTCTGAAGAACAAATTTCTTACATTGATTTATATTGTTTTTCAAAGGTTTTGTTACCTGTAAAAAAAGCAATATTAACAAGGTACTGGTATGCCTGGAGTTTATATTTTGCACAGTTTATGACACAGTTTTCTTAACTATGATTTCGTACTACTACAGGGAAAATACAGAGTTCTAATTTAACCCAGCTGCTTGTATTTGACACATGTATAGAGTTGCTTTAAGGCATGATCAGTATAGGAGGACAAAGTGTGGTTTCAACTTCCTCCTCTGTTTTGGTACTCATGCAATGGTAGTGAAGAAATTCAGATTTGCTTATTTTCAGAAGTGAGCTTTTTTCAAGGGGACATAGGCTTATAATTTCATTTCAGCTAGCTGCTATTAACATGAATTCTAAAGGCAGTTTCTTAGGATTGATGGTATTAAAAAGTAGGGTACCAGTCATTGATTCAATTTCTTCCATTGAGATGTTTCTTGCACTAAAGAACACTTTGTGTGTTGTTTGTTCTACTTGAAATTTGATTCTGTTTTCATTAAATCTTTGTGAAGTCATCATTTCATTTAATTCTTAATTAAAATCTTTTGACCTAAGATTGAAACTTTAGGATTGTATCAAGGGAAGTAACTGTTGCAGCTAATGAGACAGATAATCAGTCCAGCGATGAACCAGTGACCTTACTGATAAATGAGATAAAACGGATTGTAAATGAAAGTATTTCACTGAAGGCTGTATTCAGTCTACACAATTAGTGAGAATACCTTTAATAGCCCTATGGACATCAGTGATTTGATTATTGCTGTAAAACGTTGCACTGTATTGTTATAGCTTTATCATCCATCATTAATATTGACAATTTTCATTATTGTTAGATGCTAAATGTAGATTCTGTCTGCAATGACAATGTTCCCCATTGTTAGACCCTAAATAGAAATTCTGCTTGTACTCACTAATGATAGGTAGCTAGCCACATGCAGTAATTAATACAGCCTGTTGCCGTTAATAAAGATAAAGGCAGATATATATATATACATAGGACAAACAAAAAGATGTTTGCTTATTATTCAACAAGTTACTGTTAAAGTAAAATATGCACTGATTTCTGTTAATTTTTATCTACTACATTTTTTGGGGGTACTTTTTTTAAAAATTTACCCTTCAAAGCAGAGTGACGTCTCCGAGTCTGGATTGAAATGTAATAAGTAAGTTTGCCTAATCATAAAACTGTTAAATTCTGAACATTTGTTGGCAATATTTTTTGGGCCTTTGAATTCTTATCTTCAGTGGTAATCTCATTTTCAGTTCTTTCCATACTATCAATTAAATCTGTACAGAGTTGAACTCTACTGCTATAATTACGGTAAGGTCTTATATTCATCCTAACTAGACAACTGCCAGAAATACATCTAGACTCGATCATATACAATAGATTTACAGTAAAAGAGAAAGAGGATAATTAAATGTCTGTCTTTGTTTAGTAATTTCACATTTCTGTAGGATACTTCAAGATATATGCATTTCTGCACCCTCAAAACAAAAACGAGAACCGTACTTTAGAAAAACCCAGTCTTTAGATTAGGCATATCAAATGTGTTTTTGTTGCAGCTTCTGTTATAACAATTGTTATTTTCGTAATGATATAATACTGAGTAATAAGGGTAACATTAACATTATGCCTAGTAATCACTTGTCAGATTGATTGACACGTGACATTATGTACTTGACATACTGGAATGATTACTTCAATAATTATATTGGTTTATGTGATTTGAAAGAAAACGTCAGTTCAGCCTTTTTGATTCTCCTATGGTGTCCATGAATTTTCAGTTGTGAGAAAGGTCATTAACTGTTCTCAAATTGAGATGATGCTTACTGATTACAGTATTAAAAGTGCTAGTTTTAAAAACATTTTTTTGTCAAAATTTCAGCAAAATATAAACAACAATAAAAAACAATTTGTTTTTATGTTCTCTTTGCTTATTAAAGTGAATTCCAAGGAAAGAAATGAACTACGAAATATTTTGATAGAATAGCTTATGATTTTATGCATTGTTCAAAACTCCTGACTGAATAGCTAATTGTTTAGGGCATTTGCTCTCAGTTACAAAGGTCCGAAGTTTGAAACCCAGCTGGAGCTTGAAGTGTGTCCCAGCATAGACATAAAATGCACATGTGTCTTAGTCCATCCAGCAGTAAATTGGTTCTAGCAACAAAAGTTACTGGCTTGTAGTTGGTACAATATTTGTATTCATACACAGTGATCAATATTTGATCTATCATACAGTAGTCACAAGCAATGAATTTAAAATCAACAGAATCATCATTAGTTTTACTGTTTTTTTTTCAAATGTCAGACTGAAAACATATGTCTATTTATCATAAGTTGATGAAGGTTTAAGTTCCTTATTTTAAGAGTATAGAGTTTTTAACTCAAAAATGAATTTTCATCCAGAAAAGATCTTCTCACAAAAAAATTGTAAATACATTTTTGAAAGATTAAGATGTTGTCTGAAGAATAATTATTTAACAATACAGGATAAAAATAGATAAAAATTAAATTCCTCTGAAACTTGATTGTTACATCAAACCATAAATACTGGTTGTTGATCTTACTTGTACTCTCGCACAAGTGATTGGTTCTGAAGATAACACCTTGCAAACATTTAAGGCACATTACTTAGTTTCTGAAATACACATTCTGAGAAATCGAAGTCAAGACGGTGCAATGTTTGTCAAAGGTCTTGCCTGTCAGTCAAATAGGTAAAATATGTTGGTTTGTCTGTGCTGCCAAATAACGTAGAATGTCTGTGTTCATTTTTCATTGACTGTGTTAGTCTGCTTGTAACTTTGCTATTTTTTATTAAAATTTTGTTATCACTTGCCTCCAGTGCTCATCACACTGAGATGACATGTCACAAACAAGACCCGGTTTTCAAGGTTGAGGTCAGAAATTTATTGTCTGTCCATTTGTTATCTCTACTGCTGATTACTTTAGAACACTGTATATATTTCTCTGTTTGTCACTGATTTTGTTGAGCACCCTTGCGGTGAGCTCGACATAGCTGTCACAATGGCAGTTTGGTGTATGTGCATGTGTTAGTGCATGTGTCCGTCCTGATTTCCTTGTCCGGGTCATAACTTCTCCATGCATGGAAGAATTTTTAAATGCCTTAGCACTTTTGTTCATCTTGATGAGACAATGTGTAGTGTGAAAGACCCAGGTTCTTAGCTCAAAGGTCAAGGTCACAGTGACATCTTAATGGTTAAAAATGTGTCTTATTTGTATTTATTATTATTTCCCTTTATTGACTTTTTTTTTCTCTTGGAGCAAAACTGAATTAAGTATAAGAAGGACTTTGGCTTAGATTTTGAACTAATTCCTGTCCTGACTTGTTGTCCAGGCCATATCTTCTCCATACGGTACAGCTCCCGCGATATGTACATTTTTCTCTTAAACTCCACGGACCTTGGGAGGAAAATCGCGGAGAATCGCCGAGAAACGCCCTAAATCGCGGAGGCGTCGCGGAGACGAATTTTGTCTGGTTAGTGACAATATTTGCTGTGAAACTGCAGATTATCAGTCCTCCGCGGATCTCCGCGATTTGTTTATGCATTCAGTTGCCTGAAGTGTATATATGACAAGTGAAATTTTATATTTACTTACTCTTTTTATCTTCATGTTTTAGGATGCCTTATAGTAATATTTCGTTTCGTCACATGTTTTGACACATTAATTTATTGACAGACACAAGACCATGTGTTGGTCTCATGGCCTATGATCTGTACATGCATGATACATTGCGTCTCAACCACTAATTGGTTCCTAAATATAACTTTTGACCTTTAACATTGAGCGACATTTATTTTCCGAAAATGATATTCACCTCACTTTAAAAGCTTCAGACACCACGTGCTCTTTAAAGCGGGAATTACAGTCATGTAGCATGCTTTTCCCGTGATTACATTTTCTTATTAAAATAATTAATATCTTTAACAGATATGTGGATATTTTTAAATTTAGGCAATGATGGCTTTGTTGACTGAACAGAAAGTTTAGTTTCGTTAGAATCGAACATTAATTCCGAATGCGTGAAACAAGGGTAGAAAAGAAAGACAGCTGATAATGAATAGATTTTCACACCTACCTGACATCATGTCAACTTTAATTGCTGCAATTTATTTACTTTTAAATCTTTAATCGGTGCCGCGCAAATAAATTACTAATGATAATCAAACTGCGAAAATAAATATATCTAATTTAAAAAGTGAAAATACAAACAAATGCGCTCTTATTCTGATGCATTTGTGTACGAACATTCCTATTTGTTTACGAAAAGAAAATTGCGTCAGAAACAGCTGATCTTATTTTCAGAAAATGAGTTGACCGATTTCCGAACAACAAGTGTTAAACTGCATCTGTATCGTCTCGGCACTTAGCAAAAAAACTATTAATCGATTTACTAAATAATAACAAGCGTTTAAAAAATCACATTAATTAATGTATTTGACTGAATTATACCGTAGTCACATAATTGACAGGTGTTAAATGTACAGTTACATTATGGTAATTTCATCACACATTGCTGACTGTTTTTATGAAAGGATTTCAAGTGTATACATTTTATAATTATTTTTTTCACCTTTAAATGGGAAATAGTTTGTTAAAACTCTGGTGATGAGACACAAGAATATTCGCGGAGAATCTCCGCGGAAAGGCTCTAACACTCGGAGAATCGCGGAGATTGTGCATGTACTTTAATCGCGGAGATTCTGAGCGTTTTTTTTTTCAAGGAGAAACTCCGCGATTTTCAGAATTCGCGCTGACCACGATCACGGAGGAAGCACAAAATGTGTACATATCGCGGGAGCTGTACTGTAGATTGAAGAAGTTTTAAATACCTTGGCACTTCTGTTCACCTTGATGAGTTGGCTTGTCATGTGCAAGACCTTAACTTGAAGGTCAAGGTCACAGTGACATGTTTATATATAAATTTTGTGTGGATGATTGCTCTTGAAAGAGTAAAAGCCACATGCTTGAAACTTTAATTGTCAATAGATAGATCTTGGTAAGATGGAGTGCACTGTTCAGCCATAAATCTTCCTTAATATTCATTTTTTATTAGCTCCACTTTTTGAAGAAAAAAGGTTGGTTTACTTTTTTTTAAGGTCCATTTACTCAGAAACTATTAAAGCTGTTTACTTCAAATTTAGAATACTTGTTCACTATTTAAATGTGACACCATTTCAAAAGGTCAGATAACCCTCAGATTTATTTTTGCAAAGTTATGCCCCTTTTTCAACTTAGAATTACTTGGTTAACTTTTTTTGTTAATGTCCATTTCTCAAAAAGTGTCAAAGATATTCCCTTCAAACTTGGAATACTTGATCACCAGCAGTACCCCTACAAAGATTGTTGGTACCCGTGTCTGTAGAGTCAAAATTAGCCCCACCCCCGGGGGTCACTTAATTTTGCTTAGACTTATGTAGGAAGAAACTTCTTAGCCTGGAAGTAACTATTTACTATTTACTTAAATATTTACTCTCCCACTCAAATTTTTCTTCACTTTGGCCTCTTGTTTGACTTAGCTTATAAATTTAATATCCAGCACTGAGAAAAGTGGAGCCAGCTGCCCATGTAGGGGTCTTGTTATCATTTCTATATAGATTTTTTTCTGGAGCAAAACTCTATATGAGGGACTTTGCTTAAACTTCACACAGAGTTAGAGAGCAATAACAGAAAGTGCGGAGTACAAGACCCATAACTCTGCCTGTCTGTATTCGAATTAATTCCTATTGTAAAATATTTTATTTTCTAGCGCATTTTCCAATTTTTTTTAGAAGGACTTTGTTGAAACTTCATGCAGTGATAAAGGACATTATAACCAGAAGTGCTGATCAGTGTTCAAGGGGCAAAACTCTTCAAGGCTTTTCCCCATTTTTTTTGTCCTTTGACACCAGGAGGGCTCCACATGTTGCCCATGGGCATCTAGGTTCTGTAACTCGTTTGTATATTACATGATTTTGAAAAAGCTCGGCACAATATTCACCAAAGTGAGGCATAATGTTGCTAACTGTTGGTCCATACGTCTATCTGTGTGTTCTTTGTTCAGTCTGCATCTCCTTGAAAGTTTGTTTTCCCTTCAATAGCACCGCTTCATGCTGTTTACAGACAATACCCTTCAGGCACATTTATCACTTACAAACTGCTTGCAATGACAGCTAATGTTATAAATATTGTAGCGTAAATTCATCTTAAGTTTTAGGCAGTTCTTTCCATTATGCACAAGTATCCAATTGATTGATTAAATATTGGTGTAGCTGAAGATGTTACTTCAAGTACTAAGTGAAGTGTTTTCACCTAAAATAAATTTGCAAAAATTCCATACAGTACCATGAGTTATTATTATTATCATATCTTGAAAATGAATATTAATTGCCCTGAACAAGCTCCAGGTCAGATTTGGTGCATTAAAATTGCAGAATGTTAATAGTGCCACTTTAATTCTAAGATTTTATGATTGATGACTACCCTGTTTATTAATAATAACTTCCTCATTGAATAATAGAGAGATTTTTAAAAAGTTAGTGTAGGAGTATTCTGGGAAGCGTTATTGTAAGGAATTATTCCTGATTGATATTTCGTCAAGAGAACTTTGCACTTAGATAATTGTTAGAATTATTCAGGCAATATTCTGGTAGTGTTTCAACTTGTATTTAGATCTCGAGCTGTTAAGGAAGACTTAGACCTCAATATGGTCTGTGATTCTCTATAGGTTTATATGCAGTAGAAATGATGATTGATTCTATATAGGTTTATATGCAGTAGAATTGATGATTGATTCTATACAGGTTTATATGCAGTAGAATTGATGATTATTTTTTTCCATTCATTGTTATAATTTGTTGTATGCTTTAAGACCTAAGGTTTAATATGCTGGAAAATACTCGTTCCTATGGAAAATGTTCAGTAGATATTTTTACTTTGTCATTGTCCCAAGTCAGACCAATAGTTTTTCTCACTTGTTATTGTAATAGAATTCAGTTTTTTATCATTAGTTTATAAATTTTTCATTGGAAGGAAAACACTGAATGAATGCTTTCTTTGAGGCAGTCCAGTTCACTTTGATAGAACTGATGTACCTGAGCAATATAACTTGGATAATAGACACAGTTGGCTATATAGACACAGTTGGCTACACGTTTAAAGTTGTATATTACATCCATTGAGACAAGCCAATTTCCTTGGCTTCTCTATATGATGTAAGCATTTAAATTGCAGTATAAACAAGCATTAAAATATGCTTGCTCAGTTTCATTAATTTTAATTAAAATTGCTATTTTTCTTGGACCATTTCGGTAATTTGTTAGAGGAGGCCACTGATTCACGAGATTACCAGATCAGACTGTCATTTTTTACCTGCTTTTTTACCTGGGTAACAAAACCTTTTAATTACTTGAACAATATTGAAATTGTCTGTGCCAGATGAAAAGGTATGTGGACTTAAATCCTATTATATTGTACTAAATAAAGTGCCACAGGATAAACAATGGTAAACACTTGATCATGGAATCACCTTTAGTACACCTGGACTGAAAATAGGCCAAGAAGTCGGGGGGGGGAAGTAACTGCAAATATTTCTGTTGTAAATAATGATTAAGGAAAGCTTTTTCAGACAAACATGCACAATTCACCTACAACTGTTGTTTCTGTTGTATATTTACATACATTTCTGTGTATGTGTTACAATAATTCTTCCGACAGCTGGTTTCCATTGTTCCACCATTCACCCACACACTGACATATCTATTAACATTTTGTTCAAGGGAGATAATGTATACAGGTTACTTTGCTCTAGTTCCATGAGAAAAGATTTCATGATTTTATACACTACAGTCATAATATAATCATTCAGGTGCTAACAGTTTTATCACAGTGATCTCAGTGATTAGAATTTATATGGGAGTGATAATCTGTTGGATGATATTGAAGCTTCGAATAAGTTAATAAGAGTTCGCAGCAGACATGGTGAAAACTGCAATATACAATAATGAAGGAGCAGTGACTAAAGCATTACTGTTGCTAATTTTTATGTACCCAGTGGGAGCATATTGTTTTTGCTTCTGTCTGTCCATGTTTTTTGTCTGTTCGTCACAAAACTTTAACCTTGACCATAACACAGAAGTCCTTCCACCTACAGCCTCCAAACTTCACAGGTGACCTCTACCCGCCTAGACCCACTTAGAGGTCATGGGGTCATAGGTCAGCAAGGGGAAGGGGGGCATGGCGTTCATTCAAATGTAGCACTCATTATTGTAGCCATTTAATAAGTGACCTCACACTTTGCATATTCATGAATTAAACCTGAGTGATCACTTTTAGTTTAACTGACCTATCTAGCTAAGTTGGTAGAGAATCAGTTGGTCGTTCTGGGAGTTCTTGGTTCAAACTCCACCAAAGGCCAGCTAATTTGGACAGTGTATCCAAAAGGTCATCTGTTGCTCACCTCAGATTCAAGTGGGAAAAGCAGCCAGTTGCTTGCTGAAAGAATGGTTAGTAAAGGATACTAAGGAACGCTCGTTAGTAGGACTGACCACCAGGAAATGACCAAAAGGAGGTTGAAACTCCAACAATAACAACCAGAAACATTTGCACCATACTAAAACTTATCTGTCCAAGCATGTTCATTTTAATGCCAGGTGTTTGACTGTTAGGTTTAGTTGTAAGACATTTGAGCTTTTGTTCAAGTCTGTTTTCTACTAACAAGTAAAGATATGATATTGACCTTGAACTTGGAAATAAAGGATGGTCATAGTGAATTTTGATGAGAAGTGTCTCAAGTTTTGTATTGACAGTCATGAATATTTTAACAACATGAGTAGCCCTTGAGGGGTTTATATTGTTAGAACAAGTGACATTGTTAAATAAATTAAACTTTTGAGTTTGCTGTACACTTCAGTGAGTATTGTTGCCCTTAGGCTTATAGAAAAACATGATGAAAGAACATGATTAGGTTATATCTAACAGCTTCTTCCCTGTTATTAGCAAAATTTTGAAATCTCTTAGGCAAAACAAGGTCTTAAAATCTTTGTGAAAATTTTAAGAAATCAAAGAACCAGATGGGTGTTTATAATATGTGATCACAGTGCAATGTTGTAAGCAGATATATCATAGATAGACCGACCCCTTAACACACTCTTAAAAAGACAGCAACACTATATGTTTAGCATTAATGGCTTTTACTAGGTTCTAATTATAAATGATTGATGTATAAAAAACAAATAAATGTTATTAAATATCTGATATATGAAAAGTTATAACTGTTAACAGCAGTGATTGTTTGCAATTTTAACTTTGATGCCCCAAAAAGGATCAGTTTTGATGAATGAATTGAGGGTCAGAGAGTTTCTGTCTGTTTCTTCGTCAGAATTGTCATTGTCAAGTAGAACTTTTTCACTCCCAAACCCTTTAAATGCTCTTACCTGAACTGAAAAGTGTATTCACAAATCAGAGGTAATAATTTTGGTAATATACATGCTAAAAAGATATTTTCGGCAAAAAAAAATATAAGCACAAAAAAACCCCCTCAAGCGCAAGTTGATTCGACAAACTTTTGGTGTAACACTTCATTGGTATTTCATATTGGATATGGCAAGATGAGTATTTATAGTGCTATTGTTTTAATGATATTTATTCATTTAGCAAATTTCCTGACAAAGCTGTCAAAGATCTGTAAGACTTCCTGGAGCTTTAATGAAATTAGCTCTGAGGGAACTTTCTCTGAGCATCCAATTCAATACATTTTTCAGTACCATATCCAGCTGGGGTATTAGAGTATTAAACAGTTTTGTGTGCTGATACAGAAAAGATAAAAGCATAATAAGCATAGGTTTAGCTCAGTGTTCAGGTCTTTTGTTTAAAATATTTTAAGCAATTAATGAATTCGATCAGGTTTCGACATTTAGGTTTCATTTATTTTTGTGATTGATCATGCATATGTTATAACGATGTTAAAAGTTTCCAGTGTCAGCTGCTACCAGGTTTTATTTTAACCTGCAGTGGAAGTTAGCATTGGTTGGTAGTTGAACAGTCGTGTTGTAAAGAGTTTGTTTCGCAAATATATCTGTCTGTTTTTAAAAATTCTGAAATTATTGTGTTGAAAATACACGTACTGCAGTTATCAGTCAAAAACTGTACCTTTGTATGTGTGCAATACTGGTCAAGTCATTGCAGAATTATGTGCATTTCATGAGCCAAACAATTGAGATATGCTACTATTATCAGTTTTTTGATAATTTTGAAGAGTAGTACAAATAGTTCAAAAAAAGATAAAAAATCAGTTCTTACTAAGGCCAGTATATACAAGTTCTTTTCAATACATTTTGTGACAAAAAGCTAATTTGTGGTTATTGCTAGAGACAGTACTAACTCCCAGCCTCATATATATGGAGGGTCATTCATATTTTAACAGTGGTTACGTAAACTTTGACTTTGACTGTTGGAGGGTTTAGAAACCCAGTTAAATCAAAGTAAGCCAAAGGCAGGCTCATTGGACTAACAGTCAGGCTGAAGGGGCATTAAGTGTTTTGTTCAAACAGACTGTCCTGCTGTAACTATAATCTAGACCCCGAACTGCTCGTTAAGTTCAGAGCTAGGTGAATACCCTATAACCACAGTGTCAAAGTTTTGAATTTACCTAACCACAGTCTTCACCTTATCAGAGAGGGTGAGAATACCTTCAAAGCTAATGACCAAATATAGTAAGCTGATAACATTTTAAAAGTAGACAACAAAAACTTGACGAGATAAAAAGAATTTCAGATTTTGAGTATCTAAATTTTCTTCTCCAATTTCGATATGGCTCATTGAGTCAGTATAGTTTAAGATAAATGAGCATAAACAGTTTAGTCCATACATGTATATCACTTGACTTATTTAGCATACAATGCATATTATCATTTGTATTGTTTTATTCTACCTCCTTCAGAAAATGATGTGGATTTATTTTTAACTTTTTAAATAGGAAGTTTAAAACATCTAACCTATGTCTTAGTCAGTGTATGAATAGTTATATTATATATATATAAATAAATAAACATCATCCTAAACCCTTAACCTGCTGGAGGCAGGTGAGTCTGCCATTATATAATGCGACCAATACAGACCAAAATCAGCCTCCACATTCATGCACTCTGATCATGGTCTGCACTATTCGTCCCAGTTCTGTCAGTAAATTTCAGTAAGCACCCTCATATAAACAATTGAATGGATCTGTCCAAACTAAAAGATGGACAAGTCCATTTTAGGTATTTAGCATGGTTAATGGTTAATACCTCATAAAGTGTATGCCTAGAAATGATACTATCTGGTAATTATGACATTTTCTTCAGGCAGTTGACCTGTATTGATTTCTTTGATGAATATATGAAGAATGTTGTTTAGTAAAAAAAAAGGCCAACATCTGATTATTCATGAGCCTTATCTCAGGAATGAAAATTGCTTTTAAGGTAAAGTAATGAAAATGAAATCCAACCATCAAAGGTAAGGTGTAAGACTGTTGTATGATCTGCTAGATCTGTTTTGCTGACAAAAGGGCAAGTATGGAGTTCTGTATGTGCCACCATAGATCAGATTATCAACTTTCATCATCCCAGAATTGTACACACCTAGAGCAGACCATTTGATATTTTCTTTGACAGCTGTCACATATTGACTCTCTCATGAAGGTTTATTATGCATTTCAGAAGTAATGCTTTTTGACATGCAGGGGTTTTGTTTATATGCACTGAAAGTCTAGCATATAATTGTGAATAAGAGAGCCATAATGGATTGATTGTCTCTTAATCAGTCGAATATTTTAAAGAACATCAGCCTAATTGCCAAAGTCTTTAAAACATATTTCTTTTTATGCTCAGGAAAACAGAGTTTATATATTTTTTCATTTTATCATCACTGTATACAGCCTGATGTTACTAGAAGATGATAGTGAATCAAAATGTTGATATTTATATGTGAAATATGGCAAGAGTTTAAGATTTACTTCAAACTCATTATGATATAATAATTCAAATATAGAGACATGCATTGTAAGCACTGACTGTTTTGCTTTGATTATTTGTTGAGCTACAATGTTACTGTCTAGAGCACACCTTCCTATAATTGTATAAATACAACCTCTGACAACTGTGTCAGGGAAGGAGCGGATGTGGTCCAGTGGTAACGCGCTAGACTGGTATACCAGGGGTCCCGAGTTTGATCCCTCACTCCTCCACTAACATTACTAATAGTCTTTCAGATGAGACGTAAAACCGAGGTCCCATGTATCAGTGCTATACACTGAGCATGCAAAAGAACCAGGGGTGTTTCTGGAATGGGATGCTTTCTGTATCTTGCACTACCCCCACAACATAAAATAACTAATCTCTTCCGGGGGCGTTGGTCATATGGGCAACCGGTACCAACGGTAAATAAGCTTAAGTAGATAGATGCGTCAGGGAATCAATTCTTTGGCTCAGTGGATAGAGCGTTGGTGTGTCACTCGTGAGATCAGAGTTTGAATTCCGCTCTGGGTTGTGTAATCTAAGATGCATTGCATCTTTCTGTTACAGACTTTCATGTTCAGTATGCACAGGAAGAATCAAAGACTAGTGAAGTATATTTTTATCTGATTAATAGTAGACTTGGCAAAAACAAGGATACACAGGTAATTGCTGCAGCACATGACCACTTTACGAGACACATTTATTGTGAATTCAAGGACAGTGTTGTTCCATCGGTTTTTTCTAAACTTTGATTTGAAACAGAGGGACTTTATGCTCAGTAATTGGGAAAGGACACAAACATATCAAGGAAAAACTGTATAACAATAAAAGGATTGTGCCTTTGCTTGAATGACTCATACAGTGAGAGAAACAAGGATTACAATGAATTATGTAACATCAAGAGCATCTTCTGCAGGCAAACTCTTGCTGTTAATGATCAACACAAATAATAAATTGTGAGTCTTTTGGCAAGACAAGAGTTAATTTGTGCTGCCACACTGAAGAAGTGATTTTGATCTCAATAGTGACTTAGATCTGATTGAAAACAGTGCTATAGATTATAGTCACTGTGTGGTGTTCAGCACTGAGCATTACTTAATGTTGTTTCCAAATATAAATGTTGTAAATGGAAATAGATTATACATATATCAGTATTTTAATTGGAGAACATATGATTATACTAAATGAGACCTGTAATAAAATTCAGCATTATTTGTTCATAATTCTACTTTCTAAAGAACAATTTTTTTCTTCAAACTTTTTAAATACAATTAAGAAGCTTAAAGAAGTAATAAAAAACAGTCTGTAGGCTTAGTATCATTTCCCTTTTTAAGCTCATACAATTACTGTCATGCTCAGCTTTGAAAAGTCCAATATTGTATTGCATGGCCAATGGCATTATGACATTTGCTATGTCAAGTGTTAATGATGATGAAATTCATTTTTTTTTTTTACTATGAAGTTGACACATTTGTTAACAAATGTAGCATCAGACCTAGAAAATATAAGTAAAGATTGGTGAAATTCCTTTGGAACTTCTTATCAAGGTGGTAGTTATAACAAGTTCCACTGTTATTAGAAGTGATAATTATATAGTCATACCATATGAAGTCAGTTTTACTGCTTACAAAAAAGCTTAGCTTGTAAACCAATACATATAAAAGTTATGTAATAATCAGTGAAATCAGTTCAAATCATTAAAAAAGTTAAAGGATAGGATTTAGTCCTATAGTCTTATAACACAGTTTTTCCTACTTTGCTTAGTCTACATTTCTTGTTTATTTCAGTTTGTAGTTTTGCTGTCCACAAGAGATGTCATGTATATGTGTCATTCCAGTGTCCAGGGGCAGATGCGGGACCAGACTCAGATGTAAGTAAATAAAAGCAAGATTTACTGTCATAGTGACTTTTTTAAGAGAAACAGTTGAAATGTGATTCTTCAATTGAAGGATATGACTTTTCGTAGAGTTACCATTTTTCACAGTATTGCATCTTTCATCCTTAGAGAAAAAGAATTAAGGGGACTATATATAGTGTTTTCATAGTATTCTAGACTTTTGTCTTGTTGGATCATGTTTTCTGGTACCACATACAGATGTTGGTTATTTGCTGGTTAATTATTATGAAGAGTTATGATCTCTTAAATTGAAATCTTACCCTAAGATTTATCTCTAAAGTTAAACCACTTGCTATTGATAATAGGATCATCTAGACCAAGGAGTGATCACAGTTATCTTCTTTCAAATAAAATGAGATGAAAATCTGTAACTGATGCAAGCTATTCTAAGTCAGGTGTGCACATCATTAGAATATTCTGTTTGAAAATAATGCAATGTCATACTCTGTCAGAATGAGAAAGGAAACTCAATATTTTCAAAGTTTTTAGAAGTACATGTATCACACATATCTTGGTAAGCATGAACAAGGTTTCTATCCCTTGACTGTGTCATTATTTCACATAAACTTTGAGGAATCCTTCAGTTAAAGACACATACCTTTTGACCTTAATGCCAGGTAAAATGACAGCACTACTTAACACTTTTGTATGAAATACTTACAGCAGTTTTTCTGAATGTGCAGTTATATAGCACACATGAGCATATTGGCTCTTCTGTGGACTTATTTGTTCTAGTAAATCTTACAGTAAACCAAGGAAATTAATGTTGGCCACTGCATGGTTCAGACTAACAGATATAAAGACAGTGGCAAAAATATTAATTTCCTACAAATACTGATGCGTGTGAAAATCAATCTGATTCAGTGTAATAGACAGGGGGCTGCCATATCATACTAATTTAATACAATAGACAAATATTGCAAAAGACTGGAAACTGAGGAAACTTTTCAAATCAGATTAACTGTCTGTTTTCCAGACAAATCAAGAAATCTTGATACCCTATCAACATTTGCAGCCAGTCACTTCACTGAAAATTGATAAGTAGGAAAAAAAATATAGCTATTTGTATATAAGGAGGGAATTACAAAAATAATAAACAGGAAAGAAAGGGTTTTAAGCAGTAGGAAACTATTCAGTCAATTCTTATGTTCTAAATATAGTAACAAATGTTAAATGTGATACACACTGCAGTTTTTAAATTGTTTGAATATTTTAAATTTGATATACGTAGTTTTAAATGAATGAGATTTGTTCACCTTCAATTAGTGGTGAGTTGATAAAATATAGGGTTTGAAATTAATAATGTAAAAATATTAAACAAAATTGATAAAAGAAGAGCAAAGTGTGAGGAAGTTCTATGTTTAAACTTATTTATTTTTACATCAATTCAGGAAGCAAGTTCTTCCAACTAACATTAATCCCTCTCAATGACTGCTTTCTGGGTTCAAACATTAGTACTCACGCCAGAAGTGAGGAATGCGGAAAGTCACTGTAGACTCTCACCCCTGGTGGGATTTGAACCAGCAACCCCTGTATCAGGAGTCTGACACTCTTACCCCTCGACCAGTGTTCCTCTGGAGGAGCAGGAAGTTCTATGATAATAACCCCTTTAAATGTATTAGCATACACATTAAATTGCCTTCACAATACGTTCTGAGAACCCAAGTGTTATTACAAGAACTATGACAAAAGGATTTTATATTCCCTAAGTAGAGATGACATCTACCTTTAGAATGTAGGATAAAAGGATGAGTGTGTTAAAATAGTTAAAACATGAAAAACTGGTAAAATTTATCCTGCATGACTGTAGACTTGATATATTTCCAACTTGTAGAAAAGAAGTGAGTTTATTTATGACATAAAATATCTCAGGCTTGTTAGTTACAGCTAAATAAATCTATAAATCAAGAGCAAAAAACATAAGGTCAATTTTGTCTTTGACTTGATATGAATTGGAAGCTTTCCTCTGTTTGGCTTTCATTATGTAATTTGATATTGTCACTGAAAGGTACAATCTTCCTCAGATTATTCTGTGCTTTTTTAAGCCTTATTGAAAATCTAGTTTAATATAAAGATATTTTTTATCAGGTTCCTTCCTGTAAGAGATCTGCTTTTCATAGGTGTTATTGCTTTGCAACTAAATATTTTTCATATCTCTTGTGTTCATCTGTATTTTACAAGGCAGTGTTCTTTTCACATTGGATGACTTCTCTGCAGGGCAGAGTTTAGTTATTTTTTTTATATTTTACATCCTTTGGTAAACAAGTCCTTGCAACTTAGATCAGTCTAGCTGCTTAATGACTGATTCATGGGTTCAAAAGTACACATTTGTTGAAATCATTGCTGAACACTGTTCCTTTCATATTTGTTAAGTTTTCTGTTCCTTTAGCATTTGTGAAGTTCTCTGCAAGACACTGTTCTTTTCAGATTTGTCAGCTTCTCAGCAAGACAGTGTTCCTTTTACATTTGCCTGCAAGTTCTTCGCAAGACAGTGTTCCTTTCATATTTTTCAAGTTTTCTTCAAATACTCAGCCAGACTGTGTTCCATTCACATTTATCATGTTCTCTGCAAGACAGTGTCCTTTCACATATGTCATGTTCTCTGGAAGACAGTGTTCCTTTCACAGTTGATATGTTCTCAGCTAAACAGTGTTCCTGTCACATTTTTCATGTTCTCATTTTTTATGTTCTCTGCAAGACAGTGTCCTTTCACATTTTTCATGTTCTCTGCAAGACAGTGTACTTCACATTTTCCATGTTCTCTGCAAGACAGTGTTTCTTTCACATTTGTCAAGTTATCTGCAAGACAGTGCTGTTTCATATTTGTCAAGATCTCACAAAGACAGTGTCCTTAAACAGTTTTCAACCTCTTAGCAAGACAGTGTTTCTTAAAGATTTGTCAGTTTCTCAGTAATATAGTGTCCTTTCACATTTGTCAAGATCTCTGCTAAACAGTGTTCCCTTTACATTTGTAAAGATCTTTGCAAGACAGTGCTCCTTTCACATTTGTAAAGTTCTCTGCAAGACAGTGTTATTTTCACATTAGGTATATTCTTTGCAAGACAGTGTTCCTTTCACATAAGGTATATTCTTTGCAAGAATGTGTTCCTTTCACATTTTTCAAGTTCTTTGCAAGACAGTGTTCCTTTGATATTTTTCAAGTTCTTTGCAAGACAGTGTTCCTCTAATATTTTTCAAGTTCTTTGCAAGACAGTGTTCCTTTAAAATTTGTCAAGTTCTTTGCAAGACAGTGATCCTGTCACTTTTGTCAAGTTCTTTGCAAGACAGTGATCCTGTCACTTTTGTCAAGTTCTTTGCAAGACAGTGATCCTGTCACTTTTGTCAAGTTCTTTGCAAGACAGTGATCCTGTCACATTTGTCAAGTTCTTTGCAAGACAGTGTTCCTGTCACATTTGTCAAGATCTCTGCAAGACAGTGTTCCTGCCACATTTGTCAAGATCTCTGCAAGACAGTGCTCCTGTCACATTTGTCAAGATCTCTGCAAGACAGTGCTCCTTTCACATTAGGTATATTCTTTGCAAGACAGTGTTCCTTTCACATTAGGTATATTCTTTGCAAGACAGTGTTCTTTTCACATTAGGTATATTCTTTGCATGACAGTGTACCTTTCAAATTAGGTATATTCTTTGCAAGACAGTGTTCCTTTCACATTAGGTATATTCTTTGCAAGACAGTGTTCTTTTCACATTAAGTGTACTCTTTGCAAGAATGTGTTCCTGTCACCTTTGTCAAGTTCTTTGCAAGACAGTGTTCCTGTTACATTTGTCAATGTCTGTGCAAGACAGTGTTCCTTTAACATTTGTAAAGTTCTTTGCAAGACAGTGTTCCTGTCACATTTGTCAAGTTCTTTGCAAGACAGTGTTCTTTTCCCATTAAATTCTGTCAAGTTCTCTGCAAGACAGTAAATTATTTGCAGTTTGTTAAATTCAAGGAAGACTGTGCTCTTTTTATATATGTTGAGTTACACTTTGTCTTTTTTCCAGCTCAGACAGAGCTAACTCATTTTTGAGCATATTTAGATACATTTCACTGGAGGAAGAAACACTTTGACATCTCAAGAGGATCATTCAGATCTGCTGTATCTGAAAAGGGAATGAATGATAAATGTATTCCCATTTGGTAGAGTTAGTTGGAATTCTAGAATTTTCAGAAAAAAAGAAGACAATTCATCTGTTGCAATTGTCATTGAAAGTGTTTAAAGCAGTTTCAAATATATGTGAGTGCAGTCATGCCACCTAAAGGAAGTAAAACTTATGTAATGTGTTTTAACAAGTGTGAGGTTGCTGTTTACAATAATTTGAAGTTGTATTTTACATTATCATTATCAAGCATGCTATATACATTTGAATGACTTGACTGAATTGAAAAACTTGATCACAGTCATGTTTAGTTTAATGGAATGAAGCATATACAGTAAGCTCAATTCATTTAGACCAAATGTTCTATTAATGTGTCCATTCTCTTTGATTAGATCAAGTTTTTTTCCCAACAATGACAAGCAGTTTAGGTCCAGAGAGCCTGAAATGATGTGCCAGAGATACCAGTGCATTAATCATAAGGATGATGTAGAGACAGAATTTGAGTACCGTAAATGCTCGAATAATATACGCTAGCATCTACAAAATGCGCCCCTGGTCTGGCCTCAAGATCTGGGAAAAAATGCTTGCATTGGAATATAATATGCACACAAAATTTTGTCTGGAAATAGCGTTACCATTTGGCGATGTTTTTCGTTCAGGAAGGGGCCATTGTTGGTGCACGTAACAATAACATCGCATGAATATCGCTATGGTTGCATTTAACTATTTATTTCATTAAAGACAAATAGCCAAAGAAACTATTTTATTTTGGAAATATAGAATAAACATGGCATTTTCTCAAAGTGTCAACACCTTCTCAACACCTTTTGGATGTGTAAACAAACATCTCATAATTATGGCGACATCGTACAAAACTTATTATTGTGTTTGTTTAACAGTATATGGACGAATCCTTTATCCAATTAATTGGTTGATAATTGGGCGATGGCCCACCCTCGTTAACCAGGTTTTCAACGAAAACTGGTTATTGTAATGCTGAAGTTGGCGGGCGTCAACTTTTGGTTTCCGCTCAATAACTTGAGTTAACTTTGGTCTATTGACGCCAAAGCTTGGTGTATTGGTAGCTTATATCAAGAGGCAGCTTGGGATTGCTACCCAGGTGTCTGTGACCAAGGTCAAGGACACTGTTGCTAAAAATAGAAATTCAGTTTCTGCTCAATAACTTGAGTTTGCTTTGGCCTATTGACCCAAAACTTGGTATATGAGTAGCTTATATCAAGGGGCAGCTTGGGATTGCTACCCAGGTGTCTGTGATCAAGGTCAAGGTCACTGTTGCTAAAAATAGAAATTCAGCTTCCGTTCAAATACTTGAGTTTGCTTTGGCCTATTGACGCCAAACTTGGTATATGGGTAGCTTATATCAAGAGGCAGCTTGGGATTGCTACCCAGGTGTCAGAGATCAAGGTCTAGGTCACTGTTGCTGAAAATAGAAATTCAGTTTCTGCTCAATAACTTTAGTTTGCTTTGGTCTATTGACGCCAAACTTGGTATATGGGTAGCTTATATTAAGAGGCAGCTTGGGATTGCTACCCAGGTGTCTGTGATCAAGGTCACTTGCTTACAATAGAATTTTCAGCTTCTACTCAATAACTTCAGCACACTTTGACCTATTGATACTCAACTTGGCATGTGTGTAGCTTACATGAAAATACACCCTGGCATTGCTACTCAGGTATCTGATTTATTTTTATTTCGAACTATTGAAACCAACTTTCTGTGTTGGTACCAAAATAACAGCACCATTTTTACTTCACTGCCATATTTCTTCCTAATTCCTGTCACATCAATACTTGGTCGTTGAAAACCTGGTTTTCGTCATATTGCGGCGCTTCTTGAGTATAATATTCACCCCTTTGTGGAAACTGAAAATTCTTGAGAAAAGTGCGTATCATATTCGAGCTTATATTTATAGGTATTACATTTACGGTATAGTAATCTTACACGTATGTCACTGCTTAACCTAAGGAAGAATTTTAAATGGCAGTTTGAGCATAATTTGTTCACACGATTTCTGCATTATTTTTGTTTCAGTGTATATTTATGATACCTCAGCCATGTTTTTCAACCATACTGATTCCACATTATTCAGCAGTACTCTTCACCAAAATAATTCTGTTAAATTTTGAGATGAAACAAAGTACAGTTGGAGACTTTTCATAATTATTGTTATCTATAGATTATTGTAATTTACGGGACCAGTTAGTTTTGGTGCCAGTCTCTTGTATTTAGTGCTTTTTAATTACTTCTTAATACTTTCATTTCTGTTTATAAAAATGATTGTGTAATTAGTTTTAAATGATATGGAAATACAGTCCAACTTGTATTAAGAGACCATGCACCATTCAAAAAAGCTAAAAGTGGTATCATAATAAAACTGTCTCTTAATACAAAGGATGGTGGAATTTTGAAAGTAAAAGTACTGACTTTGGCATAGACAGTAGCCTGATGTGATTCATACAAATATATATTTATCAGACATGCAGAAATCTGAGAGATTGTTTGTCCAGACCGATTCAGAATCTCTGGGACCAGTTTGAATCTCCGAAAATCCAGATTACAGTCGGTCCAGAAGTTGACCATTTTCTATTCCTAATGTAAATCCAGCCAGTATAAAAATCACAAAATCTGCCAAAAATGAGTACACAACATAAGTCCATGACCGTCTGTGTATACCACACCTCTCTAATCCATCCCAGTTACACCTTAATAAACTTATCAAAGACCAACTGACCATGAAAAACAAGTCTGATATTGATAGCTCCCGTTGGTGCCTTCAGATCAGTAAATGAAATCCTTTAGAGTAATGAGTTTGTAGCTAGCACTACATCAGCCCACGTGTTCGTAGAAGTCGGCTTCTTGGAATTCGCTTACCATACGACCTTGATAGACTTATTATGTTAATGTCTCAACCAATTGGATGCATTAAAATTTCACACTGCTTCACAGTTATTTGTTTGATTGACAGATAGGTGTGGCTAACATGAAATTTGACTGGAAATTGTGTTAATTACATATATTATGTGAAAATTAAATTGACATTTACACGTTTCTCTGTAGACAATTTGGTTTAAAACAGACTTTAAATGATTTAAGGAATTGGATTGTCGGTTGTTCATGGATGCCTGAATATCGGACATTTACTCAGTTATTACAAGTTTTTGTTTAATCGTGCAGCATGAAAACAGCGATACTACGATATTACATCACTTGTCTATAGTCCAAACTAAAAATGCCCAGTGTGACCACATGGTGTTGAAAAAAAATTGCGTCACGAAATTCATATCATAACAACAATGGTGCTATTGGCAATTATATTTTACAATTGCAAACTGTTACAGGGGTGTAATCGTCGGGCGGTCGAACAGATTGAACTTCAAACATTTCTGCACTCCTAATATTTATTATACCTTAGCTGAATCATTGTGTATTTGTTAATGTATTCATGCGACAAATTATCTACCACTATAAAAATCACTTATCTTGGCTTGCTTAATGTAACGTTCTGGATGTTGGTTTTACCCACGCCTATTGTCAGTGTGAAATAAATTATTGATTCAATGCAATAAAATCAATAACAGATTACTTTTATTTAAAACCAGCTGTCAAGGGTGGTCTTGGTTTTGGCAAGACCGATTTTCAGCAGCTTCCATGAAGGGCAGTGTTTAACGAATCCCCGTTTTTCAACATTTTATCACCAACTGGCATTAAATTCCTGCAACCAATCAGCAAGGTTACTCAATCATTTGTAAAGTTATGGTATTTTGGGGATTACTTTGATCAAATCTGATGATGATTTATTATAATGTATCGCCACTTTGCAGGGTCGCTTAAAGAAACCAAGAGGTGACCACGTCTTTGAAAATACCCATCACTTAGGTTGCGTTAGGCAATGGTCATTCAGTACATCATAATTACATAAGAAAAACAGTCAGTGTCATGAAATAGACATAACTGCATCAGCAAGTTAGACTTAACAAAGACTTAACAGAAAAAATGGAATGGTTCTGTTACGTATTTGCTGCAGATGCTTCTGCTTTTTATGAAAAGTCTTACATTAGACAAAAAGACTTAATATAACCAAGTTAGGGAATGTTTTTATGTCTGAAATGTCTGAAAATAGCATTGAAGATCACCTTAGTCCACTGAAGGGGATGTGGTCACATTTATAATTACAATCCTGTAACTAGAACATTGCAATTACTGAGGCACTTTCTAACTTTACCAAAAAACTGAGTCACTTATTAAGGGCCATTGATTAAGGCCTTTTACCAACAAAACGTAGTCATTGAGTCACTTATTAGTGGTCATTGATCATAACATAACTGAAATACTTGCCGAATTGTGCTAAACAGAACAAAAACATGTTAGAATGCTTTAAGATAAAAAAAAAAAAGAGCCCTGATCTTTTTCAAAGATGAAGTTTTAGAAATTACTGTTCAAGGAAATTTATAACCAATAAAGTAATTTAACATTCATTGAGTTTTTTAAGCACTGAATTATTTGCTTTACCAGTGAAATTATTGATAATATATAAAGAAGTGACAGTAAATGTGAAGGAATAAGGCTTTAAACATTTGACTCATTATAGCTGTTTTTTGTCATGTAAAAATATGCAGTTTTAGCCATCTGTACAGAAGTATGCTGATAGTTTCACTTCTGTTATCTGAGTCATTGGATGACACTTTTTCAGTTAGTTCTCTAGAAGTAGTCATTGTTGGTTTACCATCTGTACAGCAATTCTTTGGAAGGTTTACTTTAGTTATATTCATTGTTGGTTTACCATCTGTACAGCAATTCTTTGGAAGGTTTACTTTAGTTATAGTCATTGTTGGTTTGCCATCTGTACATCAGTTCTTTGGAAGGTTTACTTTAGTTATAGTCATTGTTGGTTTACCATCTGTACAGCAATTCTTTGGAAGGTTCACTTTAGTTATAGTCATTGTTGGTTTGCCATCTGTACAGCAATTTTTTTGGAAGGTTTACTTTAGTTATAGTCATTGTTGGTTTACCATCTGTACAGCAATTCTTTGGAAGGTTTACTTTAGTTATATTCATTGTTGGTTTACCATCTGTACAGCAGTTCTTTGGAAGGTTTACTTAAGTTATAGTCATTGTTGGTTTACCATCTGTACAGCAATTTTTTTGGAAGGTTTACTTTAGTTATAGTCATTGTTGGTTTACCATCTGTACAGCAATTCTTTGGAAGGTTCACTTTAGTTATAGTCATTGTTGGTTTGCCATCTGTACATCAGTTCTTTGGAAGGTTTACTTAAGTTATAGTCATTGTTGGTTTACCATCTGTACAGCAATTCTTTGGAAGGTTCACTTTAGTTATAGTCATTGTTGGTTTGCCATCTGTACAGCAATTTTTTTGGAAGGTTTACTTTAGTTATAGTCATTGTTGGTTTACCATCTGTACAGCAATTTTTTTGGAAGGTTTACTTTAGTTATAGTCATTGTTGGTTTACCATCTGTACAGCAGTTCTTTGGAAGGTTCACTTTAGTTATAGTCATTGTTGGTTTACCATCTGTACAGCAATTCTTTTGAAGGTTCACTTTAGTTATAGTCATTGTTGGTTTGCCATCTGTACAGCAATTTTTTTTGGAAGGTTTACTTTAGTTATAGTCATTGTTGGTTTACCATCTGTACAGCAATTTTTTTTGGAAGGTTTACTTTAGTTATAGTCATTGTTGGTTTACCATCTGTACAGCAGTTCTTTGGAAGGTTTACTTTAGTTATAGTCATTGTTGGTTTGCCATCTGTACAGCAGTTCTTTGGAAGGTTTACTTTAGTTATAGTCATTGTTGGTTTACCATCTGTACAGCAATTTTTTTTGGAAGGTTTGCTTTAGTTATAGTCATTGTTGGTTTACCATCTGTACAGCATAACTTTAATTTTTATAGCCATTGTTTTTTTTACTCTTGCACAGTATTTCTCTCTTGGTATTGTAGTCAGTGAAGGTCAGAATAGGAGGGCCTGGTGTTACGTACAGCCTCACCTTATAATCATCCTTTCTACCTTTTTGTTTTTCAGAACTTTTGAAGGGTCTTTTCAGATGATTAGGATCTGTAATAGTTGATTTCCAGAAAGAAATGTTAAGTAAGAATTGCATAAATCAAATATTGTGTAATTAGGACAGAAAGTTAAGATGGTCTGAAACATGAATTATGCTGCTATTGCTAAGACCATTATGTAGGCCTGACTGTGGAGAGCTGTTATGGACAAGCCAAAAGACCAATTTGTATCTGGTTTACTTTTCTGTCATCTGATGTTGACATTTCTATTCTCATCACAAAGACTTGTACTCGACAATTTTCTAAGACAATTATGGAATCAAGTGCAATCTGAGAAGAAACTGAGGCAGTCAAGTCTGTCAGGCTATTTTCTGTGAAGCATCATGGAGAATTTCCCATCTTGCAAGACAGGAAGAGGATTTCCGAGGTCTTTAGAGTATTCAGAATAACTGATTTGTAAATGTACATGTAAGGTGGCTCTACAGTAATTATTCAAATAAGGTTTTATTCAAGACAATAAAATAAATGGAAAAGAAAAGTTGTAATAAAATATCGTACTGAAGCTGGATTTAAGCTCAAACATAGAGTTTTTCAGTATTGGACTTTAAGGCAGTTGGGTTTATAAAAATCACTAGTGTTAAAGGGATACACAGCTGGCAAATGAATGCCCCAAAAATTAAAACTGATATCGTTTGCTAAAATCACGTTCAATATGAAGAACTTTAAAATCCCAGTATGTTTGTAGTGAAATGCAGGCTTGAACGTAAATATTTGAACGTTTTTAAACAGAAAGTAAAACGTGAACGAAATCACCGAGTTATTTTCAAATAGGTCACGTGACAAAAACAACCAATTGTCGTTTCTCTTGGGTTGCTTTTTGACGCAGATCACGTGACAGGTACTCCAACCGTCCAATCATTCACTGCGGAATTTAGCGCGAAATCGAAATTTTCTATCTAGACCCACGTGGGTCAAGTTAGGAAACCACCCGGTTTTTCATTTAAAAAGAGAAAATCTTTGTTACTGGGACTGATCATTGTATTTATTTCGATCACATTTATAGAATATTGATTGAAGACATGAGAAAGAAAGCATAAACATTTTGCCTGTATATCCCTTTAATCCTCTTCTGAGAAATTTATCAAACTTAATATCTAATGACCATAATTTATGAGCAAGGTTACTTTAAATATTTCAACGTTACTGTCTCTTTCAAAATACATATAATTATGGTAACTCAAAACAAAACAAAAAAAAGAAGAAAAAAAAGTTTATCATGGTTACATGAAGTGTTATAAAATTATGCTTGTATAATATGAATAACAATGTCTGTACCAGTATAGCACCTTTAAACATGACAGGAATAGCTTGCTTGTCATTTACAGACAGATACATACCATACGAGGAGAGGCCTTGTTTAAACAGATTTTATTTTGCAATCAGTGGTCAGTTATTAGACTATCTGTATCATTTAGGTAGCCACCCAAGATTGAAAGTTTTACTTCTAAAGAATGTCTGAAAATATCTTTAACTGTCAGTGAACACCAGTTAGGTGTTCTCTTGCAATTTTAAGCAGCAACTCTATTCATTACAAAGCAAAAACATATAGAGGTTCTTAAATAATTGATTGACTTTTTATTTACTATGACATATGTTTGAATAAGTAAGCACTTTAAAAAAACTTCTTTCCATGATTTAAAAATATTTGGCATTTAAAGTTCTAAAATAATCATGAAGCTGAGGTATAATCAACAGTTGATTAAACACAATGAATTATAAGGACATGAAGCTGAGGTATAATCAACAGTTGATTATACACAATGAATTATAAGGACATGAAGCTGAGGTATAATCAACAGCTGATTATACACAATGAATTATAAGGACATGAAGCTCAATATAGAATGTTTCAAGGAAGTTATTATACCCAAATGTAGGGCATATAGTACTGACTTGTGTACACTCTTCCATTTTTTATTGGATATTAATATAACTTGCCGCAGTTACCCATGACATTGTCACAATTATCCATGACATTGCCACAATTACCCTTGACATTGCCACAGTTACCCATGACATTGCCACAATTATCCTCGACATTGAGTTGACATGTGACAAAAAGGGCACTGTTTTTGAAGGCCAAGGTCACAGATCATTGTTTTAATGATTAGAATTTTTCCAGTTTTAATTTTTGTGTCAGCTTGATGGTACATTAAAGGATGTGGAAATAATTTAGCAAAAGCATTTGCTAGAAAAGGGAAACATTTCCCAAACAATTTGTCTTTGTGTCTGTTTATCCCTTTTTGTTTTTTGGTTTGTTATTTAGATTATATAGAATACTGCCCGCCTATATTGAATGCTTTGTAACTCAATGGTAAATGACTGGATTTTAAAGAAACTTGGCAAAAAAAATATTCCTCATTTTGAGGCAATGTGTGGTAAATCAGCCATTTTCCTCCCTGTTTGTCTTGAAAGCCAGTGATGAAGAAAACTGCCTTACTGTTTTTCTGATCACCACTTATTGCATGTTATGAGTTATTCCTTAATTTCTAAAATCTGAAATAATTGTTATGTGTACATGTATAAACAATGTCTGAAAGATTAGTATTTAAGATATATTTGAGAGCATTTTACATTATAGCAGACTGATAGTGGTGGCTCAGCATACAGAATAATGGTTTTGTTTCCAGAAATCTGATTCTGTTACAGATATTGCCTTCAGAGTTTCTGATTCTATAAAAATTGTGAATTTGCATGCACATTAGACTATAGTAAAGTGAGAATAATGGATTTTATATTTCTATTTAATTTGTTTTATGAGTTTCAAGGCTTCTGAAGCTAGTTTTTTTGGTTACAGACAGTTTGATAAGAGATCATTATACCATAGTGAATTGAAATTTTCTTTGTTCTTCAGTTGTTTATATATTTCAGATAAACTATGCCTGTATATCAAACTGTGATATAACTGCAGCATTTGTCAGTTATCCCATAGCACACAGTTGATCTTAAACCTTTACAATCACCATTACATACTATGGTATAAAATATTTACAGCAATTTTTCTTGTGTATATGAACTGCAAATTTGGGTGGCCCGCTTGTGTGTATAAGTCACTTTTTTCTCAGAAATCATGTTGAAAAAAAAAAACCCAAAAAACTTTCTAATTCAAAAAATCCTCGAGGTAGATCGAGTGTTTCCTGCTATTGAGTACTGAAGTGTTATATCTTTAACTCAATTTTTTACATGTCTTAAGCTTGTTTTACAAGTCAAAGCCATATATGGACATCTCTGCAAACCTAGGTAGGCACTAGTGGTCAGTACAGTCCTAGTTTAAATTCAGTCTTCACAAGTCAATTGCCCAGTGCCACATGCCCAATGCCTGTGGCAACCTTAAGCTGATTCACTGCTGGCATTCATGTATTTTGAGACATTTATTTAAAATGTAAAGATATTATGTGATAATGTATTTTCAAGCAGCCTGCTGAAAATTTTATGTCAAGGATTTTAAATTGATCAATTATCTTTCACATTTAATTATTTCACCACGGAAGTTCTGTTTCTGGATTTTAATCATACAGAAGTTTTTCACAACTGAGCTTTACATGTTTCAGTGTACATTGAAACTTGACATTAGTTGACATTGTATTTTGTGCAGAAACATGACCTGTGGTGTAAAATATCATACAAGTTATACCAACAAAACATGACAATGACAGGACTGGCTGGTGCCTTAGGATATTGAAAATACAGTAAAACTTTATTAACTTGAGCATCAATAACTGATTAGCCTGGGGTAAGTGGAAGTCGCTTTTCCGACGGAATTCTCTGTATGTTTAATTATACATCCCAGTGGATAATTCCAGCATTAATAGTTTGATAACTGGAGTACCACCTAAGGTATTTTTCTTTCTAATTTACCTGCAGCAGCTCAGTCACTGATAGAAAAATATTTCTCACCTTTGCCAACTCTCTTATTAGCTCACCTGATCACAGCTGAGGGTGAGCTTTTAGGATCGTTGAGTCCCAGATTTCCATGGTCCACAATTGGTTTGTTAACACTCTAGAAGTTACATTTTTGACCTAATTATCATGAAACTTGATCAGAATGATTGTTTCAATAAGATCTTGGACAAGTTCAAATGTGGGTCAAGTCGGACTGAAAACTAGGTCACAAGGCTGTATCAAAGGACAACTGTGTTAATACTGTAGAGGTCACATTTTTTGTTCAAATGACATTAAAATTTGTCAGAATATTTGTCTTGATGATATTTAGGTGACACCAGGTCAAAACATAGGAAAACCTTGTAAACACTGTAGAGGCTACATTTTTTTGTTCAAATGACAAAAGAACTTGTCAGAATTTTTGGCTGGATGATATCTAGGTCAAGTTCTGGGTCATTTTTGGTGAAAAACTAGGTCATAGGGTCAAAACATTGATAAACCTTGTTAACACTCTAGAGGCTACATTTTCTTTCCAAATTTCATGAAAACTTGTCAGAATGTTTGTCTTGATATTATCTAGGCCGAGTCTGAGTATGGGTCATTTTGGGTGAAAAACTAGGTCACAGGGTCAGAACATAGTAAAACCCTGTTAACACTCTGAGGCTACATTTTCTTTTCTTTTGATGATATCTAGGTCAAGATCAAATATGGGTTATATTGAGTCAAAAACTATCATTTGGTGAAAATACAGATTTATCTTGATAACAACTTTGAGGCTACATTTTCATTCCAAATGTGGTGCAAATATGTCAGAGTCTGTTTTGATGATATCTAGGTCAGGTTCTAATATGAGTTATCTAAGGTCGAAAACTAGGTCTTGTGGTCAAAACACAGAAAAACCTTGTTTAGACTCTAGAGGCTACATTGTAAAATGATAATAGGGGAATGATGCTTGTCCATTTCAGTACAATTAACTTTCTCAAAGCTGAGTTATAGCCCTTCCTTTTGGAAATGCTGGCAGTATGTTCGTCAGGAGCCGTTATATCCATTGTGCTTTGAGAGATTTAGTTTAACCTAGTGGGATTGTAAATGATAATAGGCCAATGAGACATGTCAGTTGCAATACAATGAACTCTCTCATAGCTGAGTTATAGCCCTTGATGTTTTACAAATGTAAGCATTAGGTCCATCTACAACCATTGCCCTTCTGTAGTGTTTTTTTCAGTTGATTGAAACTTAGTATGCTTGTCTGTAACTATTGAAAAAAATTGAAATTTCACAAGGACTCCCATGTAGTCAGCATTATCAGTAAAGTATATATTCCTTAATTCGTTCATATTT
The DNA here is from genome assembly GCA_012932295.1 of Cyclina sinensis. Lineage (NCBI taxonomy): Eukaryota > Metazoa > Mollusca > Bivalvia > Venerida > Veneridae > Cyclina > Cyclina sinensis. The sequence continues at coordinate 3,789,280 of JAAONU010000001.1, forward strand.
ATTTCAAGTTATATGTTTGTTTTCTGTGCTTGCACAAAATAAAAAGAACAACATCAACATGTTTTGTATGTTTTCTTTCACATTTGTGAATGTACATGTTCAATAAATATGTCAATCTATAAAGCGTTTTCATCTGTTGCCTAGTTATTGCAACTTCACAACGCAACTTAACTTTCTTAAAATTTGCTTGTTTTACATTTCATGATGATTACTTCTATTGTTATTTGAGTGGTTAATTGTTGTCAATTTTCAGCAAGCCATATTTGGTTTAATGGAACCCCATTATTTGCATGTTTTAGTTAAGGCATTTTCATTTACGAATTGATCAGTCAAATGATGTTCACAAAGTGTTTCGAGTTTTTAATTATGAGACATTTAAATAGATAAAGAAAAACCTTTTGTTTTGTGTACCATTATTTTGACCTACACCCTTGAAACTTCATAGGGTGATTGCCCTTACTAAATAGAAGACCCCTATTGTTTTTGGGGTCAGAAGATGAAGGTCAAGGTCACTAGTAGCATCCTGAATTCAAAATCATGTCAGCTCAATAACTCAAGTACCATTTGACTCAGTGCCTAAAAACTTCATAAAATGTCTGCCCTTATTGAGTAAAAGACTCCTATTGCTTTTTGGTCGGTAGGTCTAAGGTCAAGGTCACAGTCACCTTCAATGTGAATATGGTTTCCACTTAAAAACTCTAACCATTTGACCCACAGCCTTCAAACTTAATAGAGTGGTTGCCCTAATTGTGTAAAAGACCCATAATGTTATTGAGATCAAAGGTCAAGGTCATGGTTACCTTCAATTTAAATATGGTTTCTGCTTAATAACTGGAGCCTTCAAATTTTAGTTCATGTTTGGTTGTGCTTATTGACAGTCAATACATCAAAGGTCAAGGTCATGATCACCTTGACTTTCTAAATGGTTTTCACTCGGTAACTCCAGCACCATTTGAATCAAACTTCATTGAGTGATTACCCTTATTTAGTAGAGAAGTTCTTTTGTTTTGCGAGTCAGAAGGTCAGAGGTCATGAACTGTTTCCACTCAATAACTTAAGTATCATTTGACCGACAGCCTTCAAGCTTCATAGAGTGGTTGCCCTTAGTAAGTCAAAGATCAAGGTCACCTTGAATTTGAAAACTATTTCCACTCGATTACTTGAGTAACATTTGGCACACAGCCTGCAGTTCAAACATTCATGGTAGGGGGACATGCATGTCATTCTGACACCTCTTGTTGAGTATTTGTTACACTATGCATTCTTGGTGCAGCATTTGTGTGTTTTTATTATTTTATATAAAAGAAAAGTTTCTAATTTTCTACATCCCTTTGAACATTTCTCTGGGTAACAGTGCATTGTAGAAGGATATTTGTCAACAATTTATATTAAGAAACTTTTTCACCTTAATCTAATAAAAAACAACAAATAAACAAGGAACAACCTATATTTAGAAATGAAATGCATTGTATATGGACTGAATAAATGAGTTTTCCCCAGTAGAAGATATAAAACTAGAGCTATCACTGAATGTGATTAATACCCCCACAGAACTGCCTAGTCAGAGGCAGAAGGGAAAATATCGAGTAAGAACTAATATAAGATATAAACAAAAATTTCTGTAAAACAGAATGGAATACTCTGAAAATTTTCAGCCCAGTGAAAACTCTACTTTTTTACTGCTGTTGAGAAATATAAATGCTGTTGTTACTTTAAATCTGTGGTTTATTTATTGTCAGGAGTTGGGTAATAAAAGACTGAATTGTAAAAATTGATGTGAGATCTTATGACTTATTAATTGGCTGGGATGAGTTTAACATGTGAGCCAACTTATTTTATTTAACTTATTGTCAAGCATGACAAACTTAACATCGAGAACGAAAATATGGATAACGTGAAAGTGTGCCCTTGGCCTTTGAGATATGTGCATCATCGTGATTTAGTTAAGATTTTGTACTAAGTTATTTGAATATCCCCAGTCAATACTGAAGTTTGAGCTCAGACAAACAGAGCAGCATCCAGTTTGTAACTGTGTCATGTAAGTATCACCTTGACCTTTCAAGTAGTGATCTAGTGGTACTTGCACAAAACACATTGTGTCTTCATATTAAGGCAAATATTTGTTTTAAATTACTTTAAGGCAAATACTTGAGAATCCTGCAATCTGTAGTGAAGTTATATAGAGCCCAAACAAGTTTTGCACATGATGATCGACCATTTACGTGCCAGCGTACTGACTGACCTACAGCATGACAGACTAAGTGATTCCAAAATACTCCACTGCAAGTAGGTAGTGGGAATATAGTTTAGAGTTTCATGAGTTAAACTTGATGTCCTCAGTTGGACATCTCTAACATTATTCCTATCCTCTGGATGAAACTTCTTAAAGTTTGCAGCGCTAACTGCTGTTGTATCATGATTTCACAGGATAAATTACATGATCTGATGATCTGTTCATTTAGTTATTGCCTGCACATTTCTTGAGCATATTGAACTCAGGGTTGCAGAAATTTAGTTCAGTTTATTAATGTTCAGTCTTCATTTATAAACAAACAATACTTTGTTAAGTGACATACATATGACTGGAACTCTTAAAAAAACAAAATTGTGGTAATTAAAAAAATAACTCACAGAACTTTGACTAAATCTTACTTAACAAAGTATCGCATGGAAATCATCTACCAGTTTGGGATAAATCCTTTGGCTATGATCCCCAGGAGAAATTAGATAAAGACATTAGAACAGAGGTCCCATATTTGTTGGCTATTATTTAATTACCATGTGCAAATTTGATTGTGGATCCATTCAGAGAAATCCTCTCTGACAGAGGCTTGGCTGATGGAAAGCTTCTGTTGATCCAGATTGTCACAGTGTTAGATATGTTTGATGGGCAGAAGATACTGTTTTGACAATTTGTGCTATGAAAGTAATAGATATTGGAATTAAATCAAGTGTTTCTGTTTTTTATGTGATAAAAGACTTGCAAAGCAAAGCAGACATGATAAAAGAAGATCTGATTGAAATAAAGATGTTTTCAAAAGATTTTATCTGCCTTACACTTGATGGCATGTTACTGCCAGGCTGTAGCTTAAGAAACACAACAGAAAAATGTTATTGTGAAAGATAATACAGGCCATTCATGATGCTACAAATATGCATCCGACCATGAAGAATTTTCGTAATATCGCATTTTTCGTAGACTCGCATTTTTTATTCATACATGGTGTTGATACTATCGTAAACTGTTAGTGTTGTTATATATTGTTGTCGTGGTATGTCGGAGTCAGTAAAGACTTAAATAATTAAGAACAACTGAAAATTTGATGTCATTTTCATTGCATATTTAAATGTTATCAATCAATACAACTAAAATGCATATATAAAACAATATACAAGTGTACATTGACATAATGTGGTAGGAATGTAGTACTGAATAGATAGATATGCATGCACTAATGTTACACACTGAATGAGTACACAACCGTTACACTTCAGTTTACACAGTTAAAAGCCTGTAGTAGTTTTGTATCACACATTTTAAGCAATAAAACTTGTCCAGATTTTATACCGTTAGAAATTTTTGACACGTTATCACTCAAAAAGTTTGTTTAACAATCAAACAAACCCACTTGTTGTTTGCAGCATATTGTGCCACTGTTGCTTAAGGACAGCAAACACAAGGCAATCTGCACGAGCAACAAGTATCACTCAGAGAGATGTGAAAACACCTGTCTGACTGCGATTCACTATATTACATCTTTATTTCATTGTTAATTACATTATGGGACGGTGATAATTGTTCGCTCAGTTGCATTTTTCGTTAAATCGCATTTCGTTAAAATTTGCATTTTATCTTAATTGAATAAAGAAGAAATAAATGATGGGACCGATCACTTCTTTCGTAGTACATCGTTATTTCGTTATACTGCGATTCGTAGCAGTGCGATTGGACTGTAGCGAATTAAGAAAAATGATAAAACACTATTTTGTATCATTAATCCATGCCCTTTGCCATGAAGTTAGTGGGTATTTTGTATTTAGCAAGATTAGATCAACCTATGTAAATTGAAATGAAACATATTTGAAAAAAAAAACAACTGTTATTGCTATAAATGTGAGAAATTGAAGTTAAGTCAGATTGCACCTTATGAAGATTTTGCACACTGATTGGTTTGTTCACTGCTATATATATATATATATATATATATATATATATATATATATATATATATATATATATATATATAGAATATATCATATGATGCACTTCAGAGTACTATGGTTAATTAAACGGACAGAGAGAAAATTATTTAATATTCACCAACTAGAATGTTCATTGATATTAACATGCCTACATCTAGTTATGTAACATATGCCAATTATGAGCACAGCAAAAGAGTAAAAGAAGTAAATGCAGATACTTTTCCCTCTACGGTAATATTGTGCGTTCCTCGAATTGTCTCTGCCATGTAGGCTACTTTGGTTATGTAAATTCATTCACATATCACTTGAAAAAGATACGCACCTATCAATATAAAAGCCCAGTTGATTTTCAGATATTTTATGGCATAATCTGGTAACACATTTTGCTCACATTTCCTGCTGCAGTATTCACATATAACTGGAAAAAGATATACCTGTCAGTAAAAAAATTGCGAGTGATTTTTAGAGATACTGGGTAATTGTATTATATGGGGCATTTGTCTAATAATGAGACAAACCATTGAGCTTGAAGTGTTATTAAACAGAAGATTTCAGATATAAATTGTGGAAGCTAGCCATTGCTGTGTTCATTTAAGCTTCAAATTACACAATTATTAACTCTTCCTGTGTTGGTGTCAACAGTAATAGATACAAGGAAATCAAAATCAATTTCCTGCTATGGCTACTGCCAAATAATTATTGAAGATGATCAGGACTTAGTGATTTGTGTTAGGCTTTAGAGACACTAAAGAACTACAGTAAAACATGTTTAAATGGCATCTGTAAAGAGTAAACACTTATAATTAAGCAGATCTAGAATATATATCCAAAGGAGTCTTCTGTAATAAACATTATATAAATAAAGGGTAACCTTTGATTTGATGAGATATTGCAATGTACTTAAGCTCAATTATTGCCATGATAAAATTGTTGCAATGGATGCTGTTACAAGGTCTTGCCTCAACCTTAATGATATATGGGGCTACAAGATGTTGCCTGCATCTCATGTATATATATAAACATCACCATTTATCTTATCAAATGTTTTTGTATTTAGCTGATTGTTCAGAAATACTCTGAGAGTACAGAAAAGATCAAAACTCAAACAAGTTAGGCATAGAACTTAAAGATCTAGCTGTTTGGAACCTAACAGAAGCTTTAATTGACAATGCATTCCTAGCTGTGTCATGTTATTTTCAATTTGATCAACTAAAATTAACTTTGATTTATAAATTAAATGCCAGTTAACATCTTATCATAATCTAGCAAACAGGTGTTTTTCATTTGTAGCAAAATATAAATAGAATAGAGCTGAAAATTTATTTGTATGAAGCCATTATAATCTGAAGGGACAGTTTTCAGGTGGGGGGAAAAACCAACAGCAACATCTAAATTTATTGAAGGTTTGTAATAATCTGATTATATTTGAATTTTTATATTATTCTTGAATATGGTTACCCTGTCAAACAGCATGAAGACTCTATCTTAAAGGAAGACTTAAATGCTTCAGTACTGGATATTATTGAAAAAATACTGATGTTTATGATAGATTGATTAATTTGCCCCTGTGGTACCCTAAAGCTCACAACTTGCCCCTGTGGTACCCTAAAGCTCACTTCCAGGAAGTTTAGAAGATTCTGTTATGTATGCCCCACTGACATGCAAGCAAGCAATATACAGATCAGTTAATTAAATAGGGAAACTTGAGTGTTAGTTAATTTATTATTGATGATATTTATTACATTTTAACATAAATGTTGTGATATTTGCATGTGTCATTCATAATGAAATTGATCTTTTTAAATCCCTTGATTCTTTAAGTTAATCTACAAAAGAAAACCCCAAGTACTCTTTGACCTTCTTTTCTCTTTTACAAATTGGAGAATGCAATGTTTTTGTTCTTTATTATCATCATCAGAGAAAAGGTATCGATTTCTGAAGTTCCAGCCAAATAGAACACTGTATGGATATAATTTAAATTTGCATCAGTTTATAGAAGAAAATTCCTTCAAAGTTCAAATGTTCCATTACCCAGACAATCTAAAATTTCTCAGAAGTTTGATGTGTGAATATAGTTAGTCACTTTACTGTTAATTCCAAAAACAGCTACATAATGAGATATCTTTACCAGACAAAGTTTAAATATAAATGGTGAGAAGACTGTTCCAGGTCTTTTAAATTCACTTTTTGCAAATAAAAGAAAACTTTAGTGTTTTTTTTTTCTAAAATAGAATAGTTTGATTAAAAATTATCATGCTATTTTCAATACATTTTACCAGAAATCATAGAAATAGGTGTCTTTTTGAGTAACCAGTGGCTGTTTCGGCAGCAGTTAATGCCAGCATAGGCTTTGTAGATATATCTGTTGTATTGTTACTAAAAAAAGTTAAGAATTTTGAATCAGGCTTATACATGTACCAATATTTCAAAAGTGTCAAGATGACTTCCTCAGCCCTAGTTTCTCTTTTTGACCTAACTTGTAAGCTCACCTGAGCAAATGCTCAGAGTGAGCTATTGTGATCAGTTTTATTTAGGTAAAAGAGCACAAAGAAAACATGGCAATAACATGATGCATGATATAACAAAAACACTGCATACATACAAATTATAGACCATGTAATGCACACCAATACCAGGGATAACACAAAAAAGAAAAAAAAAACATTTTCCTTATTTCCATTGTGGTCCCTTTGGCTTTCTTTAATTGATTCCTACATTTGAATGATGCATGCTTGGAAAAGCTATCGTTGACTTTTGTCAGGAAACAGGGGTTCATTTTGATGTCACCAAAAACCAGTCTACAGGTGGCTATATAAATACTTCTGTTTGTATTGTTTTGTTCTGCAGTTCAGCTATTTAATCCAGCATTAAAATATTAACATAGCATGATTTTCATAAGTTGGGTGAGTGAGTCAATTCCTTATGATCAGATATTTGGTTTTTAGCTCACCTGAGCCTTTGGCTCATGGTGAGCTATTGTGACAGGACTTAGTCCCGCGTCCATCGTCCATCAACAATTTCATTCAGACAACATCTCCTCTGAAACCTCTGGGCCAAATTTGATGAAACTTGCCTGGGATGTTCCTTGCATGAAGCTCTACCAAAGTTGTTTAAAGAATTCAATTCCATCAAGAACTCTGGTTGTTATGGCAACTTAAAGGAAAAACTTTGAAAATCTTCTTGTCTGAAACCACAAGGCCCTGAACCTTAAGATTTGGTATGTAGCATTGTCTAGTGGACCTCTATCAAGTTTGTTTAAATTATACCCCTGGGGTCAAGTTTGGTCCCTACCTCGGGGGTCAATTGATTTTACATAGGCTGATATAGTGAAACTTAAAAAATTTTCTTGTCTGAAACCACAAGGCCCTGAGCCTTAAGATTTGGTATGGGACATTGTCTAGTGAACTTCTACTAAGTTTGTTCAAATTATGCCTCTGGGGTAAAATTTGGCCCCACCCAGGGGGTCAATTGATTTTACATAGGCTTACATAGGGAAAACTTTAAAAATCTTTTCTCTGAAACGACAATGGCCTGAGCCTTAAGATTTGATATGTAGCATTGTCTAGTGGACCTCTACCAAGTTTGTTCAAATTGTGGTGAAATTTGGCCTCACTCTGGGGTCATTGATTTTACATAGGCTTATATCTAGGCAAAACTTTGAAAATCTTTTTGTCTGAAACAAAAAGGCCCTGAGCCATAAGATTTGGTATGTAGCATTGTCTAGTGGACCTCCAGTAAATTTGTTCAAAATCCCCCTAGGGTCAAATTTAGCCCTGCCTCTTTGGTCAGTTGATGTTACCTAGGCTTACATAGGCAAAACTTTAAAACACCTCTTGTCTGAAACCACAGAGCCTGGAACTTAGATATTTTTAATGGAGCATCAGTTACAGGTCATCTACCACTTTGTTCAAATTACGCCCCTTGAGTGAAAGTTGGCCCTGGGGGTCACTTGTATTCATATAGATTTATATAGGGAGATATTTAAAAAAGCTTTTGATGTTAGCTCAATATCAGACCCAAAGGCAAAGTATTCAGGTGAGCGATCTAGGGCCATCATGGCCCTCTTGTTGTTTTTATAGGGAAGATGAGTTTCTTGTTTCATTGATGAATTTGGAAACTTACAGCTGATGCTGCAATTCAGATTGTAGAGTGATATTTGGAAACATTGTCTCAAATTGCTTTTGTTTTTAGCTCACCTGAGCACAAAGTGCTCAGGCTGACCTTTTCTGGTCAGTCTTTGTCCGTCGTCCAGTCCGTCATCAACTTTTCATTCAAACAACATCTCCTCTGAAACCAATTGGCCAAATTTAATGAAACTTGCCTGGGATGTTCCTTGCATGAAGCTCTGTTCAAATGTTTCTGGTCCATTGCATTTCTGGTTCACTGGAGCTAAAAATAGATTTCAAAAGTTGGATCTTTAAAAATCTTCTACTCTGAAACCTCAAGGCCTGGAGCTTAGATATTTGGTATGAAGCATCAACTAGTGGATCTCTACCAAGTATATTCAAATTATGACCCTGGAGTCAAAACTGACCCCACCCCAGGGGTCAGTTGATTTTACATAGATTTATGTAGGGAAAACTTAAAAATCTTCTTGTCAGAAACCACAAGGCCTAGAGTTTAGATATTTGGTGTGCTGGATTGTCCAGTGGACCTCTACCAAGTTTGTTCAAATCATGGCCCCTGGGTCAAAAAAGGCCCCACCCCAGGGGTCACATATTTTACATAGAGGTATATAGAGAAAACTTTAAAAAATCTTGTCAGAAACCGCAAGGCCTAGAGTTTAGTTATTTGGTGTGTAGCATTGTCTAGAGGACCTTTACCAAGTTTGTTTAAATCATGACCCTTGAATCAAAACTGGCCCCTCCTGGCGTGTGTGTGTGTGGGGGGGTCATTTGATTTTACGCAAGGACTTAAAATAAAAAAAAAATATAGGGAAAACTTTAAATGTCTGCTCCTCTTAAACACCAAGGGCTGGAACTTCAATTTTTCATTGTTATGTCTCCCAACCCCGCCCTTCTGATGGAGACATAATTATTGTTTTTGCCCTGGCCATGGGTGTCTGTTTGTCTGTCTGTCTGTCACACTTTGTTTCCTTTCAATAACTTCAGTACCAGTTGACCCAGAGCCTTCAAACTTGACACGGTTATTGTCCTTATTGAGTAGAAAAAAAAACCTTTTGTTTTTTGGGTCAGTTAGTGAAAGGTCAAGGTCAGAGGGACCTCTGGAGTGAAAAGCGTTTCCACCCAGTGACAGGAGTACCATTTCACCCAGAGCCTTCAAACTTCATAGGATGATTGCTTTTACTAAATAGAAGAACCATATTGTTTTGGGGGCTAGTATGTCAAAGGGCAAGGTCAGAGGAACCTGTAGAGTGAACATCATGTTACAAATTTAGCAACAAGCAACATTTTGACTTTAAAATTCTTATAATTTAACTTTAAAATTCTTATAATTTCCCTTAAGTCTTATAAATGCTAATTTGTGCCACCTAAAAGAAAGAAAGGAAGAAATCAGAAGAAAAATCAGATCAACTTTCAATGTTTCTGCCTGTTGTGTACAGTTAGAGACTGTAGAATGAAAATTTAATTCTCTTAAACTTGTTGAATAGGAAGTCATAAAAAAAGAAAATAACACTTCTGTTTGTCTCAGAATTTCCGTCAGGGCTACTTAGGGAACTGTTTCCTCTGTCTCCAAAAAAAGTTAAAAATATACATAAAATACAAGAAAAAGTTACCAATTAATATTTTGGAGTTGCTGTGCTTAACAAGAAATGGTGCAGAAATGAAACCAGATAAAATGTCATCTAGTCATCTGTTATAACTTACGGTGTCAAAATTTTCATGTATTCCATCTTATTTCCTACAAATGAATATAATGTAATATCCCAAAGGGGTAGATTTTCCTTCAAACTGAAAGTGGTTTCCATGGTAACCAGGAATTACTTGACAAGTGACAATAACCAATCTTAATATGTTTATTGCCTGCAAGGTGACAGCATAATGTAAAATCTAACATTACGAGCACACCAGAGACTCCTGCTAAAACTGTAACCGGAGAGACTGAACAGTTCTGAGATTTTTTCCAATATATAGTAACCACTTTAATGCTGGCAATCTTCTTAGAATGAAATTCTTCTTTTCTGTCTCTCCTGTAACAATGAATGTATTATATTGTAAGGAGTGTCCCTGTAAATTTATGGAAAGGTTAATTAATAATTAAAAAAAAAAGTCTAGCAATATTATTTTATATTCACATTACTACTGAGCATTGGTTTGAATAAGAAAAAAATGCACAAGACATTTAAGGAAAGCTTTAGACATTGTACAAAAGGTTTAAGCTGGTTAATATTTCCACCTGTTTTTTAGGCATTTTCATTAAGAATTGATCTTTTTAGTATGTTACCGACAGGTAACCATGCAATTTTTGGAACTCTGGTTATGTGAGAAAATTCTTACATGCATGACTTTCCATGAAAATTGCTATGTCAATGCCTGCAGGATTTCATTGATTTATTTTACATGAAACCAGAATTCTTTATATTAAGAAATGTTGAATAAAAAATCATGTCTGTGCAGAGGACATTTTGGCTTAACATCACTTGGAAAAAGATGTACTGAGATTTTTATGTAATATCTACTATCATTTACTGTTTGAAGAGTCAGCTTATGCCAGAAGTGTAGAGCAGTAATCTTCTACCAAAAATACCAAATCCTTTCTGGAATGCTTAATAAACATTCAGTTTTTGTCATGCAGAAAAAAAAAAACATTTCATATTGGTCTTTCATTTAAAACTGTATTAACTTTTAAAGATTTTAGGTAAAATAAATGAGTTAATTCTTTCAGAAATGAGTGCACTAAGTAGCTTTTCTCACTCATTTAGTTGTGTCAACAAGGCCTTTGATTAAGCCAAAGAAGATAAACATTTGTCTGATTGAGAATATGAATGGTAAGACTGACTGGGAAATGATGATATATGGAAGCCACCCTTCCATGGTCTTTTCAGATATATAACAAGAGCCAGATATGCTGTATAGATCTCTGAAGAAAGCAATCACTGTTCTGTCATCAATCATAATAGGTCTGATGGGATCCATTGATACATACCATTACTTTTTCTTCTGCCAGACAAAATGAATTTCTGAACTTTTCTGAAGTTTATTTAGGAATCTGTAAATGTTACTTAACATTCTTTTTAACTTCACTATTCACTGTTCAAAGAATTGTGAGAGCTATACTACTCACCCCTGGCATTGGTGTTGGCATTGGTCTTGGTTAAAGTTTTTATGAAAGGATTAAATATCTTGCATACTATACTATCAAAGATATTTGCTTCAAACTTCACAGGTTTACTTTCTGTAACAAGGTGTATAACTTACAAGTCACGTAACTCTGTAAAAAGTAATTTCAGAGTTACGCCTATATAAAGATTTAGAAAATCTGGTTTGAAGTTTTTGACTGTATTGCGTATCTCACCAGTCATTGAAGATACCTGTTTGGAAACTTCACATGTGGGTTTGAATCATTGGTCAAGGTCGTCACTTTGCAAGGTCAGATAACTCATACCTGTTTTTATAAATTTGTCTCCCCCTTTTGGACCTAAAACTGTGTCTATCTCCACAACCAATAAAGATGTTTAAAGCTTTATACACTTTAAAGTCCTAAGCCTAAATCTTTGAACTAGGTTTGATAACTCTTACCTGTATAGTTAAAAAACCATTTCATTAAGTTTGAACAAAGAGATGTTCTGAATTGGCTGTTTCAAATGTCAAATTTAATCTACTATATAATTTCAGGCTACCAATCTACACAAGTTCAAAGTGCACACTTATGGAAGTCCAACATTTTGTGACCAGTGTGGTTCTTTACTGTATGGTCTAATACACCAGGGTCTCAAATGTGAAGGTAAGGCACATTAGGATGTTTTATTCAACTGATGTTTTCTTTACAAACAGCTATTGTACTATTTAATACTGTTTGTTAAAATGTAAGTCCTGTTTTGCTTATGGGTAATAAGGGGGCAGTGAGGGATGGGGGAAGGGGAACAAGTTATTGTAATGCATAAATTTTGCCTTGTTAAATTATGAAGTTTTATAGATAGTAATGGCTGAAATACAATAGATAAAGAAATCAGTTATTTTTTGACAGGATAATTTCATATAAGTCTTGCAAGTATACAGAAGGTGAAGAAAATCATTACAGTTGCCCTAGACTTAGTATCCATGTTGTATTTGAAGTATCACAAAAAATTGTTTAAGCTGTGAGAGCAAGTTTTGTGAAAATATTCTCAGTCTCAGTCTTACAAGTATGAAACAAAATCATAAGTCTTTACTCATGCTCAGACATCAAGCCCACTTTTGGCTAGGATTTGTACCCAGACCTTTCTTAACCAGAAGCAAAGGCTCTTGAATTGAGTTGTTGAAAAAAAGTTCTCAAAAATGATTGAGAGTAAGTGTAGTTACAAGTATATTTGATGTGTTCTGGTCGACTGATTTTAAGTGGAGTTATGCCCCTTGATTTGTCTAAATTTGAATACATTTTGGCTTACCTCAATACCCGCTTTTAGGAAACTTGACAGGGATGATTATAGGCAAAAGTAGTAATGCATTTTTATGCTCCTGGAGGGATGGCACGTACTCTGTGTGTTTGTTTGTCATGAAATTGTAACTGCTTGAGGCCCCGCCTGGGGCGTTGGGCAAGGCATTCATTCGAAAGTAGCACTTGTTTTCGCCTTGTTCTAGCTGGATGATTATTAGTAAAATTACAGCCCTTGATTTGTCAAAAGTTGAGTATAGTTGGGCTTATCTCCATAACTGCTGGTTAGATTGATAAAACTTCACAGCAATGATCATTAGCAAGTGTAGTTACGCATATTATTGGCTTATATTGGTCAGATGATTTTTTGTAGAGTTGCAGCCCTTGATTTGTCCAAATTTGAATACAGTTGGGCATTATCTCCATAACCGTTGGTTGGATTTTGAGGAAATTTCACAGCAATGATCATGACCAAATGCAGTTATGCATATTATCAGGGTGTTCCTGTTAGATTCTTTTGTATTCTTCATGGTAAATGACATGAAGGGAGACATATCTTTTTCTCAAAAACAATCCCTAATTAACAGGTATTTATGCTGCAATTTTTTAGCTCACCTGTCACGCAGTGACATGGTGAGCTATTGTGATCCACCTCCATCCGTCGTGTGTCATCGTGCGTCGTGAACATTTCCATTCAAACGACATCTTCTCTGAAATCACTGGGCCAAATTCAATGAAACTTGCCAGGGATGTTCCTTGCATTAAGCAAAGTTGTTCAAAGAATTCATTTCCATGCAGAACTCTAGTTGCCATGGCAAGCAAAAGGAAAAACTTAAAAATCTTCTTCTCAAAATCTGCAAAGCCTGGAGCTAAGGTATTTGGTATGTAGCATCATCTAGTGGACCTCTTTCAGGATTGTTCAAATTATGACCCTGGGGTCAGAACTGGCCCCGCCACGGGGGTCACTTGATTTTACATAGAGTTATATAGTGAAAACTTTAAAAATCTTCTTGTCAGAAACCACAAGGCATGGAGCTTAGATATTTGGTGTGAGGCATCATCTGGTGGACCTTTACCAAGATTTTTCAAATTATGACCCTGATGTTAGAACTGACCCTGCCCCAGGGGTCACTTGATTTACATAGAGTTATATAGGGAAAACTTTTAAAAAATCTTCTTGTAAGAAACCGCAAGGCCTGGAGCTTAGATATTTGGTGTTGAGCATCATCTAGTGGACCTCTACCAAGATTGTTCAAATCATGGCCCCTGGGTCAAAATTGGCCCCGCCCCGGGGGTCACATGTTTTACATAGAGTTATTTTAGTAAATTCTTTAAAAATCTTCTTATCAGAAACTGCAAGGCCTGGAGCTTAGATATTTGGTATTAGGCATCATCTAGTGGACCTCTACATAGATTGTTCAAATTATGACCCTGGGGTCAGAACTGACCCCGCCCAGGCTTTACTTGATTTTACTTGAGTTATATTGGGAAAACTTTAAAAATCTTCTTGTAAGAAACACAAAGGATGGAGCTTAGATATATTGTGTTGAGCATTGTCTAGTAGACCTCTACCCCAAGATTGTTCAAATCATGGCCCCTGGGTCAAAACAGGCCCTGCCCAAGGGGTCACATGTTTTACATAGCAAAAAACTTTAAAAATCTTCTTGTCAGAAACTGCAAGGCCTGGAGCTTAGATATTTGGTAGTATGCACTGTGACCACAGTGGGGTCACCCCCTCCTTGGGGGTCACTCCTCCCCCCCACAAAAAAATCTCATTTTTTAAGTTTTTCGCTATGGCAATAAAATTTGGACCATTGTACAGTTTTTCAAGATGATTTCAAAACAATATTCCTTGACCTATATTTTTGACCTACTGCCTTTTTTTTTGGTTTTTTGGCTACAGCAATGAAATTTGGACCATGCGCACAGTTTTTCATTTCGATTTCAAAAATGTCATCGCATGACCTATATTTTTGACCTACTGACCTACTTTTTGTTTTTGGAGCCATGGCAATGAAATTTGGACCATGTGTACAGTTTTTTGTTCGATTTCAAAAAAGTCATATCATGACCTATATTTTTGACCAACTGACATACTTTTTTGTTTTAAAGCTAGGGCGATGAAATTCGGACTGTGTGTACAGTTTTTCATTCCGATTTCCAAAATGTCGTCTCATGACCTATATTTTGACCCACTGACCTACTTTTTGTTTTTGGAGCTATGGCAATGAAATTGCATTGGTCCATTTCTGTGATATGCATCCTTTCATTCTTAAAAATTTCTTTCATCTTTGAACCCAGGTGAGTGCTTTAGGGCCTTTGGCCCTCCTGTTATATTTTTTAAATTGTTATCGAAGTATTGTTTTGAAATAAATATATTGAGTGCTAATTATAAGCTGAAATCTCTGTCAGATATTTGTTTTTTTTTCTCTCTAGCTGAATTCCTTTACTTATATAGCTTTTCAAATTGTTATGCCAGAGCATTGCAAAAAAACTGTTGAAGAACATTAAGTTTGCTGGAATAGAAATATGTTAGACTAATTAAAGAAATAGAAAATACTTGTCAACTTACAGACTAACTGGAAGAATTTCTTTTGATGCAGTACCGTCAACAATTAACAGTAGATTTTCTACATTAGGGAAAACATGTGCAGAATAGTACAAGTATATTTCTTGGCAGTTGGAGGGATCTTTGTTTATACCAAGTTGAAGTTTTTATTGTAAATACATGCATATTCAAATGTAGCATGCAAACTCACTAAAACCTTTATATTTAATAATAATCAGCTGCTGTTTAAGTTCCTTGTTTATAATACAACAGTTCATAAAAACACAATATGAATGTCTCAGAAATCTCCCAGTTTGTCTGTTCTCTATGATAATGTTACATAAAATACCAGATCTTCTATACTTTATTGTTTATTTTGTCAATTTGAATGTCAAAATCAATCAAAAGGAACTATACCAGTCCTGGTTATATGGAAATTTGACCTTCGTGCAATTTCTTTTATAGTAAACGTTAACTCCCATTCATGCTTCATGATGAAGACATGTCAGTCTCTCCATGACAAGAGTGGTTAGAGTCACTTAGTTGATGCTTATTTACACGACCTCTAGCAAGTATGAAATTGTTTTAAGGGGGCATAACTTCTAACAGCCACTTCAGACCAGACTCACTGGCAAAGAGTTTGCAATTTCTTATAAAAAAGAGGGGTTTAGTATTCAAGTTTCTACCCAGAAATCTGAGTGTGTCTTTATATCATTGCCTATTGAACCTGAGTGTGCCCAGCAGAGTTTAGTAAATATATTGTAGGTTCAGGAGGTTAGAGCAAGGGACATCAAGCATTCCATTCCAGAGCCACATCTGGTTCTTTTACTTGCTTAATGTACAGCATGGATATTTAGGGCCTTGGTTTAAATTCTTAACTGATTACAGATCCCCTGGCTACTAGTCATGTGCGTTACCATTTGACCACTGATCTACCCCTTACCATGTTAGCTTTTTGAATGGCCCTTCTGTATGACTGAAGCTTGCTGGAGAGAATCATTCAACAGAATATAACAGTCCAACTTTCTCTTGATAATTATTGCACATTGATGGTTTTGAAGAATCTTTTTTATACATCCTTGTTTTATAGAAAGATTTTGGCTGGTAAAACTGCAGCTGTACTTGTGTATTTAATTATTCACTTGATATTGACTTCAGAAAATTGTGAAATATTACTGAGTTTCAGACGCCTTCAATAGTAAGTCATGTAGTGGTTGGCAAATTCTCACAACTAAATGTGTTTTATTACCCTATAATTCATAGCGACAGCAAATAATTCATAAGCAGAATATGGGTTTTCTAAGGTTTCTGTCTGAAATACTTCATTTTTGCCATACGACTAACTGGTAACTACATGAATTAGTAAAAGCTTCTTCCAGATTGGCTCGGCTGTTGAGGCACAGTGATCTGTACTGAATTAGCATAATACAAGCTTGTTAAGCCAACGTTCCAATTAGAGGTTTTAGCCAAGTCTATAGTAAAGCTTTTGTTTGCTCAAGTAATTGCTGTCTTAAGAGGGTATTAGCATCAGTTTATGGTAAATATTGCCTTTAAGGAAACTATTATTGGGTCTTGGAAAACAGGCTTCCATTCTTACTGCTATGATTACGAATAATAAGCCGTAAAAATGAGGCTCTAAACCGTAAAAGTAAGGCAATAGACTGCCAGTGAATATAGGATTTTCTTTAGCCATTTTTCTTTATTGTTTTTTTTTTTCAGGTTTGATGAATTCCCTTTAGTCTTTAAGCATTGATAGAAAAACTGTAATAGTTTTTACACTATTAAATGTCTAAGGCATTGTTTTAGTCAGAGAAAATCAATATTTTACTGGCTTTAATTAGAAAGTTAATGATCAAGCATTCTGTGAGATTGCACATTTACATGTTTAGTAAAACTGTATATTGAAAATTGCTGAATAATTCTCCTTTGCTATACATATTAATTCTTCAGTGTTAGCCAATGATGATTGGAATTGTATAGAAAAGGTCTGTTGTGCCTCACTATCACAATGTTAGAATTTCAATATTACCTTTTTCTATTCATTACAAATCCTTTTAAAATCTCAAATTTTAGGCAGATTTTAGGAGTGAAAACATACGAATTTTGACCCTTTTAAAAAATGTCTAGATAATATTTGTAGCTGAAACCAGATGTCATTGTTTTCAGATAATTAATTTTTTGTTTCTGACTGAAAATGTTGGTTATTCTAGCTACTGAAGAAAAGTTCAATAAAATATTTCATTCGACACTTAAGTCAACTTTTATTGTGTCTTCCAGTAAATTACCAGTACAGAACTATTAAGTGTGTGGTTATTTTACTGTGTCATCTTGTTAAAAGTACTTTCTTAGTATGTAGGATTTTGCTTGTTGATAAAGAAAATTCTAGGATTGTCTGGCTTGGTCTCCGAGGTGTATTTTCAGATCCAATTTCTCCTGATGCTACCACCTTTATTATCTTCTTTATTACGTTACTGTGAAGCCAACCACAAGAATACTTCTGTTACAGAAGGTCTTGTTTTGGAATCAACATTTATAGTATTGTCTGAATTTTAGATCAGAGATAGGTGCAGGGATTTTATATCAGAAACAGTTCGATCTGTAATATGATAGTGTTATTTTAACTGCAACTGGTAATTTATCAGGTTGTCTTTAGTTAGGGGACAAGTTTTCCCTGACATGACATAACCTAAAATGCTCGAATATTATACATTAGCATGTATAATATGCACCCATGGTCTGGCCTCAAAATCAGGGAAAAAATGCTTGCATAGGAATATAATATGCACAAAAATTTTGTCTGGAAATTAATAGAGTTACCATTTGGTGATTTTTTTTTCATTCAGGAAGCGGCCATTTTTGGAGTGTGTAACAGTGCCGTTGTGTGAATATTGCTACGGTTGCATTTAACTATTTATTATCCCCCCGCCGAAGGCGGAGGGGATATTAGAAATGCCCTTCGTCCGTCTGTGCGGCTGTGCGTTTGTGCATCCATGCGTCCGTCCGTCCGAAACAATTTTGTCCGGAGCATAACTCCAAAACTACTTGAGGGATTATATTCAAACTTCATACACTGACAATGCACATTGGTAGGTAGTACAGTGTGCAAGTGCAATAACTCTACCTTGCCTTTTTTTAAAGTTATTCCACTTTATATAATTTACTTGATAAATTTTGTCCGGAGCATAACTCCAAAACTGCTAGAGGGATTTTATTCAAACTTCATACACTGACAGAGCACATTGGTAGGTAGTGCAGTGTGCAAGTCTAATAACTCTACCTTGCCTATTTTTAAAGTTATTCCCCTTTATCAGAATTACTTGATAAATTTTGTCCGGAGCATAACTCCAAAACTACTTGAGGGATTTTATTCAAACTTCATACACTGACAGAGCACATTGGTAGGTAGTGCAGTGTGCAAGTCCAATAACTCTACCTTGCCTATTTTTAGAGTTATTCCCCTTTATCAGAATTACTTGATAAATTTTGTCCAGAGCTTAACTCCAAAACTACTTGAGGGATTTTATTCAAACTTCATACACTGACAGAGCACATTGGTAGGTAGTGCAGTGTGCAAGAACAATAACTGTACCTTGCCTATTTTTAGTGTTATTCCCCTTTATCAGAATTACTTGATAAATTTTGTCCGGAGCATATCTCCAAATTACTTGAGGGATTTTATTCAAATTTCATACACTGACAGAGCACATTGGTAGGTAGTGCAGTGTGCAAGTCCAATAACTCTACCTTGCCTATTTTTAAGAGTTATTCCCCTTTATCAGATTTACTTGTTTACATTTTAAAAATCGCAGCATATACATGTAAATCTTATTCTTGAATTCTTGAACTTATTATCCCCCTGCCAAAGGTGGAGGTATTATTAGAAATGGTCTCTGTCCGTCCGTGCGTGCGTCCATTCCAGTTTTGTCCGGGGCATAACTCCAAAAGTACTTTAGTGATTTTCTTCAAACTTCATATACTGAAAGAGCACATTTGAAGGAGGTGCAGTGTGTAAGAATAATAACTCTACCTTGCCTACTTTTAGAATTATTCCCCTTTATCAGATTTAATTGAAAAACTTTGTCCAAAGCATAACTCCAAAAGTTCTTGAGCGATTTTCTTCAAACTTAATACACTGACATAGCACATTGGTAGGAAGTGCAGTTTGCAAGAACAATAACTCTACCTTGCCTATTTTTTGTGGGATTTTCTTCAAACATTATTACATTGAGTGTTTGAAAGTACAACCTTCAGGTAGCTTCTTCCCGGCGGGGGGATTAACCATGTGTAACATGGCTCTTGTTTGAGAGAGAGATAGAGAGGTTAAATAGTTTTGATTTAAAATAATTTGACTTGCTTCCAGTCACAATCTGATTCTGACTCATAGGCAGGGCATATATGTAGTTAGCAATAGTCAGTGCTTTGGTTATTGTTAGTATAGAAATTTTAAGAATTAGATAGATGATTACCCCTGGTTCTTTTGCATGCTCAGTGTACAGCACTGATACATAGGACTTTAGTAGAGTAGTGGGGGATCGATCTTGGGGACCCCTTGGTTATCAGTCCAGAGCATTACCACTGGACTACTGGTCTGCTCCGATACTTAATTATTAATTATTTCATTGATAATTTAAAGAGGACTCCATTCCTTTTCCCAGTATGATATCACTTTAGAATTTGCTATTTTATAAGATGAATTTAAAAGAAAAAAGTGATAAATACTGTAATCTCCATCTTTGATCCTGCTGGGGAATATGTTTGGTAATATATAAGTAGGATGTACAGGAGACCTGCAAATCCCAGTGGTAGTAAAAATGTGATTGAGGGAAAATTGATGCAATCTGTACTGCTATCTTTGACAAAAAACATTTATCTACTGGGACAACATAACCTGAGTAAGGCAGACTCATTATTAGAAAATATTTCCCTTTTCTTCTGAGAAATGTCTCAGTGATAATTTTTTTGGCTGCCATTTGCACAGATGAAAGTCTCAGTCATAATTTTCTCGTCGGAGTTTAAATATTCGTTGGTAGAGGCCTTGCCCATTTGACCACCTCTCAGGAGGAGGAGGAATCGATGGTAGGAGGTTACAGCACTTATCCTATGTTTAAATACACCTTGATGTTCTCTTATCAGACATAATAGTTTCCCTTTAAATCTGAATTCATACAGTAGTTATGGTATCTATAGTACACATGTCATCTAACCCAGTATGTCTTTTCAGTGAAAATCTTGCATCATCATTTAAAATGAAAGATGTACTTCATCAAAGAAATCCAGTAGTGTTACGAATTATTTAAAGTGAATATTCATTAATGCAAACCTTCCCTGATTTGTCAAATTCAAAGTTAAAATGACTAGAAAACAGAGGCACCAGGTGAATTAACTGTCCAGTTGAAAATCCCACTTCTTAATATAAGGAGGTTAAAAAATCTACTTGGTTGCTATTCAGGAGGCGAGTCTTACATGTACATGTGGCTACTGTAAGCACAAACGTAGATGTGAGATAGTGTCCAGACTTGGAAAAAACAAAACAAAAAAAACAGGCCATTTGCACCTTCTTGGTATTAGACTTGGTTTAATGTTTCATCCTCTAATTGATGAAATGATGAAGCATGGGAGATAACTTGTGACCTTAGGGTCGTCATTGGGATGCATTTCAGAGGATTTTGTTTTTTCTTTTTTTTGAAGTTTGGGAATGAAAAAGAAACAACAACAAACTTCTATAGTCTTTATTTCTAATTACTGTTCCAGGCAGTTTGATTTTCAAGAATGTTTTCAAGATTTGTTCCAAAAAGTTGTTATTTCTTAGAGGTTACTCAGTATCTGAAGACAGGTTGATGCAATGTTTTCATGATTCAGTTGAAGTCAGGAAAGTTAATCTAGAAATGATCAAAGTTAGTGAAGAGTTTGGGGCATAAATTTTCTTTTGTAGAAAGTGCAAACAAATATTTTGCCATTCCAAACTTAAAAAGAAGTTTTGGAAGGCTATACAATACTTCCCTATAGTCTGGCTACCAACAGCATAATACATTAATCACTGATATTTCAGGGTTTTCTCCCGAGTATTGGCAGATATTTTTGGAAACATATTAACTCCCTATATCCTTCCAAACCCCTAACATATTGTTTTCAAATACGCTTGTGATGTTTGCAGTTGTTTAGTCATCAAGCATTGACATTGTCCAAATACTTCCAAGGTCAAGGTCATACTGTAATCTGTTAGGCAACAACTGATTATTTTAAACTGGAGAAAGAAAGTGGGAAATGAGTAAGAGCAATTAGTGCCATGCAGGTGTAAGAACCAAATTAAATATTGTCATTATAGAGTGTTAGGTTTGTGTGAAACATAACATCACTAAATTTCTGTCACTCTTACTGGCAGGTACAAAATTGTTGCTGTGAAATTGTGATTTATTGTAATAACATTTGTGAACAATATTTAGCTCTTGTTTGCCAGAAATAAACTGATTGTTGTAATGAAAGATGGAGGCAAAGTATTACATGGTCAGTTCTATTAAGTTGGGGTGTAAAAATGTATCTTTTGGTGCCAAATCACTAGGATGGCAGATTTACAAAAATTATGGTAATTACTGTCAATGGCGAAAACCTTTAGTTGCCAGCCAAAAAATTACTGGCTATTTACTGGATAGTAATTACTGGTTTTTATGGTAACTGACAGAATATTAGCCAAAATTTATCTCTTATACTCCAACAGAAAAATAATAAGAGAAAATATTTTTATTGAGGAAAAATTCCAGTATTTGCTAAATTTGTCTTGAAATTTCAAAAACTGTATAAGCAGATACTTTTTTTTCTTCTCTTTTTCTGTAGATAAGTTTATATAGAGACTTTAGTAGATAATCCATTATGTAATGTTTATATACAGTATCATGGTTCAAAGTAAGACAAAACCCTTCATCATGTTATATGAACAAGTTAAGAATCAGAAATTTTATAACCCCCCGCCCCCTCCCCCATCTGAGATGAGGGGGTATATAGTTTTGCAAATGTCTATCATTTAGTCGGTAGACACTTGCGTTTCCAATCAATATCTAGAGAACCACTGGATCCATCTTCCTTAGACTTGGTTTATAGGTTGGTCATGACTAGTATAAGTCGACATAGTTTTTCAGGTCACCATTTCAAAGGTTAAGGTCACAGTGACCTTGAAAAGCACAATGGTTTCCAATCACTAACTATAGAACACTTGGTCCCAGGTTCTTCAAACTTAGAAAATAGGTTGGTCATGACTAGAAGATGACCCTTACAGTTTTTCAGGTCACTAGGTCAAAGGTCAAGGTCACAATGACCTTGAATAGCAAAATAGTTTCCAATCAATAACTAAAGAACCTTGGTCCCAGATTCATCAAACTTAGTGTGTAGGTTGATCATGACCAGTAGATGAACCCTATATTTTTTCAAGTCACCAGATCAAAGGTCAAGGTCACAGTGACCTTGAATAGCAAAATGGGTACCAATCAATAACTAAAGAACTCTTGGTCCCAGGTTTTTCAAACTTAGTTTATAGGTTGGCCATGACTATCAGATGACTCCTATAATTTTTCAGGTCACCAGATTAAAGGTCAGAGTCACAGTGACCTTGAAGCCCAAGGTTTCTGATCAATAACTATAGAACTCTTGGTCTCAGATTCTTCAAACTTAGTTTGTAGGTTGATCATGACTAGAAGATGACCCTTATAGTTTTTCAAGTCACCAGGTCAAAGGCCAAGGTCACAGTGACCCTGAAAAGCAAAATTGTTTCCAATTACAGAATGCTTGGGCTCAGGTTCATCAAACTTGGTAAATAGGTAGACCATCACTAGTAGATGATCCCTATAGCTTTTCAGGTCACCAGGTCAAAGGTTAAGGTCACAGTGACCTTGTATAGCAAAGGGTTTCCAATCAATTACTATAGAATGCTTTGGCCCAATGCCTCAAAACTTCATAGGTTGGTTGGTCATGAGAATTAGATGACCCCTGTAGTTTTTAGAGTTATCAGGTCAAGGTTGCAGTGACCTTGAAAATCAAAACAGTTTCTGCTGAATATCTAGGGAATCCTTGGGTCCAGGTTCGTCAGACTTAGTTTGTAGATTTGTCATGATTAGTAGATGACAACTATCATTTTTCAGGTCATTGGGTCAAAGGTCAAGTGTCACAGTGACCTTGAAAAGAAAAATGGTTTCCGATGAATAACTGTAGAACGCTTGGGCCCATGTTCCCTCAAACTTAGTATATAAGTTGTTCCTGACTTGTAGATGAGCCCTTTAGTTTTTACATAATTAGGTCGTAAGTAAATGAGATTAACTGTGATTTGACATAATTCAAATCTGTAGAAAATTCTGATTAACTAGTCATGTATTGTCACTTATTTTAGCTGTTTAGTAATAAGATTTTCATTTTAATGATCAATGTCATGAGAAATTGGATATTTCAAGTAATGTAACAAATTTAGGTCTGTCAGAAATTCAATTTTACAATCATGTAGTTTGATATATTTAGGTATTCCAGGAAAATGTTTTACCCTGGAATGTGACATAACATTATATTTAAAAAAAAAGGGATTTGACCTTAAGTATGTTAAGGTCAAAATCTTCCAGAAAACTTTTGGAGAGAGCTTTTAAGTTTTACTCACATAGAACTGGACTCAAAACAATATGACATAAGTTATACCAATGATAAAATAGCTGTTACAAAAGTGAACACATTCAGTCAGGCTTTTATTGTTATTGACAGTGGTTCACTATTTTAAAGCTTTACCTTTGATGTCAGAGTTTTCTCAGCAAAATATTTGATAAAAGAATCTCCAAGACTAGTTTGAAACAACATAACGTGGAAAATAAATGTTTGATTATGAAAAGCTGTGCCACTGTTAATGGAAAATAATCAAGTGTTGTGTAAACTGCAATACAGTTTGTACACAAATCATAAAATTTTGTCTTAAAATGTTTATATCAGTTCTTGTAAAGGACAAAAACACACCAATATCATTTTAGGACATGTTATGGTCAGTATTTGTCATACTGATATTTCATATGATATTAAGTGTTATATTTGTTGTGTAGTGTATACATTTTTATCTCACCTAAACATATGGTGAGCTATTGGGATCACCCTGTGTCCAGCGTCAGTTGTCCGTTGTCAACATTTTACTTGAAATAACATCTTCTCCAAAACCACAAGGCCATTTTTAACCAAACTTGACAGAACTGTTCCTGATATTGCTCTCTTTTCTAAAATTGCTCAAACCATTCCACTCAATTGCACATAGGACTGCAAAAGCTAAATATAGAAAAAAAGAACTGAAACAACATCTCCTAAACAACAATGTCATTTTCCACCAAATTTTATAGCAAAATTCCTTACAAAGCTCTCTGTTAAAAATGCTCAAATGGTTCCAGTGTATTGAACAAAATGGCGGCCAGAATTAGAAATTGGTTTTCATGAATTTTTGGCATTTATTTAGATGACTCAAACCGAAGGCCATTTTAAATCAAACTTAACAGAAATATTCATTTTACTGCCCTTTTCTCAAATTGGTCATGAGTTTTGTTTGTAGAATATTAGATCTTTGAAAAACTTCAATTCAGAAAATGTAATACTGCTTCTGACATTTTGCTCAATAAAAGACCCACAGCCAAATTTTCAGGAGAGTGATCCGGGGCCATCATGGCCCTCTTGTTAATATTATGTCTGTCTCAGTTATAGTGCCTAATTAAATTTCTTATTCTTTCCAGTTTATAAAAAGCTAGAATTAACAAAATTAATGTAATCATTTTAGATGGAAAGAAGTTTGATAACTTAGATACATCACTCTTGGAGACACCGTTCATTATGAAACCAGTCACTAGACTGCAAGAAGAACAAGGAAATTTCATCACTGTTTCACACATACAGCTTTGGTGACTTTTGTACATTCATCTTGTAATTGGCCTCATGGTTTCTTCAACCAATAATAGTAACTGGATGGAACTCCCCTATAGCTTGGCTGCCAGGGCCAACTGTTTCTAAAATGTTTTATCTAAGTAAATATGAAATGAAAAAAGAAAACAAGAAATAAAAACAACATGTAAACTGTTTTCTTTGATATTTGATTCTTAATTTTAACTGTTGGAGAGATGAGTGCACACCTTGTAAATTATATGTGATGTGCGATGCTCTGTTGTCTGGAAAAAAAGTTGTTGGAAAATTCTTTCTTTGTAGTAGAAATAGGTGTGAAAGATTTATCCCTTATAATATAAGGGCTTGTGACTGTCAGCCAGACAATCAATTATTCTGCATCTGTATACTGTAGGACAGTGCAGTTGTTTCGCTAAGTGTCTGAAGACTTAGATTAATTTCATCACATTCTGTGTCTGGAAATGGTCTGGACTCAAGAATAATAAATAATAAAGATGTATTAATGATTTCAGAAGCCACAGATGGAGCTTTGAATAGATTCTTTAAAGGCTTTTCTTACTGCACATAACGAAGCATCTGAAAATGGCATGGCTTGCTGAGGATTGCTTAGAATTAATATGTTTTATTTGATTGTCAATTAAACAACAACAACAACAAAAGAACCAATGAGATTCTTGGCTTGTTTAATTTCATATGATACTCTTAATAATTTCAATTTTTGGATTCCTAGAGGAAATGATAAAAT
This sequence comes from Cyclina sinensis, assembly GCA_012932295.1. Taxonomy (NCBI): domain Eukaryota; kingdom Metazoa; phylum Mollusca; class Bivalvia; order Venerida; family Veneridae; genus Cyclina; species Cyclina sinensis. The sequence goes on from JAAONU010000001.1 coordinate 3,815,208, forward strand.
ACAAGCTGTGTATGATTAGATTTCACAATTATTGAATCCTAGACTTAACTTTTATTTGTTTATGAGTGAAAAAAAATCAAAACAAATTTACCCTAGCTCAACTTCTAGGATAGCAAAATTACTATACTACCGCTTGCTAAACTGATTAGAGTTTACACTGTAAGGTAATAAATGAGACTCATCGGTACACCTGTCAAAAATCAATTATAGCACCGCCCAATGTGTTTCTTTCAAACGTGGCCTTTTTCCTGTCTAAAGTGTCATTCTAGTGCCATTCTGTGTACGAAATGGAAAAGCGGTTAGGAAAAAAACATTGAGTGATTTCCGGTAGCAACGCAGCGACAATTACGTCACAGCAACTTTGCCGTCGTCCTGGCACATTTTACTGGCTCTGGGTAGATTGCAAGACGCAGTTTTATTGACAGGTATACCTGAGAAATCTGCCTCGCTGTGATTGGATGATCAGTAAAGTGACAGTTTAAGCTACTGAAACTGAACTTTTTACCACTTTACGAATACGTGAAACACTAATCAGTTTTGCAAGCTGTAGTAAATGTTAATTCTAGTACCAGATGGTATATTTAATGTGTCCAACAGGTTACTGAGCACCTGCCATTAAACAACACAAGTGATTTCACAATGTCTCATAGAGCAGACTCAGCAGTAAGGTAGATGGATGAGTGTAAGACCATAGAGTTAACTTGTCCCCTGACCACATTAAATGTATACAATGGCCTTTTTACTATTGCTCAAGCTGGACACACTCACTTATAGGTCAAATGAATTTTCCTTGATGGCAAATAGCAAGAACAGACTGCAGAGATGTGCAGGTTGCTAATGTTTTGGTTTCAAAGGTAGAAAAAATTGCACATGTGAGGAAAGAAAGAATAATTTAATCCTTTCAGAGCTTTATATTTGTAAGCTAGTTCAAAAAGAGCTAAAATGACAGACTAATAAACCACTGTACCTCGTTACTGGGAGTCATTAGTGCAAGTTTGTCAGCAAGCTGGTCTATGTTAGACAGCATTTTTTGACAAAAAACTGGGTCTAGTACTGGTACTTATAGCCGTAAGGAGCAAAGTAGCATAGCTGTAAGAAGCAAGGTAGCAAAGCTGTAAGGAGCCAGGTAGCATAGCCGTAAGGAGCAAGGTAGCGTAGCCATAAGGAGCAAGGTAGCATAGCTGTAAGGAGTAAGGTAGCATAGCCGTACTGCTAGCCGTGCATGCCTACATCGTACTGTCACAGTGTCAGTTTTAAAAAACAAAGGGAAGAAAAAGAAAATTTTTAACACGAGAACTTCTAAGACTATTGGTGTTAAATGTTTTTTAGAATACAAAATCTTTTCTTTCATCTGTGTTAGTGTCTTTGACTTGATGTCAGTAAATACCATTGCCTAAGTCTTGTTATTCCAGGAAATTTATATCCAATACTGTCATCAGAACTGACCTTTTCACAGTTTCAGGAGATGCCAGTTTTTCTCTGTATTTGAAAGCTACCAGATTATGATCTATTGAAACCAAGTTGACAGTATATAGAGGACTCTGTTTTATACTTAACAAGTCCGGAAATTTCCCAATGGATTTTTGTTGCAATGAAAATAACTGCCTGTAAAGATTGTATTAATTACAAGCTAAGCTACTGTCACAGCGTGAAGTTTTTTACTGCCGGTAATCAATAAACTAATGATTACTGTAACTTATGCTCCCAGTTTATCAAGTTTTTGCAGTGCAAATTTCACCGATTTATCTTAAATCTTGTCACCGATTTTAAGTGGAGATAGTTCTCAAGATGATGAAATTTGCTTTCCTGACCTGTCAAAGACAAATTGATATTATCAGTGGATCAAAGTTTAGTGATTATGAATGAATATTATTAAGTCTAACAATTTTCACTCTGCTTTCATGTGAATGCAATATTTTAAGAGAAGACTTAAGATGAGTTGTGTTGAATCGGTATAATCTTACCCCAGGCATATTCTGGGCTCTGTTGTTGAGTGATTTCAGTTGTCATCTGCTAATCACTTAAGCTCTCATTAAGTTATGAGTTGAACCGCGCTGCCGACTATAACCATGGGAGACCAGAAACCACACTGCCGACTATAACCATGGGAGACCAGAAACCCCGCTGCCGACTATAACCATGGGAGACAAGAAACCCCACTGCCGACTATAACCATGGGAGACAAGAAACCCCACTGCCGACTATAACCATGGGAGTCCAGAAACCCCACTGCCGACTAAAACCATGGGAGACCAGAAACCCCGCTGCCGACTATAACCATGGAAGACAAGAAATAGTTCATCTGAGGAATGATGGTTTGGTTAACTGCTAGCATGATGTGACTTGGACTTTCATGTATGAACGTGAGCACTGGTCAGCATCTGAAAGTTCAGTTTGCATAACTTTTAAGTTGGAGTAACTTTCACAGCAGTTGACTTAATAACTTTAAGGTTGAGTAAACAGTCAAATTTGACAAAAAAATACCTGTAAATATGTGCCAGTATCATGTATTGACATTGTTACTTATTGCAAGAAAAAATAAAAACTGACTTAAAAGGAAATTGTGTAGCATTCCTTTGATTATTTTGCATCATTCTGTTTTTAGTGCATAAAATGAAGAATAGGAAAAAAAACTTTGCATCTGATTTAGAACATGAGCTGTAAAATAGGGGAAAAATCTTTGCATCTGATTTAGTACATGAACTGAAAAATAGGGGAAAATAAAACTTTGCATCTGATTTAGTACATAAACTGAAAAATAGGGGAAAAAATTTTTGCATCTGATTTAGTACATAAACTGAAAAAGAGGGGAAAAATTTGCATCTGATTAAATACATGAACTGAAAAAAATAGAGAAAAAACTTTGCATCTGATTTAGTACATGAACTGAAAAAAAGGGGGGGTGGGGGACTTTGCATCTGATTAAGTACATGGACTGAAAAATAGGGGGTGGGGGTGGGGACTTTGCATCAGATTAAGTACATGAACTGAAAAAAAAAATGGGGGGGGGACTTTGCATCTGATTAAGTACATGAACTGAAAAATAAAGGGGGGGGGGGACTTTGCATCTGATTTAGTACATGAACTGAAAAATAGGGGGGGGGGGGGGGGACTTTGCATCTTATTTAGTACATGAACTGAAAAATAAAGGGGGGGGGGAACTTTGCATCTGATTTAGTACATGAACTGAAAAATAAGGGGGGGGGGGGACTTTGCGTCAGATTAAGTACATGAACTGAAAAATGGGGGGGGGGGGGACTTTGCATCTGATTTAGTACATGAACTGAAAAATAGGGGGGGGGGGACTTTGCATCTGATTAAGTACATGAAGTGAAAAATAGGGGGTAGGGGGACTTTGCATCTGATTAAATACATGAACTGAAAAATAGGGGAAAAACTTTGTATCTGACTTAGTACATGAACTGAAAATAGGAAAAAATCAAGTCTCTTAATTTGTTGTTGAAATAGAAAAAAATAGATCTTTTTTTATTTTGTTTCTGTTGTCAGAAAAATAAAATCCAGTCCCCCAATGTGTTTTAGAACTGAGGAATTGGCATGAAATGTCTTCTAACCAAGTTAATAGAAATTTCCTCTCATGTCCTCTGTTTTCAAAATCAGAAGCAGTGAAGTTCTAATCCCATGATGTATTATTGTATTGGAAGTAATATTTTATTTGGCAGAAGCTGTGTTTTCTCTGTTACGAAATAAGCTTATTGAGGAGGATTATATCTGTAGCAAAATATCCTGTAACTGAATAACGGTAGCGTATGTTATAATGGTTTGATTACATGATACACATAGTTCTAGAAAAGTAAGGTAATTTCTTGGTTAGTAATGTCTCAAGGAAATTGAAAAACTGAAGAAGTAAAAAAAAATTATGAAGACAGAAAAAAGGTGGAACCATCAAATTGTAGTATATTCCCAAGAGAGAGATGCATTATCCTGCAGCAGTTCTTAACACTGTCTGTTCTACTGTATATTACGGTTTCTTGTAAAGGGGATGCCCTAAAGTCAAACTTAAAAAGTTAGAGTGGTTACATATACAAATGTACTGTATTTAAAAAAAAAAAAGATAAATTTTGGCCAGAATTTCTATAAAAGATGCAGATTAGGAATTTAAATCTTTGGTATAAAATTGTTCTAGCAAAATAAGGAGTACAGGTTTTTCTTATTATTAGCATGTCATGAGTGTATACCAGGCCTCGTTGCTTTATGAAAAATTCCCCCCAACATGACTGTGTACCTCATAGCAGATAACCGAAGAATGAAAATTATTATTTCTTGAAAATTTATCATTTTCTGTAGAAACTGTGGCTAATGCCAGTGTGATCTGTTTTAAGTACCAAGTAAGGGAGCTGAGAGCTAACTCTGGCTATTGAAGTACAATCTTGTCTTACATTATCACATCAATTGTCATCAGTGTCAAGTCTACTGAGTTAATTTGTTCTTTGATTCCAGCCTGCAATTCCTGCACAGTCATTTACTCCAGGGAAAGATATAGACAAAATCGGTGAGATCAGCATAGACAAAAACAACAACAACAACCAGCTCATAAGTTTATCTGTCTTGTATGCCTACAGTAGAGGTCAATTTTAGTCTTTAGCCTAGACTTTTACAATTTAAACAGCTTTTTGGTCACTGTTATAAGGTCTAGTATTTGGCTTTAAGATCTTTCTGTCAATTCTTTGTTATGAAAAAGACAGACATTAATTTATCTCTTGGCTGAAAGCAGGAAAATGTAAGTGAACACTCTGACAATGATTTCTCCTAGACTCCCTCTAGATTTGACTTTAAATTGAATTTGACTGTTGTCTTCAGGAAATATTTATGAAGGAAAAAGAATTCAGCAGGTTACATCAGTCAAGGGATTCTGTTAAATTTTTTCCTTTCCTATTGTGGCGTGAAAAAAAAAAAGGTGAAAAATGATTATGGCACATGTGTTTTCACAAAGTTGTTTTATAAATATTTAAAATAGTAAAAAGAAGTGTTGTTAATGTGGTATGAAAATTTTTAGTAGTAAAGCCTTTTGAATGCATTTAAACAAGCCGGTTGTGGTGAGCTTTACAACACTGTCACAGTGGCAGTTCGGTGTATGTGCATGCATTAGAGCATTCACTCATCTGGATTTGCTTGTCTGGGTCATAATTTTTCCATGCATCAAAAATATTTAAATACCTTGGCTTTTTATTCACATTGATGAGACGGCATATCATGTGCAAGACCCAGGTTCATTGCTCAAAAGTCAAGGTCACACAGTGACAGCTTCAAGTTAAAATATAGACAGATTTGCTTGTCAGGGACATAACTTGTCCATTCATAGAAGAATTTTAAAGTACCTTGCTACTTTTGTTAACCTTGATGTGATGGTGTGTTCTGTGCAAGACCCAGGTTCTAAGCTCAAAGGTCAAGGTCACAGTGATGGCTTAAAGATAAAAGATAGGGAAATATTTGCTTTTCATGGCCATAATTTCTCCATGCATAAAAGAATTTTAAAATACCTTGGCAATTTTATTTACCTTGATGAGACAGTGTATCACATATAAGACTCAGGGATATAGCTCAAAGGTTGAGGTCACAGTGACTGATTTGCATGTTGGGGCCATTACTTCTCGATACATAGAAGAATTTTTAAATACCTTAGCACTTTTATTCACCTTGATAAGGCAGTGTGTCATCTGCAAGACCTGCATCCTTTTAGTTTGAAGGTCAAGGTCACAGTAACATGTTTTTGTATAAATTTGTCTGGACTACTGCTCTTAAAGTATAAAAACCATAGGCTTGAAACTTTTTTAAGCAGATACTTGGTAAGAAGGAGCACATTGTGCAGGAACCATAACCCTACTGTATTTATTTTTATAATCATTTCCTTTTTATTGATATTTTTTGTCGTGAGCAAAACTCAATAAATATATGAGGGATTTTGTTAAAACTTCACACACAGATAAAGAACATTAAGAGGAAGTGCAGAGTACAATGACCAATAACTCTGCCTGACTTAGACTTTGAATTAATTCCCTTTGTAAATTATTTTATTTTCTAGCACATTTCTCAAATTGACAATTGAGAATTGTGGAAACTTCACGCTGTGATAAGGGACATTAGCCAGAAGTGCTCTGTTCAAGGGGCATAAATCTGCAAGGCTGTTCCACATTTTGTAATGTTTTTGTCAATTTGACACCCAGCAGGCTTGACATATTGCCCATGGGCATCTGAGCTGAAATGGCCTCTATTGTTGTCCTTCATTGTAGCCTTCAGTACTTGCCTAATCCATGAGTTAAAGAGCCCTTCAAACAGCATAAGTCTGCCTGTTTCTTGTGGAGAGTGGGTAATGATACTTCCATAATAGGTGATTCTTTATATTTTCCAATTTGGTTGTTTTGCTGTTCATGTGTGTTAGAAAGAACAGAATACAGATGAAAGAAACAAAATACCAACACAGTGTTATATATGATATACCTGTAGAAACTCCCTAGTGGTTTTTTATATGCCTGAAGGGGGCATATTATGTTATTGTCCGGGGCGTCTGTCCAGTCCGTCCGTCGATCACTTCCGTTAGCAATTTGGTTTCTGGAGGGTAACTTGAGTATTCTTTGGCCTATTGTCTTTTACCTTCATGTGATTATTGCCATCATTGAGTGGAAAACCCCTAATAATTTCGGAGTCAGTAGCTCAAAGGTCAAGGTCACATAGACCTTAATAATTGAAAAACCATTTCCGCCATGTAACTTGACAATCATTTGTTATAGAGACTTCAAACTTTATATCATGATTGCACTCTTTGTGTGGATGACCCTGTACATTTTGGGGTCAGTATGTCAAAGATCAAGGTCACAGTGACCTAAAAATGTAGAATCATTTAACAGTCTGTAACTCGACAACCATTTGTCATAGAGACTTCAAAATTCATATAATGGTTGCACACATTGATTAGATGACCCGTACTTATTTTGGGGTAGGTCAAAGGTCATGGTCAGAGTGACCTTATATTGATTTTGGGGTCAGTAGGTCATAGGTCAAGGTCATAGGTCAAGGTCACTTAGACCTTAACATTGAAAACCATTACCTCCATGTAACTTGACAATCATTTGTTGTAGAGACTTCAGACTTAATATTATGATTGCACACATTGATCAGATGACCTCTATACATTTTGGGATCAGTATGTCATAGGTCAAGGTCACAGTGACGTAAATGTTTAGAATCATTTACACTCTGTAACTCAACAACCATTTTTCATAGAGACTTCAAAATTCATATAATGGTTGCACATATTGAGTGAATGACCCCTATTGATTTTGGGGACAGTAGGTCAAAGGTAAAAAAAAGTCAAAATTTAAAGTAAATAATTTAATTTTAAAGCATGCATCATACTTAGAGAAAACGCCCTCAGGGCATATAATGCTCTGCTCAGCGGTGCTCATGTTGCTCTGTATTTTAAGAAAGTGCTTTTTTGAACTTAAGTTTTAAGCCTTGTCAAGATCTAAGAGAGGAAGGTATTTTTTCCCCTCTGATCATCCTATTTTTGGTGTATTCAAAGAACTTTAATATGGTATTAATTGCATAATGTCTGACCTTCTTTAAATAAGGTGTAAAAGCAGGTTCACATCGATTTTCTGTCAAGTTGTATTACATACAGGGTAAAGTCAGGCTTAATTAACAGTGAAGGTATGAAGCCATCAAAGGTATGTATTATCAGGGAAGCCATTGAGTCACCTGGCATAAAGCATTTTAGACAAGTTTGTTACTTACAATGAAATAAAAGAGATACACACTTGAAATAGAAGTCATAAGTTACCACATTTCATTATGGTCAGAAATAATGGCTACTGATGAAACAGGAGCGTTATTATAAGCACCATTGAGACATTGCTCTTGATAGTTACAGTCGTGGGAATGACACTAGACTTGATCAAGTAGATCATCTTAGCTCTATTGTATTGTGCTTGTATGATCTCTGTTTGTTTCTGTGGGCCTTTGTAATTGAAGACACTTCAGTTGACATAAAGAATGATTCATTTGAAAGTGATAAGATTTTTCTTTTTCTCTGTCCTATACAAAATATGACAAGCTAATTCATTTAGTAACACAGATTGATGTCATTGTTTTCCTAAACCAAGCCTGAGAGTGATTGGAAATGTAATCCATTTATATAAGAATTTCAGAAATGATAAAGTACTCAGCTATATTTTCGAGCCCTAAAATAGAAATAATCATACAACCATATTCAGCATAAATCAAATTCCAGGTTAATTTAATTTTGCTCTTCAAGGCTTGCGTAAAAAAAGATTAAACCTATAAACTCTTAAACCTATACAACATTATTGTGTCGCCTGCTACAAAGAATTCACAACATATAGGGATCAATTCTCCTTCGTCTGTCTGTCCGTCCGTCACAAAAATTGTCCGGACTACTCCTCAGAAACTACTGGTGCGATTTCATCCAAACTCTACAAGAATGATCATTATAACGCTAACCTCAGTATAACGCGCAATGGTCATGAAAGACGTTTTAGCCAAATACACTCGACCCCGTTACTACACCCTGTTTCTACGCACCCCATTATAACGCTAACCTCAGTATAACGCGCAATGGTCATGCCCCCCCCCCCCCCCCCCCCCCCAAAAAAAAAAAAAAAAAAAAAACGTACCTATTTTTCACCTACCATAATTTGATTATTTTACATGCATATCTTACGTGCTGTATCCATAAAAACGCTTGTTTAATGTGTCAGCGAAGTACAATTAACTACGTAATTAGGAGGCTGGAAAAGTGTGAAAAGCATGCAAAGTCTGGCTAACTATGATTTAAAAAAAGGATAACATCTAATTTTGATAATCACCACAATATTTCATCTCTTTTCCATCTCAGGATGTGTAAAAATGTCATTTTAATGTAAAGAAAATCAATCATGTGGAAAATTAATCACAGTGGGCAGCCATATTGTTGATTATTTCGTCATATCACTAATTATGTGGTGAATAGGTAAACAGGTTCTAGAACATTATATTGCAGTCAATGTTTAAAGTCTGTCAATGGTTCACTATCAAGAATGATAAAAAATTGCTGGAAAAAGAAAATTTGTTATGCAACATCAAAATTAATACTAATTGAACACTGTGGGATTATAGGAATGGCTTATATGTCTGTCAGTCTGTCCGCCCGTAACATTTTCGTGTCTGCTCCATAACTTTTAAACTCATGGAAAGTTTTTAAAATAACTTGGCACAAATGATCACCATTATGAGACGATGTGCAGAGCACAAAACCAGGTCACTACCCCCAAGGTCAAGGCCACTCTTAAAGGTCTTATATAAAAAATTCCACATTTCATGTCCGCTCTGTCACTATTAAATTGCTGGAAAGTTTTCAAAATAACTTGGCACAAATGATCACCATTATTTGATGATGTGCAGAGTGCAAAAATTAAGGTCAAGGTCACACTTAAAGGACATATATAAAACAGTCCACATTTTGTTTCCACGCCATAACTTTTAAACTACTTGAAAGTTTTTATAATAACTTGGCACAAATGATCGAGACGATGTGCACAGAGCAACAACCAGGTCACTACACCAAGGTCAAGGTCACAGAGGTCAAATATAAAAATGTCCACATTTTGTTTCTTCTCCATAACTTACTGACAAGTCCACCCATTCACAAATTATAATTATTTCACAAGACAATGTCTTACATATGGCATAGTTTTGTATTGCTCTTTGAAGTTAGGGGTACAGCCTTAGTGCAAAGCTGAGATCTTGTTGTCACTTTCATATTTTTCTTGTTGTTTTTGATGATTACTTCTTATGATCTATTCTGAATCAGTCCCAGAGATTAATGTTATTATTCAGGTAATGAGAAACTTTTATATCCCAGGACTAAGAAATCATTGCAGGTGAAACAACTGATTTTGACTTATAACCCTTTCTAATTCTACAGGATGCTAACCTTTTGCGGTCTATAACTCAACTCAGGACAAATACATCATTTCAGATTAATTTAATTAGTTCCATTTGTTATTGTGGTGATAATTGGATTGTTGGAAGCAATCATGATTCTGCACCTTCAGCTTGGGAGTGGTGTGCTGGATAATTGAAATTACCAGTTAAAGAAAACTGATTAGTTTACAAAGTGGCAATAGTTTGCAGCAGCAGTGTCATTGGGCACGTGCATGATAATGAAGCATTTTGTTGGATTTTAATCTCTTTGGTGTGAAAGCTTCAGTTCAGAAGGTTTTTGATACAAGCGTAGAACAGGAGTTGTGTCTCAAGAGAAATTAAGTCATTCAAATGCCTCTACAGTTAAACTGTGACTGAATACCTGAGAATTTCAGAAGATGCTCTGTTTTTTTCTTCGATGTATCATTGGTTCCTTTATAGGTGATGTGTTGATTAAGCAACTAGTGAGCAGCATTCAGTCACACTAAAACTAATCAGTTAAAAGCAGCTTGAAAAGTCCTTTAAAATCATGCAAATGTCTGAAAGAGCCTAAAAAAGGAAAGTGCAAGCTAACTATATTCCCCTATGTGTATCTTATCTATTAAACTGGTGTTAAGTTTGGTGGCAATGGGTTAAATGGCAAGATGAGAAGAATAAATTAGTCCTAAGTAAATTTGTTTAGCTAAAAAAAGCTTTTTGGAGAAGAAAATAGCATTGCTCTTACTTCAATGAAGTCATTAACTTTTGTATCAAAGTGAACGATAGTCTGTTGGAGTATGTTATGAGGAGGATTGTCCAAGTATTGAAATGTTTAAATGCCTCTGTGGTTTAGCTATTGCTTAGATCTGCATTGTTTGAATCATTTGATTTCTTGAAGCTCAAAATACACATTTTGTGAAGACATTATAAAATGAAAATCTTAACTGAAATTTAAGTCCTCAGAGGTCTGAACTTTGGTGTGTAGCATTGTCTTGGACTCTTCCAAGATGCTTTTAATAATGCACCTGAAGTCAAAATTAGCCTCACCATTGGATCAGTTTTGTTGGATATAGAAATAATTAGGGAAATTTTCAAAATTCAATCTTCTTGTCATAAACAAAACCTGTTGTCTTAAGTGTGATATTTTGCATGTACCATTGTCTTACAGGCAAGGCAGAATTTTTTAACAATATTTAAGAGGAAAGAAATTTCTTTAGATCTTTCGGCACTTCTCCTTTTAAGAGCTTTAGTATAATATATTGGTCTCTGGCTTATAGAAGGTAAAGGAGATTTAAATTATATACCAGATGATACATAATATGTCACATTATAGTCTTTCAGGATAGAGGGAAATATTGATGTTCTGAACATAGGAGTATTTAGCTCACCTGGTGATCTTTTGTGATCATTGATTGTCCGGCCTGCATTGGCAACTTTGTCGAAACATGCCTGGAATATTCCTTTCATGAAGCTCTACTAATGTTGTTCATAGAATTGAATTCCATCAAGAACTCTGGTTGCTATGGCAACAAAAAAGGAAAAACTTTGAACATCACAAGGCCAGTAAGCCTTAAGATTTGGATTTTAGCATTGTCTAATGGACCTCTACAAAGTTTGTACAAATTATGCCCCTGGGATCAAAATTGGCTCTGCCACAGGGATCGATTGATGTTACAATACTATAGGCTTATGTAGGGAAAACCTTATAAAATCTTCTTGTCTGAAACCACAAGGATTAGAACTTAGATATTTTTATGGAGCATCAGGTACAGGTCCTCTGCAAAGTTTGTTCAAATTAAGCCCTCTGGGTCAAAATTGGCCCTTCCCCAGGGGTCACTTGATTTTAATAGTCTCGTATAGGGAAAACCTTAAAAAAATCTTCTTGTCTGAAACCACAAAGCCAAGGGCTAAGATTTTTTATATGGAGCATCAGCTTAAGGTCCTCTGCCAAGATTGTTCAAGTTATGCCCCTGGGGTCATTAATGGCCTAGCAAGGGTCACTTGATTTGATATAGGCTTATATAGGGAAGACTAAAAAAATCTTCTTGTCTGAAACCACAAGGCCTAGAACTTAGACATTTTGCATAAAGCATCAGGTGGAGATCCACTACCAAGTTAGTTCAAATTATGTCCCTGGGGTCAAAATTGATCCCACCCAATAAGTCTGTTTTAAGTAACTTGTCATTATGCCTACTCTCCACACTGAAGAGTACCTATTTGTAATATGGAATATCATTCAATGAAGAGTTACTTCCCTTTGCTAATAAATATTAATGAAAACAAATAATCTGCATTCAGTTATCCCACGGTACATAATGTAGTTGTGCGGAACCTGTACCGGGGGTCACCGATGATGATTAAGGGAAGACTTTAAAAAAATCTTCTTGTCTGAAACTACAAGGGCTAGAGCTTACATATTTTGCATTCAGCACAAGCTAGAGGTCCTCTAGCAGATTTGTTTGTTTTATACCTTTGGGTAAAATTGGCCCTACCCTGGCTTTAATAGGGAAAACATTCAAAAATCTTCTTGTCTGAAACCACAAGGCCTAGAACGTAGATATTTTGCATGGAGTATCAGCTAGAGGTCATCTACCAAGTTTTTTCACATAATTCCACTTGGGTCCAAACTAAGTCTGCCCCAAGGGTAACTTGATTTTATATGGACTTACATAGAAAAATCTTAAAAAATCTTCTTGTCTGAAACCACAAAGCCCAGGGCTAAGATTTTTTGCATGGAGCATCAGCTAGAGGTCCTCTACCAATATTATTCAAATTAAGCCCCTATGGTCAATGGCCTTGCCCCAGGGGTCACTTGATTTTACATAGGACTAAAAAAATCTTCTTGGATGAAACCAAAAGACCTAGAATTTAGATATTTTGCATAGAGCATCAGCTAGAGGTCCTCTATCAAAGTTTGTTCAAATTATGCTCCTTGGGACATAATTGGCTCTTCCTAACTCTCGCCAATTTGACATGGATTTGTTATACTTCCTAATTCTCGCCACTTTGACATGGATTTGTTATACTTCCTAACTCTCACAAATTTGACATGGATTTGTTATACTTCCTAATTCTCGCCACTTTGACATGGATTTGTTATACTTCCTAACTCTCACCAATTTGACATGGATTTCTTATACTTCCTAACTCTCACCAATTTGACATGGATCTGTTATACTTCCTAACTCTCACCAATTTGACATGGATTTGTTATACTTCCTAATTCTCGCCAATTTCACATGGATTTCTTATACTGCCTAACTCTTGCCAATTTGACATGGATTTGTTATACTTCCTAACTCTCACCAATTTGACATGGATCTGTTAACGATCCTACTCTCCCCAGTTTGACATGGATGTGTTTTACACCTTACTCTCCCCAGTTTGACATGGGTTTTCAGGCTTAACTAACTGTTCTTCTGGGAAACTATTTACAAGTTGATTATTTATTATTCAGGATAAACAGACAATGGCCTAGAACATACTTAAAATTCAGTTGAGAAGAAATGTGGAATCAGTGTAGACAATTCAGAGAAAATCTTGCATGATGAGAAAATATTGATTGAGACAGTGATAATAATCATCCTGTTTTGACATTTCTTTTGTCCCCCGTTAACATGTTTTATGACAATAACAACCAGGAAAATGGTCATTATATACATATCTTATTGCAATGAATTCATAGTTCATATTGTTGCTCTTATAATTGGGAAGATGCTGTCATGTATCATAATTATCAGAAGAAATTCTTTGATCAATTTATAAACATTTTCATCAGGGACTTAGAGATTTAGTGTCATAGTTGCAGGTTTGGGACTGTGTATTTTTTTTTATGATTATAGTCTCAATTTTGACACACCCATAAAGATAAGAAAACATCTTTTCCAGTAGAAATCTGGCAATTTTTAGTGAATAATTTCTTAGTCACCTCTTTATACTGTTTTTAATTTACATGAAATTGTTTAGAAGTAATTACATTTAACAAAGACCTTGTTGCATTAACTGTGTCCTTGTATTGGATTATGTATATGATTTATTTTTCATAAGAACATCTTAATCAGATATATATAAAGACATTAATGCCTGAATTTGCCTTTTATGCTTTAGTAAAACTTAAAATTTACAAAAGGAACATATTTAGTTACCGGTACATCACTTTTAGTCTGGTGGTGAGAGGTCGTTCTTATTTTACTGTGTCAAAATTCTGATTGAGCATATTTAAACCATTTGATAAATAAAAAAATTTATTTGTGTATTTCAGCATGTGATATGAATGTACATAAAAGATGTGAGAAAAATGTACCAAAATTATGTGGAATAGATCACACAGAACGAAGAGGCAGGATTCTTCTCAAGGTCTACACAGATGGTGATCGCCTCATTGTTGAAGGTATGTGTTTCATTTTGCAGCTGTAGGAATTCTTGCATTGGTCCATTATAATTATCTATAGCACTCACAGAGTCACATGATTTGATTGCCATTAATTTTAAATACGAAATTTCTCTGTGGAAGAACTTCCTTTATAATCTTGTTCTCCAGCTTTTACTGTTTCATGTATGACTTGTCTGAAATTTTATGGCTTGTTTAAAAGACTTATTTATAGTGCATTGGTTGTAGCTGCACTTGCTGTGAGTAAAATTGATTTAACATTATTTCCAAAAACGGTTCTCTGCATTAGTTTTGATTAAGAAACAGACTGGAAAACAGTAGAGACAGGATGGCTGCCTTGAGATAGCATTCTGATTAGGCAGCTGAAGTCATACCCCTGGGATTACTGGCTTTGCAAGGTTCAACTGCTGAGATACCAGCAAAATGTATTTTCTTGTGTTTGTTCTGTATTTGTTTTTGTTTTCTAATTAGAGACATTGAAAGACTGCTAATCTATAATGGTGAAAACTTGTCTGCTTCGATAATGAGATAGTTGACTAACAAATGTAAACTCTTGCTGACAGAGGGTTATACAGAGGGTTCTACAGATTATACAGAGGGTTATACAGAGTTATACAGAGGGTTATACAGGGTTATACAGAGGGTTATACAGGGTTATACAGAGGGTTATACAGGGTTATACAGAGGGTTATACAGGGTTATCCAGGGGGTTATACAGAGGGTTATACAGGGTTGTACAGAGTTATACAGGGTTATACAGAGGGTTATACAGTGTTATACAGAGGGTTATACAGAGGGTTATACAGGGTTATACAGAGGGTTATACAGGGTTATACAGGGTTATACAGAGGGTTACACAGGGTTATACAGAGGGTTATACAGGGTTATACAGGGTTATACGGAGGGTTATACAGGGTTATACAGAGTTATACATGGTTATACAGAGGGTTATACAGGGTTATACAGAGGGTTATACAGGATTATACAGAGTTGCTGACAGAGGGTTATAGGTTAAAACTTCATTATTTACTTACCCCTGGAAGTATTACATTATAAGCATTGTCATTAAGAAAGTAGGGCTGCTTGTGCTTTTGTCTAAAATGCAAAGAATCAGTGTTATAGAAAAATCTGTTGAGAGAATGTAACCTTGTCATTCAAGTGTCAAGGATTAAATGGTAAAATGTGCTTTCTGCTTCTTTATCTGATTAGCACTTCAAAGAACTTTTTTGCATTCACCTCCTCGAATTAAAAAATCTAGAAGTGCCGGCTAGTAGAGGTTTAACCATTGACCTTTTGCCTTTTTACCTTATATTGCTGCTGTGCACAACTCGTCCTATAGTTCTCTTGCAATTTTCACCAGTCTTTCACAGAATGATCATTTTAAAGTGCCATAGTGCATACACTCAGGCTTTTGGGATTTGATTATTTTTGCAGAGTTATTGCCCCTTTGTTTAATTTTACTTAATATTGCTTCTGTGAGCAACTCCTACAATTTTAAAACTGAACAATATTTTTTGCCCATGGTGTTCAATTGGAGCATAAAAATCCAAAAGTTAAAAGGTAAGAAATTGTTTTGAAACACTAAGTCTTTTTCTGAAGAGACATATGGTGACCTATGGCCTTAAAACAAATCAGTTTTGGAAACTTAATTATCAGCCATGCAGATAGGTAAAGGACATTATAAAAGTCTTACCCCTCAACAAATGGGTACTTTGTTCAGGTTAGAGACTGCAAAAAAATTGGCACAAATGATTAGGGTTACATCAGTTTATAAGCTTAGTAACCATGACTGTGACCATTGCTATGTTTTGGAGGCATTCTTGTCTGTAACACACTTCTTGTTTATTTATGAATAACAATTGTAACAAAGGGACTAATTTGGCATTGTCACAATTTCGGTTTGAACAGAGTGTGTATATAATATTTTAGCTTGAGTATTCAGCATTTAATAAGAATAGCAGTTCTTATTGAACCATTGTGAATTTGTAACTATTTCTTCATGTTCATCATTTATTGTTCAGCAATGCAATCATGTTTGTTTTCCTGTTCTAAAATTGTCTTCTAACATTCTTTAAAACATCATGACAGGGCAAAGCTACAAGATTTCTTAGCCAAGTGACAATGTCATTAGAACAGTTTCACACATCTAGAACCCTGGGGCATAATGAAGTTAGCTCACAATTCTGTTTAGGCTGCCAGTTAGATATCAGCAAAACAGTGTTAAATGAAGCATTTATATGCTAGAGTCAGAACAAGGCTATTGATCAAGGAATTGGACATTTGTCCTCACATTATTGAGGTGTCAATGAGATCTTGTAATGGTCAACACTGCCTCATTATTTATAGGGGGAGAGAGGAGTTAATCTAATGATGTACAACATATTATTGTCTTATCTTAATGAAAGTTGGAAGAACTCTGAACCTTGAGGGATGAATACTTGGTAAGGAATTAATAAAGGCCACTTTGTCTTATACAGAAAGTCTTAAATCACGCAAGCTAGGAACTTCTTTGTCATAAAATCTTTTTGAGTTTCATATTGGTAATTCTGTAAGATATATAATAAAAGTTAGTGAAAATTTGTAACCATTTTTAGGGAAATGTGAAAAGTTTCACATGTTCTGCATGCTCTTGTAGTATTACCATATTTCGGCATACATAACGCGCGGTTATGTATAACTCGCATTAATTTTTCGAGTTCGTTTGAGCCAAAAAACGCTTTGTCGGGTACATAACATGCAAACAAAACATGCACCGGCACACCTCCAATTTTGGTAAGAAAGTCTGCTGGCAGGTAAACCTGAGACAATTTATTAACGTAGCATTCTAAACTCAAATGTGTCAACACCTTCTAAAAATTCTCAACACCTCAAATATCTCAACATAAACGGACAGTAAACAAAAGAAAAATCGGTCAACCTTAATCAACACTAATTGGCAAATAATGGACCAATAATCACAGATTGTGCAAACAATCAAATGTGAGCGTAACAAATTTTGTTAATATGTTACTTGGTTACATTTTTTAACGATACAACTTTAAAACATTAAAACAAACTTTTTGATTATTTTTAAACAATAGAACTTAAAAAAAATATTAAAACAAACTACTTCAGCATGTTAAAATAATTCACTCAAACGTTTAATCACGAACAGACTACAACTTTAACAGATGACAACGATGGCATGTTTTATTTCATAACGGCAATTACAATTAGCCCATAATGTCAGCTTCCATTCTTAACCTCGTGCTTCGATAAATGTTTATCATTTTACAGAACAAACCATGAGCTTCTGCTTCTATTCACCGACTTGTTAAAGTAGATTGTATTTCATTATTTGACTATGAGAAGGAACGATGGTGAAAGATTTCAGCCTTAAAAAAAAAAATGGCTGAAATTTTGGTTGTGTGTATAACATGCCTTTTTTAACAAAAAACCTGCGCCTTATATATGCTGAAATATGGTAATCAGAGAGACATTTTCAGAAAAGAAATCTTACAGAATGTATCATATGAGGTGATGCCAGTAATATGAGCTTTTCCTGTAGAAGTAAGTATAACTCTTGAAGGAGTTTTAAAGTTTGAATCATATCTTACCTCATTATGCAAGAGCTGTGGGTACTAAACCAGGTTATTATCTAATGTTACACTTGTTCTGTATCTCTTTTAAGAGTAATTCAGTAATGAAGCAGATTGTATAGAGATATCCATGTTTGGACATTTCTGGATCCACGTAAATCTTTCTGAGTATCTCCTAATCCTGAAAGATGAGTTGTATATCCCACACTTAATATATTACTGGGACAGATGACCCTCGGATCCCTTTGATCTCTCTGAGTGTGTAATATTGTACTGGATTTAACACACTGTATTTATTTTAAGTGTACTTGTAAATTTATACAAATAAGGACAAAATAATGATTTCTTAGTAGCCTTTAAGTGTAATAATCACTTTCTCCATCACTCTGTCTAAAGACATAACTTACCACTGATTCATCACTTCCATCAACAGAAATGCCATATTGTGTAACAAACTTGACATGTAGATAAGTTTCAAAGCCTCATATCATAATTTTACTCGAGACTAAAAGATCTCTATAATTGAAGTAAAAAAGAGCCAACAGAAATTGATTATTATCAGTAACAGTATTCTGCAATATTCTGAATATGGTATATTATGCCATAGTGTAACACTTGCAACATTTACATATAAACTTTACTGCTTATTTGTTATCAAAGTGTATGTGTACTGTATATAAGTTGCTTGTTTCATCTAATACACTGTATAATTTGTCTTACCATTGTCTGCAAACATGATTTATGTGAAATGGCCAGTAATTAGTTGGACCCTGAAAAGAATATTAGTCTGTACCTTCAGTGGAGGAAACACTTTGATTTAAGCAGTAGATTGTGTGACATGAGTGGGGTATATGTGTCATGTTACTTGATTGATATGTTCTACCAGACTGTAATTAGTTAGGGCTCTAACACTATATAGGACAGGCACAGGATTGCTTCATCACAGATTGTGCCAGTTTGTCATAATCATTTGAGAAGGAGTTATAAAATGATAACTGTGGTACTCAGTGAAGTCAAGAAAAAAAATCAGACAAATTCTTAAACAAGCCATCTTCTTGCCCAGTCTGCAGTGCCAGTTCTATATTTCTGTAATGTGTGTTGTCATTTTCTGGGCAAAGAAAATAAAATCCAGGAAAAATATATTTATCTTTAGTAACATTATGAGTAGTCAAGGAGTTCTTTAAGGGCTGACACTGTCTCATTTTCATTTTTTCTTACATTTATGAATTCAGAGGCCCACAAAAATATGTCATAACCTTTTATAATGTTTATATTTGATCTCATATGATAGTTGCTTACTTTCCGGTAATATGACAAAAAAAGAATACTGCAGTGCTACCAGATCATAATTTCACGATACATGTATGTGAATATTCCTTGCTTAACCACTTTCAGTCAAGAAACCTAGCTCTGCTTCATTTAAATAGAATTTGTTGTCAGATCACCAATTCAGAGCAAAATTACAGGGTTACT
The DNA here is from genome assembly GCA_012932295.1 of Cyclina sinensis. Taxonomy (NCBI): domain Eukaryota; kingdom Metazoa; phylum Mollusca; class Bivalvia; order Venerida; family Veneridae; genus Cyclina; species Cyclina sinensis. The sequence continues at coordinate 3,834,564 of JAAONU010000001.1, forward strand.
TGACTTAGAATATTTGGGCAAGTGCTGTAACTCATGATTTGAGATTTAGCAACTTTATAATGTTCACTTATATACTAATCTGATTTTACTTTCGCCTGTATTGTTGGATGCTGTCCCCAAATAATAACACTTGCAATATAAAAACCATTAAATTGTTACTGATAAAATTTGTTCAGAAAAGATAAATTTTGTACTTAGCTGAGCCAGATTGTCAAACTGAATTGAGGTATGATATTGTAGAAAGGAATATAACGTTTTTTTAAGCTGCAATTTGGAAAAGTTGTGCATATGTGTCCATACTTTCTCTGGTCATGTCATCACTTCAACAAATGAAGAACAAATTAGTCTTGAAAAGTTCAGTAGTTCTGAAGCCTTGTTACTTGCTACAGAAGTTATTAAAGAAATAATTCTCGGCACAGAAATATTTGCAGTGTCCTGGAATACCATCATATAATAGCTTACCTAATTGCTATGAGTCCTCCATTTAGTCATAAGTAGGTGATCCATTATAGTTATTAACCAGGTTTTCAATTTTGAAAATCCTGGTTATTAGATTGGGGTATGGCGGGCGGATGGGCGGATGGGCGGGCGTCAAACGAAATTGTGTCCGCTCTGTAACTCTTCAACCCTTTGAAGAATTTTGATGAAACTTCAGACAAATGTTTACCACATCAAGATGACGTGCAGAACGCATGTTCCGCATGGCTGGCTCCAAGGTCAAGGTCACAGTGACATTAACATTGAAAATCCTGTCCGCTCTGTAACTCTTCAACCCTTTGAAGAATTTTGATGAAACTTCAGACAAATGTTTACCACATCAAGATGACGTGCAGAACGCATGTTCCGCATGGCTGGCTCCAAGGTCAAGGTCACAGTGACATTAACATTGAAAATCCTGTCCGCTCTGTAACTCTTCAACCCTTTGAAGAATTTTGATGAAACTTCAGACAAATGTTTACCACATCAAGATGACGTGCAGAACGCATGTTCCGCATGGCTGGCTCCAAGGTCAAGGTCACAGTGACATTAACATTGAAAATCCTGTCCGCTCTGTAACTCTTCAACCCTTTGAAGAATTTTGATGAAACTTCAGACAAATGTTTACCACATCAAGATGACGTGCAGAACGCATGTTCCTTATGGCTGGCTCCAAGGTCAAGGTCACAGTGACATTAACATTGAAAATCCTGTCCGCTCTGTAACTCTTCAACCCTTTGAAGAATTTTGATGGCTCCAAGGTCAAGGTCACAGTGACATTAACATTGAAAATCCTGTCCGCTCTGTAACTCTTCAACCCTTTGAAGAATTTTGATGAAACTTCAGACAAATGTTTACCACATCAAGATGACGTGCAGAAATTGTTGTCTCATTATTAAGTATACTCCTTGCAGACAGTATTGTTAGCCGAAATTTACATCCTACTCATTATCATGTATTCTCATGAATATTATCTTTTCCTTCATGTCATGTTATAATCTTTTGAATATTCATAGCAATCTTCATTCCAAAATTCATACTATAGTATAGAATCAGAACAACATTTTTGAAAACCTGGTTTCGTGGCATTGCCATGTTTCTTGTTCAGATTAACTTTTCCATCTTGGACAATATACAGAAGCATCTTTACACGGCATCGTGTTTGTGATATAGGTCTTATATAATTCATTTACAGAGTAGAAGATACATCTTTTGTCTGGTAGCAGTCAGAACTCTTGAAGAAGAAGCAAGTATTTTCCTGTTTATTGATCTGACTAATTTATTATGTAATCCTAGACACTAATTAACTAAATTTTCTGGCACATTAAGGAAACATAAATAGTTAATCTTAAATCTGGAATTTGATCTCATCTTGACTTGGGATTTTCGCAGTACTGCCAAAGTGATCCCAGTTCCCCCCCCTTCCCCCACATACTTACTTCAAATGATACTGGAAACTGAGAGACATACTAGTCTAACAATTAAAGTGTCTTTTCCTTTCTGTTAAGGTTAGAACATAGATTGAAAATGTGTTACACGCACGCACGCATGCACACACGCACACACGATCAGTGGAGTCTGATCTTGCTGAAAATTATGCATTCAGGTAGGGAGAGTTGTAACCTTGTTTTAAATTGCCTATTTTAAGTTTTGTATTCAGTAGCAGACATCAAAGCATTATTAAGCAAACATTTACAAAGTGAATATTACCTCTTTCTAGATAGAATCTGATCTGTGAGCTTTTAGCATCAATAATGGAGCTGTCATTATCAGAATAAAGCTTTTTCTGACAGATATTGTTTTAGTCAGTTGTAAAGGTTTATACTCATTTTCCCGCTACTTTTGCCGACCTGCAAAACATATATTTGTTGATGTTCTTTTTTACGTAACAGTATTAGATCTTCTTGGTCATTCCATTATTAGTTTAAACTTATTTATTCTACATTGATTGGGAGGCAAGTTCTTGAAACTACCGTATATTAATCCCTCTAGATAACTGCTTTCATTATTGAAGGACAGGGGAGGGGATTAACTTAGTCCTTGATATGTGACATAATTATTTCCTAATAATATTATATAATAATATAAAACAATAAAAATATTGCTCTGAGTTAATTCTTTTTTTTTTTTTTTTTAATTTTTAGCTCACCTGTCACGTAGTGACAGAGTGAGCTTTTCTGATCACCTTTTGTCCGTCGTCCGTCTGTCCGTCCGTCCGTCCGTCCGTTAACAATTGGTTTGTTAACACTCTAGTGGTCAGATTTTTGCCTCAATTGTCATGAATCTTGGTCAGGATGTTTGTCTCATTAATATCTCAGACGAGTTCGAACATGGGTTATCAGGATTGGAAAACTAGGTCACAGAGCCCAAATATAGAAAAACCTTGTTAACACTCTAGAGGCTACTTTTTCAGTCCAAATATCCTGGAAATTTGTCAGAAATGTTCTAATGATGATTTCTAGCTCAAGTTCAAATATGGGTTATCTGGGTTCAAAAACTAGGTCACGGAACCCAAAAATAGAAAAATCTTGTTAACACTCTAGAGGTTACATTTTCAGCCCAAATAATCTTGAAATTTGTCAAAAAGGTTGCTTCTATGATTTCTAGGTCAAGTTCAAATATAGGTCATCGGGGGTCAAAAACTAGGTCACAGAGCCCAAATATTGAATAACCTTGTTAACACTCTAGAGCTAACATTTTTAGACCAAATAATCTGGAAATCTGTCAGGAAGGTTGCTTCAATGATTTCTAGCTCAAGTTCAAATATGGGTCATCTTGGTTCAAAAACTAGGTCACAGAGCCCAAAAATAGAAACATCTTTTTAACACTCTAGAGATGATATTTTCAGCCCAAATAATCTGGAAATTTGTCAGAAAGGTTGCTTCAAAGATTTCTAGCATAAGTTCAAATATGGGTCATCTGGGTTCAAAAACTAGGTCACAGAGCCCAAAAATAGAAAAATCTTGTTAACACACTAAAGGTTACATTTTCAGTCCAAATAATCTGGAAATTTGTCAGAAAAATTGCCTTGAGGATTTCTAGATGAAGTTCGAGTATGGGTCATCTGGGGTCACAAACTAGGTCACAGAGTCCAAATATGGAAAAACCTTGTTAATATTCTAAAGGTAGCATTTTCAGTCCAAATAACCTGGAAATTTGTCAGAAAGATTCTATGGATGATTTCTAGCTCAGTTTTGAATATAGGTTCTCTGGGGTCAAAAACTAGGTCACAGAGGCCGAAAGTAGAACAACCTTGTAAAAGCTCTAGAGGTTACATTTTTAGTCCAAATGTCCTTGAAATTTGTCAGAAAGGTTGTTTCAAGGATTTCTAGCTCAAATTTGGATATGGGTCATCTCGAATAAAAAACTAGGTCACATGGTACAAATATGTAAAAATCTTTTTAACACTCCAGAGGTTACATTTTCAGTCCAAATATCCTAGAAATTTGTCAGACAGGTTTTTTTGATGATTTCTAGCTCAAGTTGGAGTATGGGTCATCTTGGGTCAAAAACTAGGTCACAGAGCCCAAATATGGAAAAACTTTGTAAACACTCTAGAGGCTACATTTTAAGTTCAAATGTCCTGGAAATCTGTCAGATAGGTTGCTTTGATGATTTGTAGCTCATGTTTGGATATGGGTTATCTGGGGTCAAAAACTAGGTCACAGAGCCTAAATATTGAGAAACCTTGTTAGCACTCTAGATGCTACTTTTTCAGTCCAAATATCCTAGAAATTTGTCAAAGAGATTGTTTCAATAATTTCTAGGTCAAGTTCGAATATGGGTCATCTGGGGTCAATTAAAAAGGTCCATAGCAACTTTGTTAAAAGCAGTCATACTCAGGTGAGCGATACAGGGCCATCATGGCCCTCTTGTTAATTATACCTCCTCACAACGAAGTTGTGGTGGGTATACTGGAATCAGCTTGTCCGGCAGTCCGTCGGTGTTTCCTTGTCCGCCCAATAACTTAAGAATCCTTTGACCCACTGTCATCTTACTTGGTCAGGAGATTGGTCATTGCCAGAAGATGATCCCTACTGATTTTGAGGTCACTGGGTCAAAGGTCACAGGAGCCTTGACGAAAAAAAGCTTGTCTGCCCAATAACTTAAGAATCCTTTGACCCACAGTCTTCATATTTGGTGTGGAGGTTGGTCATGACCAGTAGATGACCCCTATTTATTTTGAGGTCACTGGGCCAAAAGTCATGGTCACAGGCCTTGTCCGCCCAATAACTTTAGAATCCTTTGAACCACAGTCATCTTACTTGGTCTGGAGATTGGTCATGGCCAGTAGATGACCCCTATTGATTTTGAGGTCACTGGGTCAAAGGTCAAGGTTACAGGAGCCTTGACTACAAAAAACTTTTCCGCCCAATAACTTGAGAATCCTTTGACCCACAGTCTTCATATTTGGTTTGGAGGTTGGTCATGACCAGTAGATGACCCCTATTTATTTTTAGGTCACTGGGTCAAAGGTAACAGGAGCTTTGACCAAAAAAAGCTTGTCCGCCTGATAACTTAAGAATCCTTTGACCCACAGTCTTCATATTTCGTGTGGAGGTTGGTCATGACAAGTAGATGACCCCTATTTATATTGAGGTCACTGGGTCAAAGGTCATGGTCACAGGAGCTTTGACTTAAAAAAGCTTGTCTGCCCAATAATTTAAAAATCCTTTGACCCTCAGTCTTAGGTCACTGGGTCAAAGGTCAAGGTTACAGGGGCCTTGACTACAAAAAACTGGATTACTACCCTCAGATTTGGCAGGGACGTTGTCCATGACCTCTAAATGACCCATGTTGACAAAGTGCTATGCGGGGGTATTCACACCATGACAATGGCAGTTCTAGTTTACATCAAAAACATACATTTTAAGTTCTGGTTAGCACCTTAACATTTGTATACTTTCTGAGTCCTAGCCATTATGTGATTAGATGGTCAACTTTATACCATCTGTTTGTGTGTATTTATCATTGGTACCAGTTTCCCATAATTATAACCAATACCACATGAAGAGTTAAGTGGGGATTGTGCAACATTATACAGAAAGCATCTTATTCCAGAGACATGCTCAGTGTGTACATTGGAACTCAGCTTAAAGTCTTATCCAAAAGATAATTAGTTGTGTTAATGGAGGAGCAGGTGATCAAACTCAGGACACCTGGATAACCAGTCCAACTGATTACCACTGGATCACTTACCTGGCTCTTGTCAAATTCTATTAGTATGCCAATGACACTGTGGTTGTCTGATCATAAAATTGCCAACTCCTGAAAGATACTTATGTTAATTTGGAAATAAATGATTATTTTGATGCTTCATGGCAGACAGGTATCTGTTTGTGTGTAATTTTAGCCAGTTAAAAACTGAGGTGTCAGAGGTGAGGTGAAATAATCAATGGGATTTTGAGATTTGTAAAATTGTTATACCCCCTAAACGAAGTTTGAGGGGGTATATAAGAGTCACCCGGAGGTCTGTCGAGTGCATACCTGCGATACGTCCCAGATCGTCCGGGATTGTCGAGGGCCCATCCCGGAGTCCCGGAAAGACACCCGATGTCCCGGAAAACACGAAAAACGCGCATACCTTTGATCAGGCCAGTCAAATTTTTGACAAGCCGCTAATTCTTTAATTATTCGTTATGATAATATGTTCCATTCGGTGAATACACCGCGTGTCATCGATAACCAGTTAACAAATGACCGCTATCGGCTATCAATTTATTGACTTGCGGTGCATTAATTATTTTGTAAGATATCTACCCCTTTCAAAGACTGTCGCCGCGGTAATTGGTGTGAATAGAGATGCTACTTAAAATTAAATTTAATGCAAACGCGCATAAAACTCGTGGTGAATATTGTAATGTTCGATCAAATCGCGCTGATACTTGTAATGCGAAGCAAAGACGACGCTGTCATCAATCGCCCGTGATTCAACTTGAATTCGAGTTTATGATGTTAATTAATTAATGGTACACATTTTTTTTTAATTTACACAATTAGTAATTGTGACAAAAATTTCTAATCTTCCTGCATTTCCACCACCAGTCCTGGAGACCTAGGAGAAAAAAGATCAACGGTGCTGTGCGGTTTAATGAATTTTGACAGCGTATTACATGCACAATTTACTGTCGGTAAACTGTCACGTTATGATATACACATCCATCGGTATATTTCTTGCGGTTTTTGCACTCGTTCTGCAGGATGATCGATTAGAAAATTTTACTCGTCCTCCTACCATCTCCACTCGTCAATACGAGCGAATGTTTTTTTCTGAAGTGGTTGAGAGGGGTGGGGGAGTTATCGTCGGGTGGTCGGACCGAATGAGCTTGAGCATTTCTGCAAGCCTGACAATTACTATGCTCTTGCAACTAAAATAAAAGGTATGAAACTGATGGTACTGATGTATATTTGAAAGACGTGCACGGCTTTTCCCGCCAAAAACGGAATCCCGTCCAATTTTGTGTACTGCCAACGATAGGGCATTGAAAGTATATGAATAGTTGTATGTCCCGGAAAGTCGGCTCAAATCCCGGAAATACGATACAAAATCCCGGAAATGGCCAGAAAAATTATGGCAGGTATGGTCGAGTGGTCTGTTGCAATTTCCTTGTCCGGAGTATATTTTAAAAAGTAATGGTTGGAATTCATTGCAACTTCATACAATGGTCAAGCACAATGAGCGGAAGTGCAGTGTTCCAGAATCATAACTCCATCTTCACTATTTGCAGAGTAATTGCCCTTTGATGGTTTTCCTTGCCAGAGCATAACTTGAAAACTACTGGTGGGAATTCAATGCAACTTCATACAATGGTCAAGCACAATGAGAGGAAGTGCAGTGTCCAAAAATCATAACTCCGTCTTCACTATTTGCACAGTTATTGCCCTTTGTTGGTTTTCCTTCTCTGGAGTATAACTTGAAAACTACTGGTTGGAATTTAATGCAACTTCATACAATGGTCAAGCACAATGACAGAAAGTGTAATGTACAAGAACCCAAACTATCTTTAATTGCCCACAACTATTTTTTTACAAAGTATTCTGTTACTAATAACTTCTTCAGTTCTGAAGCAGTCTTGCAGGGGTATTAATCACATTTAGCAATAGCTCTAGTTTTTATGTTGTTTTGTTTTTTTAAGCTCACCTGAGCACAATTTTCTCAAGATTAGCTTTTTTAATCACATTGTGTCTGTTGTCCCTTGTATGTCTTTAACTTTTTGCTTTAAACATCATAATATTCTCCTTAATTTTTTGGTCAAAGTTGAATGAACTTGGCATGGATAGCCAGAATATAACACAAAGACTCTCTGCCAAAATGATTGAAAGATTTCCATATTGCATGCAGAACTTTGGTTGCTATGGCAACAAGAATGAAAAACTTAAAAAATATCCTTGTTTAAAACCACTAGAGCTTTAAAATTTAGTGTGTAGCATTGTTTAGTGGACCTCTACCAAGCTTGTTCAAATTTGTCCTTGAAGGGTTACTGTTTTTCATAGTAATATATTGAGAAACTTCATAATTTTAATGGGGAACATTAGTAGATTATCTACCCTGAATACTCTCTGATATTACATTGGTCCTTCCATTTGGATTCCTCTGCTTTCATCGTTATTTTTTTTTTTTGGTATGGTGATAATTAAGCCTAATAATTTGCAACAGTGGTAGTCAGATTACACATTTAGTTTAGCAGCATGGTTTTTTAACACTATTATGTTTGTTTTTTGATTATCCTAACTTTTTATCTAATATATAAGCGACAATTTTCACAACTAAAAGTTATTACTATCACAAAGAGAAACAAGAATAAAGTTAGAGGATTCCAACTGAAAGGACCAATGTGCAATTTGGGCTACCTTTGATTTTATCTGAGTAAGGGAGATAATTTGTTATCAGGAATGTCCCTCATTGTAAGAAACTAAAGGGCCCACAGTTTTACTATTTGGCACAATGCATTTTCTAATGGACTCCTGCCAAGATTATTGAAACTTTGTTCCTTGGTCATTTCTGGCTGTGCTCAAGGGGGTGACAGATCTACACATATAGACAAACCCATTAAAATTGTTCTTGTCAGAACTGCAAAGTTTAGACGTGTGAAATTTGCTGTGTAGCATTGTCTAAGGGTATTCTACCAAAATTGTTCAAATTATATCCCTGTAGTCATAACTGGCTCCATGCCAGGGTCACATATTTTACATGGAAATAAAAAGATTTTTTAAGAAACTTTTTACCTTGAAACAATTAGGCCCAGAGTTATGAAATTTTGCACAAAGCATTGCCCAATAGATCTACATCAAAATTGTTCAAACTTTGTCCCCTGGGTTATTTTTGTCTCAACTTTTGGGATAAGATGTTTCACATAGACTTCTGTAGAAAAACTTCTTTTGAAACAAATTCTTGTCAAAGGCCATAAGACTTACACTTTTGAAAATTGGTTTGATGCATATAGCCTAGAGGACCTCTACCAATGTTGTTGAAATTATGGTTCCTTTTGATGATAAATATTTTACATGGTAGTTGTCTTTCTCAGCAGTTATAATCAGGTGTACCTTTCAGGTCCATTATGATCCCCCTGTTTGATGAAATAAGATAGTCTATTGGCTAATAAAAGTATTTCTAATCTTTGTTTCTGCTCTCTATTAAATGATAACAGGCATGTTTTGTAGGTCTGTGTTCTCTATAAAGCCATATTCAGACATATTTATGTGCTTTGTCATGATTGTATAAAAGAATGATGCTCATTACCTATTTTTATTAGTTCCATGTTGAACATAACTTCTTATTTTCTTTGGGGATCTCATAAATACTGTTGTAATAAAAATATGTCTGATATTTATAATATTTGTTATAGTTCATTCACTCTCGAGCTAGTTTTGTTGACATTTGATATCAAATGGTGACCAAAAATTTCACTTTGATGCAAGAAAGAAAACCCTTGGAAATAGGGTGACTTTTTTACATTGTCAGATTTTATGTTGGAAACTTTCTGTAACTTCGATCAATACAGTTTGATAAAGTACAGCACCTACAGGTTTTGTTTTGTTTTTTATTGCAAAATAATGGCATTGATACTGTTCTCAGAGAAAATCCCACTGGAGACAGCATTTGTTGGAAAATGTCAAATAATGCAGAACACGAATTAATGCATTGCAGTTTTATATATTTTTTTCTATTTAAGTGAAAGAAGCAAAGAATTTGATACCAATGGATCCAAATGGACTTGCTGACCCTTACGTGAAGGTGAAATTGATACCGAATGATGAGAATAAAACCAAAAAGAAAACCAAAACAGTGAAAGCCACACTCAATCCTTCATGGGGTGAAACTTTTACTTTGTAAGTATTTACAATAGATTTTCAGGGTCTATAGGTAGTGTCTTGCTGTGGGAGGTTTGTTGTTTCTTATGAGAGCTTTCAGAGTGTTTTGCTTAAAGGACCAAACCTTAAAGTTTTTTATGAAAGCAACATTCAGTTTATTGTGTGTGTCCCTTTGGCCTTGATTAGTTTTTATGCCCCTGAAAAAGGACATTTAGTTTTTGATCTGTCCATCTGTCAGTCTGTGAGTCCATCATTCAAATTCATTCACCCAGTCTGAAAATTTTAACATTGCCCATATTTTCCTTATTAGGAAATGGATTTACTTCATTCCTAAATTCAACACCCCTTTGGACAAGACCTTCACAATAACTGATATTTATATGACCTTGTCTCCTGAATGATCTTGACCTTGAAGGTCCAATTGTCAAAAATACTTGGCCATAACTCCCTAATTACTAAATGGATTTAGTTCCTGTTTGCACAGAACAACCCTGTGGGAGAATTCTTCTAAATGAGTTTTTTTTTTACCTTGACTCCTAAATGACCATTGACCTTGAGATCAAATTGTCATCAAAAAAATAAAAATAAACAAAGCTTTTGAAGGATCTTCAATTTATCTTCTCATGGTTACATTTTTTTTTTTTACCTTGACCCCTAAATGACCTTGATCTTGAGGTCAACTTGTCAAAAAATTCCACTTCTTTTGAAGGATCTACAACTTATCAAAAATGATTTGAACCACTAAAGGGACAGATGATAATATTAAAAGGACAGATCAAGGGACAGATGATAATATTAAAGGGACCGATGATAATATTTAAAGGACAGATCAAGGGACAGGTGATAATATTAAAAGGACAGATCAAGGGACAGATAATAATATTAAAAGGACAGATCAAGGGACAGATGATAATATATAAAGGACAGATCAAGGGACAGATGATAATATTAAAAGGACAGATCAAGGGACAGATGATAATATTAAAAGGACAGATCAAGGGACAGATGATAATATTAAAAGGACAGATCAAGGGACAGATGATAATATTAAAAGGACAGATCAAGGGACAGATGATAATATTAAAGGGACCGATGATAATATTAAAAGGACAGATCAAGGGACAGATGATAATATTAAAAGGACAGATCAAGGGACAGATGATATTAAAAGGAAAGATCAAGGGACAGATGATAATATTAAAGGGACAGATGATAATATTAAAAGGACAGATCAAGGGACAGATGATAATATTAAAGGGACAGATGATAATATTAAAAGGACAGATCAAGGGACAGATGATAATATTAAAGGGACATATGATAATATTAAAAGGACAGATCAAGGGACAGATGATAATATTAAAGGGACAGATGATAATATTAAAAGGACAGATCAAGGGACAGATGATAATGTTAAAGGGACAGATGATAATATTAAAAGGACAGATCAAGGGGCAGATGATAATATTAAAGGGACAGGTCAAGGAATGGATGATAATAATAAAGGGACAGATGATAATATCAAAGGGACAGGTTAAAGAATGGATGATAATATTAAAGGGACAGATGATAATATCAAAGGGACAGATCAAGGGACAGATGATTATATTAAATGGACAGCTTATAATATTAAAATGATAATATTAAAGGGACAGATGATAATATTATCCAGGTCTTAACATTTTACACCATAAATGAACAGACTGTGCCCTTTCTGGCAACTGAAATGCTAGTTAAAACATCTTAAAATTTTCAGTAAGTTTTAGGGAAAAAACAACAACATTCAAACTGTTGTATAAATTTCAGAAAACAAACCTCCACCAATTAAGAACATTTTATACAGCAGATATGAAATTTGACCAGCTTGTGTTTATGGTTTTATATATTCATTAACTCCAGTATAATCACCAAGTTGTTCTGATTCATGCATTTTCACACTAAAGGAATATCTTGTAAAAACTTGAAAAAAAAAACCCAACAAACTTGTAAATAATAGTTATACTTGGTGGAATGTTTCTTTTTCTCTGTCTGCAATATCTTTTACACATTTATGACAAACTTTTCAGAAGAAAACCTTTGAAGGAGATATTTGTGTCCTCTTTGTTTAAAACTTCTCGTAACACTTTTCTGTTCATAATGCTCAAGATTGAAAAAAAAATTGACTAATTTGACAATGGTAGTTTCATAAAATTTCCATATTTCTTCTGTTACTCAGAACTTAGCCATTAGTCTTGTTATGTTTTGGTTTTCCACACCTGGCCCGTACTGCCACATTTTGTCAGTTCATATCTTGTTCTGATTCATTAAAATGTCCTGGCACTTATTAGCACATCAAGTTTTATGGTGTGCCCTTACATCATATAACTGACAGTATTGAAAATTCAAGAAGAGTTGCAGGCCCGGAATTACTAAAACTGTTTTTCTTTGCAAATTTGACATTTCCTGGTTTTGATTTTTTTCTGGACCACTACTTATTTAACACTGAACAGATGTCTCTTGTGTCAGTGTAACACTGTTTCTAAATTTTTGAGTATTAACTTTCTCTTTCTATTCATTCATCATTTCACATGATATGGCAGTATTAAGCAGTGAAGTATTGAGGTATATAAAATATAATCCTTAAGTTCTTACTATAGTACAGTGTTCATGATTTATTAGCATGTCCAGACTGGCAATACAAATGTGTCAGGAGAAATAACTCTTATTAACAAGTATTCAGAAAGCTTATTCATTATTTATTTGAGCATCTTACTGGAAACATATGTCAATAAAGTAATTTGAGTGTTCAATAATAACTATTTTAACTCCAGATGGAAAAAAGAAAGAAATGATGTATTCTTTGTATCAGAAAATTGCAGATTTCTCATCACTCTAAAAGACACTTGTCTAGAAGTTTCTTTACATACTTAAATCTCTATGAGTTGAAAAAGACATGATAATGATCAGTTTTGTGTAAATCAAATAAAGAAACACAACTTTTCTGTCTCATAATTGATCTCCTTATATTTGCTGGCTGTAAAGTAAGTCTCAAGTAGATAAGAGATTGCTTATAGGAATTCTTCATACAGTTTTTTGGAGCCATGTCTGGTATTGGAGAAATTGAGAATAATTTTGAGTCATCATAGGAAAAGAAGTTATGAAAACTATCATTGGAAGTTATATATATATATATATACCTGGTATAAGTACATATATAAGTAGCATTTGTATTTTTCCTGCAAGATCTTGAGGAATATTTGTTGAATGAAGTTTATTTTACAGTGGACAGTCATCCCTAGAAGTCACAAAGCATAATATATCTGTTATCAGATCTAGCCAAGTTTAACACTTTAAATTTGAGAGAGAGAAATCTACGTATCATGAGAAAAGACTGATTGTGCTTTAATTATACTACAGTTTTGATGTTATGCCCCCAAAGGGAGGCATATTGTTTTTAAACTGTACGTCCATCAATCACTCCGTCCGCACTACCGAAAGTAAATAGGGGGACATCTAACTGTAAACAAAACAAAAGAGAACAATAGAGTTCATTCCGTAACAATAGAATAAGGGGTCAATCAGAAGAAAACCTTTGAAGGAGATATTAGTGTCCTCTTTGTTTAAAACTTCTCGTAACACTTTTCTGTTCATAATGCTCAAGATTGAAAAAAAAATTGACTAATTTGACAATGGTAGTTTCATAAAATTTCCATATTTCTTCTGTTACTCAGAACTTAGTTTATTTTACAGTGGACAGTCATCCCTAGAAGTCACAAAGCATAATATATCTGTTATCAGATCTAGCCAAGTTTAACACTTTAAATTTGAGAGAGAGAAATCTACGTATCATGAGAAAAGACTGATTGTGCTTTAATTATACTACAGTTTTGATGTTATGCCCCCAAAGGGAGGCATATTGTTTTTAAACTGTACGTCCATCAATCACTCCGTCCGCACTACCGAAAGTAAATAGGGGGACATCTAACTGTAAACAAAACAAAAGAGAACAATAGAGTTCATTCCGTAACAATAGAATAAGGGGTCAATGGCCCTCTATTAAAAAAAGAAAAGGCCCCCTATCCAGTTTCGGCCGCACATCCCTCTGTCCATCTGAAAACTTTTAACATTGGCCATAACTTCCTTGTTAGTAAGTGGATTTACTTAATACATGGATACAACACCCCTTTGGGCAAGACCTTCCTTCTGACCTATATTTATTTTACCTTCACCCATGAATGACCTTCACCTTGAAGATCCGATTGTCCAAAAACATTAAAATTGGCCATAACTTCCTTATTAGAAAGTGGATTTTCTTCAGACTTAGACACAAAACACCTTTGAACAGGCCCTTCCTATTGACCTTTATTTATTTGACCTTGACCTTTGAATGACTGGTCCTCAGCTCAAGTCAAAGCAGCACTTCGGGGGCATTATCGCCTTACAGTGACAGTTCTTGTTTAGTAAAGTTTGATATTATGTTTTTAGCTCACCTGAACAAATGCTCAGGATGAGCTATTGTGATCACCCTGTGTCCGTCGTAAGTTGTCAGTCATCTGTTGTTCATCCACAACATTTTACTTTAAATGACACCTCCTCTTAAACCACAAGGCAGTTTTCAGTCAGACAGATAGAAATGGCCTATATTGGCCTTTCCAAAAATTGTTCGAAGTTCTGCTTCATTGCATATAAAGGCTGCAAAAGCTAAAAATAGAAATAAAATAAAATAAAACAACATCTCCTCTTAAATAGTAAGGTAATTTCCACCAAACTTCACAGAAATGTTCCTTTCAAAGCCCTCTGTAAATTGCTCAAACTGTTCTGCTGTATTGAACAAAATGGCAGCCAGAGCTAAAATTAGATTTTCGTCAATATTTGGCTTCAAATGCCATCTCCTCCAAAACCACTTCGCCATTTTAAACCAAATTTGACAAAAATGTTCCTTTTATTGCCCTTTTCTAAAATGCTCAAACCATTCCGCTGGAGTGCACATAAGGGCTGCAAAAGCTAAAAATAGAAAAAAATTTAAACAACATCATCTCCTAAATGGCAAGGTGATTTTCCACCAAATTTCACAGAAATATTCTGTACATAGCCTTTGATTAAAATTGCTGAAACGGTTCCGTTTTATTGAACTGCCAGATCTGAAAATAGATTTTTGTCAATATTTGGCTTCAAATGACATCTCCTCCAAAACCACTTGGTCATTTCAAACCAAATTTGACAGACATGTTCCTATCCATCTATTTGAGCTTATTTATCCTTGGTACCAGTTGCCCATTTGACTGATGCCCCCTGAAGAGATTACTTATTGTATGTTGTGGGGGTAGTGCAAGATACAGAAAGCATCCCATTCCAGAGACACCCCTGGCTCTTATGCATGCTGAGTGTATAGCACTGATACATGGGACCTTGGTTTAACATCTTATCCGACAGACCATTATTAATGTTAGTGGAGGAGTGGGGAATCGAACTTGGGACTTCTGGTTTACTACTCCAGGGCGTTACCACTGGACTACATCTGCTCCTTAGAGACATGTTCCTTATATTGCCCTTTTCTATAATTGCTCAACCCTTCTGCTTCAGTGCTTTTATGGGCTGCAAAAGCTAAAAATAGAAAAAAAATGAAAAAGCATCACCTCTTCAATGGCAAGGTAATTTTCCATCAAATTTCACAGAAATGTTTCTTGCAAAGCCCTCTATTAAAATTGCTAAAACAGTTCTGCTTCATTGAACAAGATGACTGCCAGGGCTAAAAATAGGTTTTTGTCATTATTTGGCTTCAAATGACATCTCCTCCAAAACTACTAGGTCATTTTAAACCAAACTTGATAGAAATGATCCTTATATTGCCTTTTTTCTAAAATTGCTCCAACCATTCCGTTCCTTTGCACATAATGGCTGCAAAAGCTAAAAATACAAAAAAATTAAATGAAAATTAAAAACATCACCTCCCAAACAGCAATGTGATTTTCCTGGATATTTCACGGAAATGTTCCTTACATAGCCCTCAGTTAAAATTGCTGAAAACGTTCTGCTTCATTGAACAAAATGGCTGCCAGAGCTTAAAGTAGATTTTCATCAATATTTTGCTTCAAATGACATCTCCTCTCAAACTGCCAAGCCATTTTATTTTAAGCTTTACAGAAATTTTCCTGATATTGCCCTTTTCTAAAATTGCTCAAACTGTTCCACTCCATTGCACAAGAGGGCTGCAAAAGCTAAAAATAGAAAAAAATTGAAACAGTATTGCTTTCTCAACAGCAAGGTAATTTTCCACCAAATTTCACTGAAATGTCCTTACAAAGCCCTCTATTCAAATTCCTGAAAAGTTTCCGTTCCATTGAACAGAATGAGCTGAAAACAGATTTTCATCAATATTTTGCTTCAAATGACATCTCCTCACAAGCTGGTATCTTGAAATTGCCTCTGCCCAATGGGTTTTATTTGTATAAAATATGAGATCTTTGAATATCTTCAATTTGAAAATGTAATGTTGCATCTGATGTTTGCTTAACAGCAGACCCTCAGCCAAAGAACTCAGGTGAGCGATGCAGGGCCATCATGGCCCTCTTGTTTTATAACCATACTTATTTTTGGTTTAGATAAAACATCCCTATGTTGTGATGATTTTAACATTGTCATGCAGTCAAGTATTGTGGAAAAATAAAGTATCCTTGGGCTGTTTATGTTCAGTCATTCCTAGCAGTGGTAGTACAGTGGAACCTCCGAAAACCGGACCTTCTGAAAATCGGAAACTTCCGAAATCTGAACGATTTTTTTGGTCCCGAAATTTCTCCATCAGTTTTCTATTTAAATCATACCTCTGAAATCCGGAACTTCTGAACTCTGAATTCCAGTTGATTTTTTCATAAAATTTAGTTTATTTCAATGCAGTTTTACTTCCAAATACTGGAAAGACAGACCTAAGATCGCAAACCCTGTGGCAAAAATTTCACGTCTATATCTATTGTTTACCAATTAGCAGTGATCGTTTATTATACCCCCATCACAAAATGTTGGGGGGGGGGGGCTATAATGGATTCACTTTGTTGTGTCCGTCGGTCCGTCCGTCCGTCTCCATTATCGTGTCAGCTGTATAAATCCTATACCAATTGAAGGATTTTCTTCAAACTTGGCTGAAATGTTCACCTCAACAAGGGGATGTGCAGAACCCATGTTGCCCATGTGTAAGCTCAAGGTCAAGGTCACAATTGAAGGTCAAATATAAAACAATCAAAAATTAGACATTATGTCGTGTCCGCTCTGTAAGTCCTACACTAATTGAAAGATTTTCTTTAATCTTGGCTCAAATGTTCACCTCAACAAGGGGATGTGCAGAACCCATGTTACCCTTTTGCCGGCTTAAGGTCAAGGTCACACTTGAAGGTCAAAAATTGACTTAGAAAATATTCTTAAATTTTAACATGTATTTGAATATTTCTGAAACTAGAAAATGTATTTGCTTGAAACTTAAAATATATATGAAGTGTCAAAATTAGGATATGCAGGTCAAGTTTCATAACTCTGATTTGCATTTTGACAAAGTTATGCCCCTTTTTAAGTCTTCAAATTTACATACATGTAAATAACATGTACTTGAATATTTCTGAAACTAGTGCAGGTATTTGCTTAAAACTTAAAAGATATATGAGGTATCACAAGTAAGATATGCAGGTCAAGTTTCATAACTCTGTATTGCATTTTGACAAAGTTATGCCCCTTTTTAAGTCTTTTAATTTACTTACAATCAATACTAGACAATATGTCGTGTCCGCTCTATAAATTCTATACTAATGGAAGGATTTTCTTCAAACTTGACTCAAATGTTCACCCCAACTGGGCAATGTGCAGAACCCATCTTACCTTTGTGCCAGCTTAAGGTCAAGGCCACACTTGAAGGTCAAAAATTGACTTAGAAAATGTTCTGAAATTTTAACATGTACTTGAATATTTCTAAAACTAGAACAAGTAAGCTCAGTATGCAAAGTTTTTCCACTCTTAATTACATTTTGACATAATTATGCTATTTTCTTAACTTCACTGCTTTTTTTTTGTTTTAGTACATTGGGAAAATGAAAGGTTATTTGTAACTGTTTAGAACATGATTTGACAATATATATTTATACTATTACCTGTACAATTTGTTTGTTTTTTTCACCAGAGATAATTATACCCCCGCTTCGAAGAAGTGGGGGGTATACTGTTTTACCCTTGTCTGTGTGTCCGTCCGTCCGTAACAAATTTCCATTGCAGTTTTCTCAGCAACTATAACATGCAGAAGCCTGATATTTCACATATTGCTATACCCCATAGTCCCATATGGTGTAAAGCGATTTTATGCTCCTTGCTCATCTACTTCCTGTTTACTGAATATTTTTAGATTTTGTCACTTTATAGGTGCATTACATCAACCAAACGACATCTTTATTTTCCGTCGCAGTTTTCTAAGCAACTAGAGCATGCAGCAGCCTGATATTTTGCATATTGCTTTATCCTATAGTCCTATATGGTGTAAAGCGATTTTATGCTCCTTGCTCATCTACTTCCTGTTTACCGAATACTTAGATATTTACACATAGTTGACATACATTCACAATTTCCGTCACAGTTTTCTCAGCAACTATAAGATGCAGCAGCCTGATATTTTGCATATTGCTTTATCTTATAGTTCCATATGGTGTAAAGCGATTTTATGCTCCTTGCTCATCTACTTCCTGTTTACCGAATACTTAGATTTTTACACATAGTTGACATACATTCACAATTTCCGTCACAGTTTTCTCAGCAACTATAAGATGCAGCAGCCTGATATTTTGCATATTGCTTTATCCTATAGTCCCATATGGTGTAAAGTGATTTTATGCTCCTTGCTCATCTTCTTCCTGTTTACCGAATACTTAGATTTTTACACATAGTTGACATACATTCACAATTTCCGTCACAGTTTTCTCAGCAACTATAAGATGCAGCAGCCTGATATTTTGCATATTTCTTTATCCTATATTCTCATATGGTATAAAGCGATTATATGCTCCTTGCTCATCTACTTCCTGTTTACCAAATACTTAGAAGTTACCAACACAAAGGAAAGGAGGTGCACTTGATTGTGTTTTTGTGAATAAAGACTTCGATGAATCAGAAATCACAGATGTAATACCTGTTCATTATTCTGACCATTTTCATATCCATCTAGCTGTGCCTTGGATGAAGTTGTATTAAGTTCAGGTAAATACTCGGAAAAATTTGACACTCTTTATACATATGACAAATGCAAATTACATTATGAAAGTCCAATTTCTGATAGCGGGGGTATCACTAGTGAGCATTAGCTCACAAATTTACTTGTTTCTTTTTATGTATATGTATTTGTGCCACTAAAGTTATTCCCTTAACCACCTTTCCATGTCGTCTTCTGTCAAGGATATTGGTGGGGGTATGAATCGCATTCAGCGATAGTTCTAGTTTTGACATGCGTTAGAGTAACATGTTGTCAATTTATGATTGAAACGCAGCCGAATATATTGATAATTAATTAAAGCGATGATTAGTGGATAAATAACAGGTGTTTGCTACAAGCAACTTTAAGGATTAAATTGACAATGGGGTGTCTTAAAAATCATAATGAAATAGCCAACATCGGCCAATGTGTTGGTTATTGTAATTGGTGATTTTTTTCAAACTTTTAAAAAAGGCGGTTGGTGAGAACAGCAAAATCGAGCAAATACAAAGGTCTTTCAATTATGGCATTTTATGAAATGTTCAACATTTGCATAGCAAAATGTCCGAGACATCGTCTAAACGTCGTATAACCGAGCTGTCCCTAGGACAAAATTAAGCTAATTAGCGAATCTGAAATGGTTGTAGTACATTGTGTCTTGTACATTAAAAAATGCTTGGAGATAAAACTTGAATTTATGGTTTTTCTGTTTTATTTATATTCGACAGTAACCTTAGCCAAGATGATTTTGCAAAAAGATTGTCACTGGAGATTTGGGACTGGGACAGGACATCACGTAATGACTTTATGGGTGCACTCTCCTTTGGTATATCAGAAATAATTAAAGAACCAGCAGAAGGCTGGTTCAAGCTACTCAGTCAGGAAGAGGGAGAATTCTATGGTGTACCTGTTGTAGATGATGTCACAACAAATATACAAATGATTCGCTCAAAAATGGAGGTAATACAGAATCATGTCAGATAATTGTAGTTAGAAACATTGTAGAAGGAATGGCTTGAAGATAGAGAGGAAAGGAAAAAGTATGAACATAGCTACCTACCAGTTGATTTGAAGGCTGAGTTAAGAAAAGAAGTGATTATTAATGATGATGAATGCTTTTGGTTTTTCTAAGCAATATAATTTTCGTTTAAACTTTATTTTGCAACGATTTGGAAGCAAGTTTTTGCTTTTTTCATTCAAACCAGTACTCATGCCAAAAGTGAGGAATGTGTTAAGTCACTGTAGACTCTAACCCACTGACCTCAGGATCAGGAGTCTGGCACTCTAACCCCTGGAACACTGCTCCTCCAGTGTAACTTTTGATAAGAAGTGGCTAACAGTCTATTCCTTAAGGGGAACCTTAATGTGAATAGTCAGAATGTTTTAAGATCATTTAAGTAACACATACTCAAGGGATTTATTACTAAAACTTATTCCATTGTTTTGTAAAAAAATTACATTTCAGTGTTATGTGAAGTTGCTTTTGAACTTAGTGTATGTTGTACATGCTTATCATTATCCAAACTATGAAAAATCTGTAAAACTGGTGCAAAAAGGCCTCGTTAGTTAATGATGGAAGGGTTTTGCCTGTATTTTATAAGGATATTTATAAGAAGGAACCATCCCTGTTGAAGTGGGATTAGTTATGTCAATGAACTTAGGGGAAATTTCTTTTTGTATTAAAGGAAGTGTTGCTAAAGCAACTCAGGGGATTTTAGAAAGTATTCCTGCAGAAGAAAGTAATAATGCTGACTAAGAATCATCTCTGTTGAAATATTAGTCCCAAAATAAACCTAGCTAATATGGCCAGAAAGAGGAAAAGCGGTCATTTTATCAAAAAGAAAATGATAAAAGAAATAAGACTCTTCTCATGAACTTTATTATGGAAGAATGAGAGAATGTTATAAAAATAACAAAACAAAAAAAGACTACCAGTTTAAGAAGTCATTAATTTAAAGATATTAAGATTATTGAAAAAAAGAAAAACGTTCTTTCATAGGTTAGCTGGCTCAGTGTAAACAGTAAATAAATCTAGGATAAGGCAAACAATAAGTGTCTCTGGCATTTTGATCTTCTACTTAAACAGATGTTTTATTGTATCATTACTCTGATTATTTTATTATGTTTCTAAAAATCTTGAACCATATTTAAATCAGATTTCATTAAAATTCTGCAGTTATTTGCTCAAGGTTATTTGTACATTCTGTCACACACAAAACTTTCCCAAAGTCACTAACTTGACTTGCTTATAGTTGCTAAGTGC
The DNA here is from genome assembly GCA_012932295.1 of Cyclina sinensis. Taxonomy (NCBI): domain Eukaryota; kingdom Metazoa; phylum Mollusca; class Bivalvia; order Venerida; family Veneridae; genus Cyclina; species Cyclina sinensis. The sequence goes on from JAAONU010000001.1 coordinate 3,855,812, forward strand.
CTCTGGTAGGCTGATGCCTGTAGCAAATCTTGCAATGCATGTATTTCAACATTTTACTGAGACATCTCTGTTGAAGTTTAATCTTTGATATACAGATGTGATCTATTTCAGGAAACCAAGATAGACAAGAGGCCACCTCCAGTAGATTTACCACAGAATATGAGTAAACAAGACATTGTAAGAGCCTCAGACTTCAACTTCCTTACAGTACTAGGCAAAGGCAGCTTTGGAAAGGTTTGTATTTATCTCCTCAGACACTTTGTTAAAGAAGTCCAGTTATATTTTCATAACAAGCAAGTATATAACAGTGGAGTACATGGTAATGTTTGTAGGTAAAATGTGTTTTATCCACTATTATCTGTTGTTGAGTCATGCTGTGGATCTATGAATATGGAACAGGTGATCTTGCTGTCTGTTATCATGTTTGTCAAGAAAATGTCTGTAGACCTCAATATGTTATTATTTATTCATTGACTTTCATCTCTTCATTCTCACAGGGAATGAAGAATGCAGTGTGAGATGAGAGAGCACATTTAATTGCAGCCTTTTTGTTTGTTTTGGCACAGTTCTTAGAGAGTTTCAGCCTTAAGGATTAGGCATACTGTGGATGCTGTGGTTACGGAAACAATTCAATTTGTCTTAAAATGTTAGGCCAACTATATGTCAAAATCCTCTGTCAAAAGTCACTGGATAAAAAAATTACCCTAATTGTCAAATCATCTCAATGGAATTAACAGGAAAAAGTCCCCTTGGCATAAATGACAGTGGAAGGAGGTAAAGTTTCACCATCTCTCCATCCAGTTAATGGCTTTAATTAAGACAATATGTTTTACTATGATCTTACGTGCCAGTACTTGAATACAAACATATAAATGTGGTTTGTCTGAAGAACTAAGATTGACAGAGCATTCTGAATTTTGCAACTTCTTGTTAAGTTGTTGAAACATTTTCACTTTTCGAAACTGGTTAAGTTTCTTGAAAGGAGAAACTCCATCCCTTGACATATGATTGTCTATGCATATTAAGGCTGGATCAGTTTCCAGAATGCAAAATGTTTTCTGTAATATCTCTTGTGGGAAGCCCTTGTTATTTTCCTGCTTTGATGTTCCACAAATATATAAAAATAACCTGTAATAAGGTTCTGTAATCACTAGTTGCATCATTAGGGAGTATTTTGGTCTTAATGGTAGGAAATGGAAGAATGATAATTGATTTGGAAAAAAAATAATGGGAGATTATGAGCATACTTAAATTGGATTCTCCCAATTGTTATGCTGGTTTATGTCATAAGTAACATAATTGGTATTAGTTTGTTGTCTTCTGTCCAGTACTACAATGGAAACTGCCATGCATTGAGAGAATTTTCATGATGTATGTAAATCAGAAATAAGAAGATCTCTTTTTTGTATTGAAATGTCACATATATTGATTCGTGGTATTTTTGTTTTATTTTGAAATTCATTCTGTTGTTTTCTTTTGGTTGGTTTTGCCTTTCCTATGATAAAAGATAAAAAGAGTTGATTTTTATTCCACACTTTAAATACAAGATGTGATAGACATTTTTAGCTCACAAGAGCAGAATATGTCAAGCATATGTCATCTGTTCATCTCACCTCTTCTACATTTTCTTCAAATGACATCTCCTCCCACATGGCTGAATGGATTTTGACAAAACTTGTCATGCCCCTCTTGTTTTAAGCAAGCAAGCTAATAAAGTGGACAATTTGATAGATGTAACAGATATTATAGATCTAACAGATAGTAAGATATTACCTTTTATCTATGATTGGTTGTCAGAATGTTGTAAGCTCACCTGAGTGAAAGCTAAACTGAGCTGTGAGAGAGCATACTCTCCAATATCTGCCCTCAGCAATGACATCTCCAAAACCATTTTAATAAAACTTTACCAGAATGTTTTTCTGTGGCCCCTTTTTAGATTTGTGAAATCTGTTTAGATGGTTCAGAGCTTTGATTGCCACTGCAACTAAAAGGAAATTCTTCAATGCTTTTGTATGACAGTATTTTTAAGCTTCAGAAAAAAACATTGCTGGGGGTATTATTTTTCCGTATATGTTTACACAGGAATTAAACGTTAAAAATCCTGAATAAAGTTTTGGATGTCTGAGTATGCTATACTTCATTTGAAAGTCTTTCAGTAGCCTTGCTGTTAGGAGTGATGGTAATTAGTTATGCAATGTAAGGGTCATCTTGGCCCTTTGGTCTTAAAACTGATGAAGTTGAAACTAGTTTCTGCAAATCGAGTTTGAAAATAATTCACTTATTTTCTCCAACAGGTAGTTTTAGCAGAACGCAAAGGCACAGATGAGTTATATGCCATTAAAATCCTCAAGAAAGATGTGATAATCCAAGATGATGATGTAGAATGTACGATGATAGAGAAACGTGTTCTAGCCTTGCCAAGTAAACCACCATTCCTTGTACAGCTGCATTCCTGTTTCCAAACTATGGTAAGTTCCCAATGTCTCTTCAAATATACAAAACATCTTCTAGCATGAATGTAAAGCAAACTTGTTCAACCTATAAGTTGTGGTAGACCAATCTTATTTGTAGAACACAAAAAGTCACACTGTTCATTAAATTACATACTTGTAGGGCAAAGGCAACTGTGACATGATATCTTTTCTTAAAAACAAGTCTCATTCTGTGGATGTGGTCAGAAATAGAGTTTGCCATGCAAGAATGGAGATGTCTTGGTCTATTTTACTAGTTATCTGGTTGCAGAGCCAGAGATCTTAATTTCTCCAGTCTTCGGCAGCCTGCTTCTGTTAGTCAGGTCACTGTGGTTACTTCACTCTAACTCTTGAGTTAATGGTCTCAGTCTCCCTGTACACATAGCCTCATGCCATTTTGTTAGTTGTGTTGATTCTTATGTCTCTGATATAATAAGAGAATTGCTGCATTCCTAAAAGTGTACAGAGTAGAAATAATCTCTTAAACAGTCTAGACTTAACAAGGTTCCAGAAGAAAACATCAATCAAAATATAAGTATGTCGAAGAAAAGACTGATATGGTACTGGTAGACATAGGGTCTTGAGTTATGAATACAATAGTTCAGACCAATTGACCCACAAGATCTGCTGTTCAATTTACAACTAGACTGTTTACTTCAAAATATAGGCTTAAAAAAGTCTCAGGCAAATATTATTACTTATTGTGAGAAATTATCACTTTAGGAAGAGTTTAGAATTGTTTGGAACTAAAATGTCAAATTTTTTAAGAAAAGAAAACTGCCATTGTTGTAAAGTATCTTTTGATGTACTGGACTATAGAAACATTTATGTTGCCTTGTTTCCTCTTTTTGATACAGAACTGGCTAGAATTAAGTTGTTTTTGTTCTGTTTTATGATTCATATTTCTAGGCCTAACATTTATACTGAACATGTTTCCATCTCACATGGTAGAATAATTTTTAGATTATGTAACTGTGGTTATATTATTGATACTGTGTTTTATTACAGGATAGATTGTATTTTGTGATGGAGTATGTGAATGGTGGAGATCTAATGTTTAGAATTCAACAAGAAGGGAAATTCAAGGAACCAGTAGCTGTGTATGTATTGCCCTCCCTCCCTCTATCAGATTCATTCATTTGAAAACATTTATATCTATTTTAAGTGGGAAACTAAGCTAAGAGTAACTCAGTACAAGCACTTTGATGAGAATACTAACAACAAACTATGTTTGGTATATGTAGCTGTTTTGTATAGACACCAGTGATTATCTGTACTTGCTTTCAAGCAAAGGTTGAAGGTAACACTAGACTCAAATTTCTCTCTCCAACAGAACACATTTTGTGATAAAGAAGTTCCTTTTAGAGAAAGTCTAGAAATGTTGTTTCATGTTCTTTTGTTTGAAATGAACTTATTTGGCACTTTGCACCAGTCTCAACCAGTGACCTTCAGATTCGGACATGTTTAACAAAAGACCAAATGTCCATCAATGAACACCATACTTAATTAAGCATTACAGTTCTCCAGGGAAATTTCTTCTCTGGTTCACTTCCTGTTTCTCTTGTTCTGACTTATTGGTTGTTTCATGACAAGTGTGCGAGATAAATGATCTATAATTAATCATTGTTCTGTATTTCAGGTTCTATGCAGCCGAGATAGCCATTGGTCTTTTCTATTTACATTCAAAAGGAATTATTTATAGGTAAGGGTAATGTCTGATAAATTGCTTATGATAATGTGCTAGGTGCGGGTCATTTCTAAAATACTGATCAGTCCACGCAATGACATAATGCTTCATTCTTACTAATGACAAGAGTGTGAGCGTCCTACTTCACTTCAACTAAATCTGTGCCTTCCAATTATTTGCTTTCCATAAATTAAATCTATTCTTGTATTGCAGGGATCTTAAACTAGATAATGTATTACTGGATGCAGAAGGCCATGTGAAAATTGCTGACTTTGGTATGTGTAAAGAGGGAATTCTTGGAGAGAAAACGACGAAAACATTCTGTGGTACTCCAGACTACATTGCCCCAGAAGTATGTATTATGTACTGTAAATAATTGGTGAAATGCAATCAACTGAATCACATTAGGATGAAATTACAGTGTGCTAGAAGGAAATTGATATGTTTAATTTTATTATAAAAGAAGTAAATTTGATTTTGCAAATCATTTTTGAATGTTTAGTTTTTAGTATGTATCCCCGTTTTGGAGTCTGCAGAATACAGCACTGTTTTTGAAGAGAATCAATACCCCTTTTCATACACTGTGGTATTCAACATTTGTTTCATGTGGATATGCAAACCTGTATAAATGCTGATATTGTCTGTCATTTTCATGATGTGGGGGGTTTGTTGGGGAAATTGACTGAAATTCATTCTTCTGATATTGTATAACAGTTTTGCCTATAAATGTACAATTTGACTTTGCAGTACTGCATTTGTTTTTTCAGATTGTGTTATACCAGCCGTATGGGAAGTCAGTGGACTGGTGGGCTTATGGTGTCTTACTGTATGAAATGTTGGCAGGACAGGTTAGTATCATTATCAGATTCAGTTTTGAGAAAATGCTTGCCACTCATTTTATAAGGTTGAAACCAATCTATGAATAACATTGTTGACAAATCACTTTTTTGATCTTTACTTATAACAGACCAAAAGGTCATGTTGATGTCACAATCATATTGCACTGAAAAGATTGAAATTTGCAGTTTTCAGGGTATGATTTAAACAATATACCTCTTCTTTTTCTTTACTTACTTTTAAATTAAGTAATTTTAACCAAAAAGTGATTTTGGTACCAGCACTAGAGATTCAGTACAGAGCTTTGTTACATGCATAGGAGATAGAATCTTATTCACTGAACCACCAAGATGTTCACATTTTGAATGTTAATGACCTTCCAAGCAGCTAAACGTCTTCTTTGTCTAGTCATAGTTTATTTTGTAGAGACACATAAACATATGAAGTAAAAGAAGAATTTTTAAATAGAGTTACTGCCCTTTAGCTATTGTTATTGGGATTGAGCTACTATTTCATGAAGGCTAGATTTATGTTCAGTTTTTTCTTAATTGGTCCACATTTATTTAAAAGCACCAATTTGTTTGCCAATAATATTCTCAGTACCCTTGGGTGCTTTTAACTGAGATGCAGTATATTCACTTTACAGATAAACTACAGAATTATGCAATATTGCAGCAAGTCAGTTAGTTTGAACAATATGACTGAATCCTTTGTATGGTGTTTTTATATTGCATTTGCTTGTTAAACTTTAGAATGCAGAGTCTCTATTGTATTTCAACATGAAAGATTATGTACTGGCATTATACCTTAGAGGACAGTTATGAAACATGCTTTTTGTAACTGTCAGCATTCAGTGAAAGCAGTTGAAGAGATAAAAGGTCTTTCATGCTGTCATGTGTCCATTAGATTTTTTGCTGTCATGTGTCCAGTAGATTTTAAACTATCATGTGTCCTTTAGATTTTTAATGTAAACCAACATTACTGTCGGGCACAATGCTACACTGTAAGGTCAGACTAGGCTTGTATAAAATTACTGGCATGTATTTAAGACAGAATGATTTATGTATTTGTAAAATGTTGTTTAGCTCAATAGCTGTAGAGATTGTTTCAGCTTAGTCACTTTTCTCTGGAGACACAATACATGATGGGCCAGTCACTGAAGAGAGAAGCCAGTAATAATCATGTTTGTTAGCTTGACTGTTTTAGAAGAAAAAATCGAGTTATTGCTATAGTCATGGTGTCGTTGCTGTTCCCGTCCCAAAACTTTAACATTGATCATAATTTTATTCCTTTATGGATTGTCTTCATACTTGGACACAACAACCCTTTGGACAAGATCTTCAAGTAGACCAGAGTAAATTTGACCTTGACTCATAAATGACCTTCTACTTCAAGGTCAAAATATTGAATTTTGCTAAAATTGGCCGTAACTTTGTTATTAATAGGTGGATTGTCTTCAGCTTGGACACAACAATTCTTTGGACAAGACCTTCAAGTAGACCAGACTAAACTTGACCTTGACTCATAAATGACCTTCACCTTCAAGGTCCAATTATTGAATATTGCTAAAACTAGCCATAACTTTGTTAGTTATGGTTTGATTTGATTTATACTGGGACAAAACAACACTTATGACAAAACTGACATCTTGAATCATTCAAGTATGACCTTGACCTTTATATGACCATGACTATCAAGGTCAAATTATTGAATTTTGCTGAAATTGGCCATAATGTCATTGTTAGTTCTTTTTTATTAATACTTAGAGAAAACAACACTCATGACAAAACCTACATGTTAAATTATTCAAGTATGACCTTAACCTTAGAATGACCTTGACAGTCAATGTCAGATTATTGAATTTTGCTTATATTGTGATAACTTTATCAGTTTGTTTCATACATGGACAAAACAACACTTATGACAAAACTGACAGGTTGAATAATACAAGTTTGACCTTGACTTTAAAATAACCTGGACCTTCATTGTCAAGTAACTGTATGTGTAGAAATATTCGTGGGCTTCAGATTTTCGCAATCTTCACGGTGACATTCAATCAGCGAATTCATGTTTAGCGCGAATATTTCTACACCAATAATTTCTTAATAGTCATATTTTCGCGTTTCTATAGAACAATGTATATCAGTGTGTTATATGCTATCAATACATACGATTTTATTAAAACGCTGTATAACATTACTGATAGGTGAAAAGACTAAGGTCTCATTCAGTGCTGTGTAAAAAATTGTAAAACTGAAAAATCATGCATGTTAACGGGCATTCTTTTGTTTGTCATTATCTATCTATAGACAATGTCTTTGTTCTGTACAATAGCGTATTGTTTGACACCAGGTATTGAAAATAACTGTGAACTCCCATGATGATTACAGTAAAAATTATGTAAAATGAATGAAGGCTGTTTGGGAAAACAAGTGCCCACTCCTCCGCTATACATTGTATTTTGATTTGTAACATCATCTGCATTGGTCCGTATTTTACACCATTCCAAAATCTTGTAAAAGTAATTTCCCTAATTTTTATAAAGCAGTCTACGCGAATTTATGATTTTTGGCAGTCACCTCCGCGAATTCAAAATAGCCCGAATATTAGTATAGACCCCCAAAATGGACCTTTCCACGAAAAATTTGCCTCCGCGAATTCAAATACACGTACAGTACTTTATTTAGTTTTGAAACAATCTTGGACAAAACGACACTTACGACAAAACCTACATGTTTAATTATTCTGGTTTGACCTTGAACTTAAAATGACCTTGACTGTGAAGGTCAAATTATTGAATTTTGCTAAAATAGCCAAATTTTTGTTATTTATGGACAGACTTAATCTAACACTGAGAATAAAACAAACATGTTGAACAATTCAAGTATTACTTTGACCTTTTTAATGACCTTGACTTTGCTTAACTTTACTATATCTTTGTTTTCAATGGATGTAGTGTCTTCATGCTTGGATATAACTTCCTTTTAGACAATACCTTCAAAGAAGGTTGAACTGAACTTGACCTTGACCTTTAAGGTCAAATTTCTGAATGTTGCTAAATTTGGCCATAACTTTGTTATGTATGGGTGAATGTGATAATTATATTTCCAAATGATGTTTCATTTGAAATCCCTTCTCCACAATGTGCTTCTTCTGATGTGTTTGCCTTTGGAAAAGGGGAAAAGTCGAGCTAGGCGGTGTGGTGGCTCTTGTTTCTGACCTAGAATTGTGTGAACTGGGGCTCATTTGGGTTTAGTGTCTTTGCTTATGAAAACATCTTATCTAAAGCTGGGATTTGAATCTGGTGTCAAGTGAATATAGGGCCAGCACACTAATCACTGAGCAGTAATGATTGCTATAAAAGGCATTTTAATATGCCTCTAAATGAACGAAAACAAATTAAGGGGATACACAGAAATCTCTGTATTGTTTTTTGGTTGGTTGGTAAGTTTAAAGGTTGCCAAAAGTATTGATGCATATAACTTGCTTCCTGACAGATTTACATAAAACTAGTTTTGTGGGAGGTCAAAAATATTTCAGCCAGATCGTGTTAGAAATCAGGGATATTTTCAGGCATTATGTAAATACATGACAGCCTTACTGTGTTAGAAATTAGTGTGCAGTTATAAGGTATATATATTAAAGTTAGATTGTAGAGTAGTAAGACTTAAGGGATGTGCGTAGTCAGTTTGTATAATTAAATATTAAAGTCACGTTGTGTAAGATATCAAGGATGTATTTAGTCAGTTGTATTCTTAAGAACATGAAAGTCTGCAACAGAAAGATGCAATGCATCTTAGAATACACAACCCAGAGTGTGATTCAAACTCTGAGCTCCCGTGTGACACGCTAATGCTCTATCCACTGAGCCAAAGAATCGATTCCCTGACGCAGTTGTCAGAGGTTGTATTTATGCAATTATAGGAAGGTGTGCACTAGACCGTAACACATCCCCTCTTGAGAAAGTCATCATTTATGATGATGAATGGTGTTGTGTATTTTAGAGCAGAGGATCAGACAGAAATCTTGATAGATTTTTAACCAGGTTTTCAACGAAAACTGGTTATTGAAATGCTGAAGTCGGCAGGCGGGCGGGCGTCAACTTTTGGTTTCCACTCAATAACTTGAGTTAACTTTGGCCTATTGACGCCAAACTTGGTGTATGGGTAGCTTATATCAAGAGGCAGCTTGGGATTGCTACCCAGGTGTCTGTGATCAAGGTCAAGGTCACTGTTGCTAAAAATAGAAATTCAGTTTCCGCTCAATAACTTGAGTTTGCTTTGACCTATTGACCCCAAACTTGGTATATGAGTAGCTTATATCAAGGGGCAGCTTGGGATTGCTACCCAGGTGTCTGTGATCAAGGTCAAGGTCACTGTTGCTTAAAATAGAAATTTAGTTTCCGCTCAATAACTTGAGTTTGCTTTGACCAATTGACCCCAAACTTGGTGTATGGGTAGCTTTTATCAAGGGGCAGCTTGGGATTGCTACCCAGGTGTCTGTGATCAAGGTCAAGGTCACTGTTGCTAAAAATAGAAATTCAGTTTCCGCTCAATAACTTGAGTTTGCTTTGACCTATTGACCCCAAACTTGGTGTATGGGTAGCTTATATCAAGGGGCAGCTTGGGATTGCTACCCAGGTGTCTGTGATCAAGGTCAAGGTCACTGTTGCTATAAATAGAAATTCAGTTTCCGCTAAATAACTTGAATTTGCTTTGACCTATTGACCCCAAACTTGGTGTATGGGTAGCTTATATCAAGGGGCAGCTTGGAATTGCTACCCAGGTGTCTGTGATCAAGGTCAAGGTCACTGTTGCTGAAAATAGAAATTCAGCTTCCGCTCAAATACTTGAAATTGCTTTGACCTATTGACCCCAAACTTGGTGTATGGGTAGCTTATATCAAGGGGCAGCTTAAGATTGCTACCCAGGTGTCTGTGGTCAAGGTCAAGGTCACTGTTGCTAAAAATAGAAATTCAATTTCCGCTCAAATACTTGAGTTTGCTTTGACCTATTGACCCCAAACTTGGTGTATGGGTAGCTTATATCAAGGGGCAGCTTAAGATTGCTACCCAGGTGTCTGTGATCAAGGTCAAGGTCACTGTTGCTAAAAATAGAAATTCAGTCTCTGCTCAATAACTTTAGTTTGCTTTGGTCTATTGATGCTAAACTTAGTATATGGGTAGCTTATATTAAGAGGCAGCTTGGGATTGCTACCCAGGTGTCTGTGATCAAGGTCACTTGCTTACAATAGAATTTTCAGCTTCTACTCAATAACTTCAGCACACTTTGACCTATTGATACTCAACTTGGCATGTGTGTAGCTTACTTGAAAATACAGCCTGGCATTGCTACTCAGGTATCTGATTTATTTTTATTTTGAACTATTGAAACCAACTTTCTGTGTTGGTACCAAAATAACAGCACCATTTTTACTTCACTACCATATTTCTTCCTAATTCCTGTCACATCAATACTTGATCGTTGAAAAACTGGTTTTCGTCGCATTGCGGCGCTTCTTGTTAATTTTTTATTTAATTTTTACAACTAAGTCCAGGAGGGGTGTTCCCGGACAAGCCTTCATCTTACGAACATGAAAGTCCGCAACAGAAGGATGCAATGCATCTTAGAATACACAACCCAGAATGGGACTCGAACTCTGATCTCCCGCATGACACACCAACGCTCGAACCACTGAGCCAAAGAATCGATTCCCTGACGCAGTTGTCAGAGGTTGTATTTATACAATTATAGGAAGGTGTGCACTAGACCGTAACACATCCCCTCTTGAGATAGTCATCGTTTATGATGATGAATGGTGTTGTGTATTTTAGAGCAGAGGATCAGACAGAAATCTTGATAGATTTTTAATTTTTTATTTAATTTTTACAACTAAGTCCATTAGGGGTGATCCTGGACGCAGAAGGATGCATTGCATCTTAGAATACACAACCCAGAGTGGGATTCGAACTCCGATCTCCTGCCTGACACGCCAACGCTCGAACCACTGAGCCAAAGAATCGATTCCCTGAAGCAGTTTTCAGAGACTGTATTTATACAATTATAGAAGGTGTGCACTAGACTGTAACAGTATATATATTTAAGTCATGTTGTGTAAGATATCAAGAATGTATTCTATCAGCCAGTATATACATTAAAATTACATTATCAGGGATGTATTCAGTCATTTGGTATATATATTTCAGTCATTCACGTGTAAAATATAGGGTATGTATTCAGTCAGTGGGTATATACATTTAAGTTACATTGTGTAAGATATCAGGGTTGTATTCAGTCAGTCGGTATATATTATATTAAGATCTTATTGTCTAAGACATAAGGGATGTATTCAGTCAGTGGATATATGTATTAAAGTCACATTGTGTAAGATATCAGGGATGTATTCAGTCAGTGGAATATATGTATATATATGTATTTCAGCCACCGTTTGATGGAGAGGATGAAGAGGAGCTGTTCACTTCAATCACAGATCACAATGTCTCCTACCCTAAATCCATGTCACGTGAAGCTGTAGCCATCTGCAAAGGGGTATATTTGCTTTTCTTGTGTTACTTAAAGATATACATTAGACCTTGAATGATTTTAAACTTTGTTTACTGATGTTTACTGAATTGACATCTTCAGTGAACCCTTTGCTTCATCTGTATAACTGGTATGCCATTGTACAAAGAGAAGACAATATTTCAACATCTCAAACATCTGAACAATCTATCAGCCCTGACATGTTGAGAATGAACCTGAGATTTTTTACTAAGTAAGATTTAATATACAAACAATATAAATGTAAAATCAGCAAAGACTACTTGCCTACTCAGTTGTAATCTTATTGCCAATTAGGAAGAGAAGCAACTCTGTATGTCTAGTTTCTAACGGCTAATTTTACACAAAAGCAATTGTCTCCCCTCTGACAATGAATTCTGACTGGTTAGATATTTTCTGTCAAGTCATGCCCTGTGACCTTTGAAGATATTGCATGGTATATGCACAATCTGTTTTACCAGTCTTTTCGAAAGAAGTACCATATTGTTATCATCCACTGCACAGATGTACAAGCTATTGTAAAGTTGTTTTGTGGATAAAATCAATTTATTACACGGTTTTGATCTAATCTGTTTTGCAAATATCCCATTTCTTTTACATATAGATGACAGAAGTAAATAGAAATAAATTAACTGTATATCTGTTCACTGTTTCTTGTGATTTAATTTATGTGCCAAAAGTTTGAACCCAAGAACAGGCTGTAGAGTAGGATTGATATAAGTTTAAGAACTTGTTTTGTAATCCAGGGGCTTTGTTACCACTGCAATGTCTTTCGGTACTTTTTTCTGACATGTCCAAACATACCTTTGTTGAAATATTATCTCAGTTATACAAAATGAAATAATCTGATAATCTCAGAGTAGTTTTATCTTCACAATCTTCACAGTTGCTGACGAAGAATCCTGCCAAGCGGTTGGGTTGTGGTGTAAGTGGTGAGCGAGACTTTAAAGACCATGCTTTCTTCAAGAGAATTATCTGGGAGAAGATAGAGAATCGTGAGGTTCAGCCACCGTATAAACCCAAGATCGTAAGTGAAAACAAACACACGCTTTGTTGGGCCTTCTATCTGTTGTTATATTACAAACTTAGCTGGGTCACTTTTGTTGATTATATTTTGGGAACTTGTCTGCTTTTTTATGGCTCTGCGTAAAAGTACACATAGATTATTACCTTGCTCCACTTTTGGTATATCTAGAATTTAGATTAGCTTTCTGGAATTGGGAGAGGTACATTTGAAGAGTTGAATGTAATCCTTTAATAACTTTAATAAACTGATTATGTTTAACAATATCCTTGCAATGAACACTTGGCACATGTCTGGAGTTCATTTCTTTTCTTAATATTTGAATGGATTTTTTATTGGTTTACATGTTAAATTTAGGTCTTACGATAATATAATCCACTTTAGATGTGTATCATACCAAAAATATTTAATGTTACTATTTAATATGAAGTCTTCAGTCAAGAACAGAATAATGTATTTATGAAAAAGTTGAAAAGCAAAATTATGAAATAAAACACAAAAGTGCCCCATGCTATGTGAAGGTTATGGAGTCAAGGTAAGGAACGATTTGAAAATATCACCCATATAGTAACAGTAAGTTTATGTAAATACTTGTCATATATATAGCATACACACATGTCTGCATTCTCAGATATTGTATTACATATATCAAACAAAAGGTGTTGTGCGCTGTTTACTGTTATCACATAAATAATGTCACGTAGCCAAACTAGTTCTGTGAACTGAAATTGAAAATTGGTAGTATTCTTAAAATATGATAACATTAATTTGTCGTATGCTCACACTTATCCAATTTTATGATATGGTCATGATAAAAAAAATGTTTAACCTACAAATGCTGGTCCAAAGTATTTTCCTGTTTATATAAACACTTCTTAAAAGGCTGAAGTATATACAGACTCATATGTTTATTTGTATAGGAAAAATGAAATTTATTACATAGCATTCTTGTTGAAACATGATATGTAAGAAATGAATAAGAAATTTATCCAACAAAATTTCAGTAAGACTTATTAAATTTACAAAATTCTGCTAAAACTGTAAAAATAATAAAATAGAAAAAAATAAAAGGATAACTTTATATATTTAGGTCATGTTAAACACTTTGAAGTTAACTGTTATCTATAAAGATTGTCAGAATCAAACATTTGGGATTTTTCTGGTTCTTCTTATCTTGGTTTGCTCAATTTACTCTGTAGGAAACAGTTATCAGGGAAATAAACTGTATAGATCCCAGTCAGTATATTCAATTATTTTATGATTTAATATTGTAAAATAGTGAAATGCTTAAGTAAGGATAAAAAGTTGTTTAATTTGTAAACTCTTGTTCTTAAAAGAAAATGAAATAATTGAGAGACATTTCTGACCTAGAACCAAAATAGTTTTGTTCCAGTTTAAAAAAAAAGAATAGAGTCTAAAACTAGAATGATAACAAAGACAGAAACATTTAAAGTTATTCTGAATATATATATATATATATCTGAACATCAGAATCTGGATTAGGGTATTAGTTGAAATGAGGCTGCATGGATATATATTTGCCAATTCCTAATTTAGTTAGTTTACCCTAATTGTTGTGTTTATTTTGAATATTGTGAACTTATCTATGTCGCATGGAAGCTTTGATATTTTCCTGCATGTGACCGACACTGATCAGTCATTGAAGCCTTTTTAAGTTATGTTAGTATAACACTGCAAAATATTCAGAATTGTACATGTAGCAATGCTGAAATATTCAGAATGATATTATATGTAACAATGCTGAAATACGAATATATAAATAAATATACTGGTAATTCAGACAAATAAGTTGTTTTAACTAAAAGTATCACAGTTTAATTGATAGATATAGAAATAAAACATCATTAGTTCGAAATGGGTTAGATCAAATGAACAAGTTTCAGAATTTTGTTTTAAATGTTACAAATGCCTTTCATTGTTTTCAGTTGAACATTATTAATATTTATGGGAGGAAACGAATGACATTTTATCATGGACACAATGTCATGTCTATATAGAATAAAATTTGATGCAGATGAAAATACTCCCCTGACAAACAAGTGGTAAAGCTGACTTGCATTTGCTAACAGTAACAGAATCTAACTACATGTACTTTAAATATTTCTGTTAATTTCAGTGTGATTTTACACAAATGATTTATATTTTATAAGATAGAGTCTGTATGTTTGGTAGCTTAATGAAGGTAGCCAAAATAAAAGCTTCCCTTACAGTCAAATCAAAAATTTGATCTTCAAACAGAAAGTGGGACATATTTCTTAACATGTAAATTCTACTTCCATTCTTTACCTCAGACTAGGTGGATGACATTGTTAGATTTGAGGGAAAACAAACTTCAAGAGTGGCTCCCTTGCCCCTCTCTTGCCATCTTTATTCTCTATTGTATTTCCAGCCCTTTGTAAAAATAAACATGTTCTTGCAGCTAAATACAAACATTTACAAAACAGTTTTCTTTCAAAGCACCACAGAATTGAGACGATGTTTCATGAAAAGACATTTAAATTACTTCCAGTCAGTCATATTTACTCTATATAAATAACTAAATATAAAAAACTAATGATTTCAAGTATTTTTGTATATTTACTGATTTAACAGATAGGGTTGATTGACAGACTGTTATTATACACTTAAGACCTTGAAATCTGCACAAACATTCCACTACCCTGCACTTAAGTCATGGTTAATGGATACACTTGCATGTCATGTTTGTAAAGATTATGCATACTGTAATAAGTTGTCTTAAGATAAAGATTGAAGAACGACTGAACAAATATCTTTGGTCACAGATTAAATTCTACTGGTCCCTGTCCAGCATGTGACTTCAACAAGAGACGGGTATTATTGTGTAAATATTCAATATTTCTAAGGTTACAAAGATTTTAAAACTACCCCACGACATGCCTCTTACTTTTGACTGAAATTAAACCACTGGGAGAAAAATAAACAATGGGAAAATAAGTCTAAGAGAAACTTATTGATTTTGATAATGGATTTCTAAAAGATTTCTTCCACTTAACAGGGGAAATAAGCTCTGTGCTAAGAGAAGGGGACTTTTACTGATTTTCTGGTATCCTTGGATACTTGAATTTGATATTGCTCAAAAAAATATAAGCAAGGCATCTAGGTTCATTGTTCTAATTCTCAAATTAATGTACATATTTTAAAAGCAATGTGTTGGAATTTTATCAGGTCTTAAAGTAATCTATATACCAGTTTGTGTTGTTTCAAAATCTCAAGTTTTTGATACTAAAAAATGTATAAAGAATTAGGTGAGGATTTTTCAAAAACTGAAACACATGTGAAGTGATTAAGATAAAGAAATCTTGTTTCTGTTAACTGTCTGTTCTGTTTTTACTAAACATTTAGGTGTCGGTAACCTTTGTGAAGTAATCCAAAAGGATAAATAGGTGACCTGTTTTTTTTTCAATTTATTTTTAAGACTGAACACATTTCTTTGGAACTTCTTGTGTGTTCTGAAACAGACATTACATAATCACCAGAATTAGCATTGATTGATACTATACACATAAGCGCCTTGATCTTTACCTATAGCTATCTGCATAATTTCTCACATAGTTAAAGGTAAATACTGGCAATCCTGCTTGGGATTCCAAACAACTTGATTTAGGTCAATTATGCCTTAAAGCCTACCTTCTTGCATGTATGTTTTAAAGACTACAGTTATGCGTGAATGGTTTCTTTAATACGAATTAATAAAAAAAAGGATAAAATAATAAGCCTACTAGTTTTTCTCATAGTTTTTTTTTTAATGGTGTTGAGAGGGCCAAATAATGTTGCATATTATACTTCCCAGGTGGGTTATAAGAGAACTTACTAATGTATTTCATAATTTACCCAAGTATCACTTACAAGGTGGGAGTGAAATGGATCAAATCATATTTCATAATTTACCCAAGTATCACTTACAAGGTGGGAGTGAAATGGATCAGATCATATTTCATAATTTACCCAAGTATCACTTACATCACTTACAAGGTGGGAGTGAAATGGATCAGATCATATTTCATAATTTACCCAAGTATCACTAACAAGGTGGGAGTGAAATGGATCAAATCATATTTCATAATTTACCCAAGTATCACTTACAAGGTGGGAGTGAAATGGATCAGATCATATTTCATAATTTACCCAAGTATCACTTACAAGGTGGGAGTGAAATGGATCAGATCATATTTCATAATTTACCCAAGTATCACTTACAAGGTGGGAGTGAAATGGATCAGATCATATTTCATAATTTACCCAAGTATCACTTACAAGGTGGGAGTGAAATGGATCAGATCATATTTCATAATTTACCCAAGTATCACTTACAAGTTGGGAGTGAAATGGATCAAATCATATTTCATAATTTCCATTATTTTATTTTCTAGTTAACTGCACCATGTTATATGCTTATCCTTTAAGAGGAGGTGTGCAGTGTCTCTGATTCTGTGAGCATGGTCTCAGACCCTTTTGCCAACCTGACATAACTTTATACCTAGCACTTTACTAAGGAGGGTATAGGAATCCACTAACTCTCCTTTCTAGGTATACTTGTTAAGTAAACGCTATTGGCCAATGCAGTTAGATATACTGTGACCATGACATTATCATGTGTATGTTATAACCCTACTGGAAGTCTAAGATTTTCTGAATTTTGCAAAGACTGTTAAAACTGTTAGCAGATCTATGTTTCTGTGTGTTGTTTGTTTGTTTGTCTTTGTTTTTTCTTACATTTTATATGTTGACTTTTGGTATATTTCATTCATGAATGACAAAATGTAGAATTGTTCTGCTCATGTTTTAAGTATTATGCCAGACTCCATGGTAAAATGGTCAAGGTCACAGACTAATTAATCATCAGTAAACCTTCTACTGATAGGTCATGGGTGTGAGCCCTGCAACCAACAAGGATCATTTATTAGCTTGTCTGTTTCGGAGAAAAAATCGAGCTATTATGATCGCTGGGTCATCATCGTCGTTGTCGTCAGGCAAAAACTTTAATGTAGCCCATTACTCAAACAATTTAAAAGATACCAATATGAAACTTTGAATGATTGCTTATCATGACAGAAGGCATTTGTATCACAAGGGGCAAAGTTCTGAAAGCTGTATTTTTGGAGTTATGCCCCTTTTTAACTATTTTTTGTCAAAATTGCTTATTAAGTTGAATGATTTCAAAACTATCAAAGGTATCAATATGAAACTTGGACTGCTTGCTTATCATGACAAGAGGCAGTTGTAACACAAGGGGCACTGTTCTGAAAGCTATATTTTTGGAGTTATGTCCCTTTTTAACTTACATTTTTTGTCAAAATTGCTTAGTAAGTTAAATGATCAAAGGTATCAAAGGTATCAGTATGAATAATATCAACAACTTGACATGAAACGTCAGAGGTATATACACCTCCTTCAGGAGTAGTGCATAAGAACCATAACTATGGCCCTCATTTCGACATGTAAAACAGACGAGCGTTGGCGCCGCTCCGTGAAGCTCTTGTGATTATTTATATTAGAAAGTTGGTAGTTTGTTATGGGGAGTAGGTGTCTAGTACTGGTCTTTCCCAGTAATGATGGCTAAGGTAAACTGTCTGTCTCATATGTCTGACTGTTGAAAGTGCTTAACATCCCATTAACCGTTTTCCTTTAGTATGACATGGTTTTGGTTCAGCTGTTGAAGAATATGTACTGAGTTCTTCCATTTGTATGGATGTTTCAATTCAGCTTAGATTGAACAGTATTAATTTACATTTTGTCATGTACTTTTCTTTTAACTAATATTTGCAAGTATAACAACACATTCATTACTCTTCATTTAGCAGATCCCATCATACCATTTCCTAATAAATATTTTTAAATAAAACCATGCATTTATTACTCTCTGTTGTAAAATTTTGCATTATGGATATAGATTACTTTTAGACAAAATGCTTCAGTATACATTCTGCATTTTTTGCTTCAACAAGCCATGGCCGAAGGTTCTTTTATACTTAGTGTTACATTTGGCTTTATGCTTATCAAACCATTCTCATGTTTGAAAAAAAAAATGATAAGAGAGTTTCTTATAAATAGTTGAAATTAAATGAATCTCATTTGCAAGCCTCAATTTCCTGTATACCTGTTCAAGTAACATCAGTTAGTATAGACCTATGAACAAAGATTGTGTATCATGTCACATCAGAATGGAATAAGTAGTGTTAAATTTAGACCTAGTGAACAAACACTGTCTGTTACATCTTTATAATATAATAACCAGATAGAGAACAGAGCAAAATCTTAATATTAGATAATCAGGCAATGATTTTGAATCTCGAACCCTTAAGTTAGAATTTTTTGCAAAACTAAATGAATTGTGTATGGAAAGTAGTGTTTGTATACATTAGTTGTTGAACTTGTTCAAGCAACTTGGAGCTAATGTTGGCCTCTTTTTGTCTTTGCACAGGTTGGCTTTCATGTTTTAGTGAATGTCTTGTCGTGTCTTGTCTTGTTTTTGTTCAGTCTTTATCATGCCTTAACCTGCTCCGCAGATAAATTTTAAACCTTCCTTCTTTTACAACCGGTTCTTTTTTCAACCTTGACATGATTTCCATAAATAAACTTGTAACAACTTCTAGTGTTGCAATAGCAGTAGCTTTTTGCAAAATCAATTTAACATGTCTGATCTAAGGAGTCCCAGGGGAGATAACTTTATTAAAGAAATTGTTTAGTTAAAGACCAGTATATTGGTATGGCTGAGATCGAATATCACCTGCCTCTTATTTCAGTGGTTTCAATTGAGAAAAGCTCAAGTCATTTACTGAAAAAAAAATCGAAAGTTTCACCAACTCATTCATACAATTGTTTCACTTGGTGACATAAGAAATTATGGATTTTGTCTACCCTTTATCTGAAAGAAGTATGGAGTGTGCTGGGGTTAGGGAGGCAGACTGAGAAAGGAGGCAGGCAGAGAAGGGAAGGACACAAAGCTGCTGAAGGCATAAAACAGTTTAACAGAAAAATGTGTATGTTCCGGCCTAACACAAATATAACATGATAACTAATTGACTCATAAGCAGTTTTGTAGTAATTCACAAAATATTAGCCTTTGTTTTGTATAGAATCATGAAAAGGTTAAAGTGAAATGTTGTGCCAGGTACAGCCAAAATATTACAGAAAACCAGTTGTTCTTACCCATTTTTTGTTTGCCCAGCTCTTTAAATGCACTTCAAACATTCAGATAGCCTTGCACATTTACCCTTTTTTTTCCCCTTCCCAAAACCAGATCTTGGTGGGTTACCCAGACACAGTAACTTGAAAACAATTATGTCTTCAGTACATATTACCAGTCAAACCCATACCCATACCAGATCTTATTTTACACCATAGTACTTTGGTAATCTACTATTTCTGGAAGATTTGAACACTAGGTCCAGATACTACAAGATTGCATAAATTTGGTTTTAATTTGTAGCCTAACCTTCATTTATAAAAAACATATAGAAGTTTCTAGCTAATCATAAAACAAATTAATGATAACTTAGTGTATATTATTAGCAGGGTATACGGCCTTGTTTAGCGTGGTAGAATTGATATTACCTTGAGCCGCCAGGCTATATGAGGCCGTATACCCAGCAAAGAGTCTATGTAATGAATTTATAATACCGCAGATTATTTTAGAAACAAAGCATGGTCTATTTTCTACATAGAATATGAACATTTTCTTTTATTTGTGTACTCCCCTAATGTGCCTCCTTGACCTCTTCCTTTCATCTTCTTTCGTGACATATTTGGAATAAACCGAAATTGTTCCTGTTCACAAACAATTTGTTTTTGATTTTGACATAGATATTTCAGAATCTGAAATTAAGTTATACTCTGTATCTTTTCATTGTCTTGGATACTGGACTGATTAATACCTAAGATACTATTAATCTGAACTTATTGATGTTTAAATTTTGAATCAAGAGAAAAGATGGCTGCCATTTTGTTTTTGTGTAAACAAAACAATTAGAACTGAGTATCCAATCAGAAGTCGAGTAGTCTGGAGGCTCTTTAGGGAAAACCATTGCTCACGGTATAAACAGGTTTTGCTCACGGTATATACGGCATCGTATACGGATAGTCTTAACCAATCAGATGTCGTCAAATTTGTCTGTGGTATCATATAACATATAAATGATAGAATTTCAGATAAGTGTATTCCTAGAAAAACAAAAAAATAGGTGATACCTAAAAATAGATTTCATGTGTTAATTTTTGGTAAAAGCTTGTTGTATTTCGTCCAAACTAAACATAGTTAGTTACATTCTCAGGTTATTCAGTTTGAATCGAACTTGTTTAAGTAACTAATAGGTTTGTTTATAAAGTAGTTAAGTAAGTACTGTCCTAGAATCAAGGTTTACAACTTAATATTGTATTTGAAAATAAGTCTTCAGGAATATAAAAAAAAGCATGACTGTCTTTTTTTAGTGGCCACTGACAACTGCCTTCAAGTAAAAGTTAGTTTCCTTAAATTTCTGGCTCACCTGAGCATGAAGTGCTCGAGATTTGAGCTGTTAGGATGGGTGGCACTTTATCATCTGTCATCAAGATTTTCCTTCAAACATCTTTTCCTAAACCACTAGGCCAATCAATTTTATCTAAATTTGACCAGAATGTTCTTCATTTGGTCCTTTTTCAAATTCCTAAAAAACAAAACAAAAAACAAAAAAATAGTCGCTTTAAGAAATGTGGTTGCCATGGCAATCTTAAGGAAAAAACTTTTAAAATTCTCTCCTCAGAAACCACTTGCAGGATTTTAAAATGATATCAGAAATATGTTTCTTATATGGCCCTTTATCAAGTTCATTCAAGCCATATTGTTTTGTAAAAAGAAAAAAAAAACAACAAACAAACATTGTCAGCATGGGGCGGGGAGTTGAGGAGCAAGTTTTCAGAATAGGAATGTAAAGAAAACTTTGAAAATTCTCTTCTCAGAAACAGATTGCACAATGTCAAAATAATTTCATATAAATGCTTATTAGTTGACCCTTTATCAGATTCCTTCAGGCTATGTTGATTTCTAAATGAAAAAATGGCCAACAGAGGATAGGGTCAAGTTTTCACTATATGACTATAAAGAAATCTGTGAATCTGCTTACCTGATTTCAAAATAATTTCAGGAAAATGTTTCCCTGGCATTCCTTTGCCAGATTCCTTCAGTGTATGGTGGTTCTTAAAAAGCATGGCTGACAGGGGGCAGGGCAAGTTTTCATTATTGGGCTATATTGAGAATTTTGAAAATATTCTTTTCAGCAACCTCTTGCTGGAGTTCGAAATAATTTCATGAAAATATTCCTTAGGTGTCAATATATGACTATGTTTGCTTTTTGAAGTTAAGCAACATAATTTGAACCATATGTAGAATGGTACTCAGGTTAGTTATATAGGGCCATTTAGACCTTCTTGTTTATTAAAACAATCCTGCTCTATCTATGTTGTAAGTGAAGTATGAAAGTGGTAATTTCTTAAAAATTAACTAACTTCAAAAACAGACTGTAGCAAATGCATTAACTTTCCTAACAGTCACTTAGAAATTACTTGTATATTTTAGTGTGTCATCAAAAGGGGATGAGTATGGCCAATACATGAATTAACTCAGAAACTGAATAAAGTAGGAGAGATTTTAGTCCACTACATTTAAGACTAAACACCGTTATCAGATCCCTTGTGTACATGTCAGGAAGCTACATTATACTTTGTTTGCTTTTAAAGAAAGCTGTCTTCTTGCAGAAGTGTATCTAGTTGCAATTCACTATAGTACATGTTTGTTCAAGGGCATTATCTATAACATATACAGGTGTGTATAGTAACAAGCATTCAGTCATGTCCTTACTAATTTGCACATGATATACTACCCCATTGCACATAACTGATTTTTACATACCCTTATTTGGTGATTTTAACGCTTTATTCTTGGAACGTTAAGTTTTTTGTTTTTCTTGTTAGCGTGTAAATTCTAAACCCTGTCAGTGGGGAGTTGAATTGTTTTAATCCAGAGAAAGACAAAATTCTACATGTCTGTTAACAATTATGTGTGCAGTTTAATCTTTAAGTAGTACACTTAAGCACACTTAGAAATTAAACTTCTTGAGTCATCCACCTTACAATTGTTATGATATTTACAATAAAGTACTTTCTAGACCTTTAAATGAGGTTATGGTAAATAAAGAGTGTGGAAAATTGTACACTGCTAAAAAGACATGAAAATATGAATAAATTGTCAAACAAAAAAGTAAACAAAAACAAAAATATTATATCAGTCAAACATTTCATTTTGAGTATTTAGGTCTGTATAATGTATAAAGGGAAGTAAAAACCACTGCATGAGTATGTGTTAAATTATATTCAAGAACTTAATGACAAATTTTCAAATTTCCTGAATTTCTGTGCTTTACAAATTATAAGAAATTACAATACAACTAAATTAAAGCTTGCTTCTGATTGGTGAGTAAGTAGGTTTGAGTGTCTTTGCAAGTTACGATTAAATGGTTACCTGTTCTTAATATACATGTAACTATAATAGAGATGGACAACTTTTCCGGCTGTTAAAAATGGGTTGTTGACACAAGATGGTTGTTTCTTTGCGCCATGATTTTAATGTCATTGGAATACTCTTAACAACTTATTCATGGTTTAAATAGAAACAAAAGTTCTGTTTCCTCTTGGAATTTAGGATAAGGCAAAACATTTTGAGAACCATCGCAAAAATCACCCAGCTGACAGACATCCACCATCTTTTTTATGCTAAATAGTCTGGATGTTATAACACTTAGATTAATACACAGTGATATGTTATGAAAATAAGTCTAGGTTACTGGACACAAATAATGCTTAATCTTGGTTGGTAACTGAAGCAATACGAGATAGGAAGAAAAAAGAATAAGTTGTAATAATTATAAGAAATGAATGTGTGTTTAATCTAGGTTTAAATTGAAAAACGTTTCACACCTAAATTGCACATACACCGAAGGCATTTATATGAAAATGTATAGTATATATCTTAAATTGAACATAAGATATTAAATAACCATAAAAAAATTCAGAACAATAGATTTGTAGCAAGAATATAAGGCAAGGTTCATGATTTAGGGGAATGCAGTTTAAAATGAATTCAGTTTGAAGATAAAAAGACCCTTAATAAAATTATTGTACTTGTTTTAAAATAGTTACACACTTTTTATTTCAGTCGCAGTTATTTAATCTGTCAAGACACTATATTGATTACAAATCACTGTATTAAAAGGCTTCAATTACAGATTTGAAAATGGTGGCTAATTTCAGATTTTGTACTTTTTTGTACATTTACCATAATGTAACAGGATACATTCTAGCTCGCGTGAAACATAATTTATTCTTATATAAATAAAATTATGTAGAAGTTTTATAAAATTCTCTGAAATTAGTCACCATCTTGTCATATGATTATATTTTGTTTGCAATGTATATGTTTGATGTATATTTTACGTTACTTTTCTTTTCTTCCGCATTTTTACAGCATGATCCAAAGAAAGCTGAGAATTTTGACAAGATGTTTACTCGCTCAGCATTCAAGTTGACGCCAACAGATAGTCTTGTAATCATGAACATAGACGACAGTGCCTTCGCTAACTTCTCCTATTGCAATCCATATTATGATCCTCGGACTAGTTCTCTCTGTGGCTCATCTGTGCATCATTTGTAACTGTATCCACTATATCACTGTTCTCGTGCTTATATGCAGATCATTTTTCCTTTTTGTGCACGTGTCAAGCATGATTGTGTGTAGAGAACATGTAATGTAAATGAATTTAAGATTGAATCCTGATGATTTGTCGATCGGCTGTTTTAAGAGTCAGGGAAGAATGAAGTTGATGAGCAAGTCAGCTTTGGACTACATGGAAAAGCATTCTGGAGTCATCAGTGTCAGGCTGGCAACAATGGACATTCAAGAGGATGTGGGAAGCAGTGTGGATTGTACTTTTTACATTGCATTACAGCTTAAAGAAATGGCCATTCTTTTCTCTTTTTTTACAGGTTTCTTTGACCTTGTTGATCATTTTTACCTACTAATGTATTATATTGTCCTGTATATCAATGTTTTTTTAATCTTTATCATTTCTCTGTCTTCACTCCTGTTTTTGTACATTTGAACAAAAGTGACCCCTCATAAAAATAGGAGACACACAGTATCTTACACATTTGAGAGGTCTTGGTTATGTCCAAATCTTTACAAACGTACAGACATTTTGTGAGTTTTTGCAGAAGTGTATTTGAAAAAGTAGATTCCTTATCAGAACAACATTGATGAAACAGATTTATGGGCTGTTCAAGGCTTTTTTATGCCCCCCAGAGGAGGGCATATAGTTTTTGACCTCCTTCCAAAAGCTTTAACATTGCCCATAATTTCCTTATTAGTGAGTGGAACTACTTCATACTTGAACACAATATCCCCCTGGAAAAGACCTTCCCATTGACCTGTATTTGTTTCACCTTGACTCCTGAATGTCCTTGACCTCAATGGTCAAGCTGTCAAAAAACTTTAACATTGCCAATAACTTCTGTATTAGTAAATGGATTTAACTCATACTTGAACTCAGCACCACTTTGGACAAGACCTTCCCATTGACATATATTTAAATGACCTTGACACCTGACATTTTGACCTCAAAAGTCCAATTGTCAGAAAACTTTAATATTGTGAATAACTTCATTAGCAAATGGATTTACTTCATACTTAAACACAACACCCGTTTTGACAAGACTTTCCCACAGACATATATTTAAATGACCTTGACCTGAAAGGTCAGTTGTCAGAAATCCTTTATATTGGACATAACTTTCTAATTACTAAACAGAACCAGTTTATGTTGGCACAAAACAGCATTTTGGTAGAAATCTTCCAAATGCATATATTTGTTTTACCTTGACCTTGAGATTTAATTGTGATAAAAAGCTGCTTATTTTGAAGGATCTACAATAGACTTACTCCGGAACTCGGCAAATGTGGGTTTTTCCCAGCTAATCCGGGGGTACAAACAAACTTTTACAGTTACAACAAGGCAACACGTTGATCAACCTTTTGTGAAGGGCTGTGCACCGTGAAGTCATAACGGTAAAAGTTTGTTTGTACCCCCGGATTAGCTGGGAAAAACCCACATTTGCCGAGTTCCGGATAACATCTATTTATCTTCATCTGGTCACATATCGTTTTTACCTTGACCTCTAAATGACTCACCTTCAGGTCAGATTGTCCAAAAAAAAAAAAACCCACTTCTTTTGAAGGAACTACAATTTATCTTCAACTGATGTTCAGTTCAGAGGTCAGAGCACCACTTTTGGGGCATTATCATCTTTCAGTGACAGTTCTTGTTTGTAATATTTTGTGAATCATGTCTCTACATTTTAAATGGGATATCTAGATGCATTAATCAAAAACAAAATGTCAATCAAAATGTTGTGATAAATAGGTTATATTGTATTTGAACTAAGCATGAATAAGTATCACATTCCTGTTTATTTTTTATACCTCTTTGATAAAGTTCAGGAATGGTTGTGTGATACTGTATTTTTCACTAGAAGCTCACATATATCTCTTTGTTTAAGGAAATTATTCTATTATAATATTTAATAAGACTGTCAGTATTTGATTGATGAAATGAACTGTAGTCTGATGTCAGGCTCATGAGGACAAAACTAACAGATTAAAAGCAAGTCTTGTTTAATGCTTTGAATAATTTTGAATTGAAACTTTATCATGTGGACTTTAAGCCTTGATTATTCTTCCCACATATTTCTATTTGAATTTTTAAAGTAAAGCTAGCAAAGCTTTTAAAATATGTATGATCAAAGAATTACCAGCTATGGTAATGCCATGGCTTGACAGGTTTTTCCCCATCCACCTCACTCCTAGCATCCATCTTGTGAAATTCATTACATCTTTGCTGCAAGTGACCTTTTATTTAAAGTTCTTGATTCATTGACTTTAGATAGAAATTTGGACACTTTATTACCTAAGTAAAGTTTATCTTTGAATAGAAATATATGAGGTAGTAGACTTAATTTTCTCTCACATCTTGCAATCATACTGAAAGACTTGTCAGTATGGAGGAACATTTATACAGTAGGTTCATTGTAAGAATTCTGAAAGCTCTATCTGAAATATAAATGATAGATGATTTCCATATTGGATGAAATCACTCAAAAGTCATTTTTTTACTTGTCTGACTGTTTGCCCACAAATGACAGACAGTAATTTATCCAACTTAGTTGAGATAGACATATTTTACTGCCATTGAATACAAACACAGACCCCTTCCATGTGACAACTCATTATACACCTGGACTCTAAAACATCCATTATATTCTCATGACTTGTTGATAAAATGGCTTCCTTTTTCCCCCCCAATAAAATCATGCTTTCTTCAGGGAAATATAGAGAAAATTGTCACCGTCTTGGAAATGTGAGAACAACTATAGAAAGAAGTAACTATGGATATAGGAGATTGTATTCATAAATAGAGACTATATTTTATGTAAAAGGAAAGGAAAGATTGCTGTCTACTCAAGTTACATAGTAACAGAGCTTTTTTTTGAGAGACAGATATAATTGTTGTATCTTAAAATAAAAGCTGTTCACAAAAAAATGGTGTAAGCCAATATGATAATCTGACAAAAAGAAAGGAAATATGAGGTTTTGTAAACCAGTGGTCTTCCAGATTCTTTATTGATATATGATGTTATACTTTATGTATTTACTGTAGCAAAGTCCAGCCATGTACTTAACAGTTTCGGCTTTACATCAGGGCCAGCAAGTAAAGCATTTGTACAAAGGTACTCGTGTATAAGTTGAAACAAAAAGCCATGTATCTTGTCACCAGGGTAATATGGACATTTATGAAGATGTTAGCAAATGATTTCTTCTAATCTTATGCTAATAAGATTCATGTTCACATTTATTCTTTTCTTTGTATTAAGTAGAATTTTTTGATTAGGCCTAACCTAGGATCTGTTTAGCTCTGGACCATTTTATGGTTGGTATTTGTGTAATCAGTTACACCATTTTGGACCATTGGTATATCTACAGTTTTGCCTTATTTCTCAGAGCCTGACACTGTTTACCAAAGGTATTTTAACTGGTTTCTTCTTCATTTTTACATTTGGAACTGTTCTTCAGAGCCATACCTAATGTGCCATGAAATTCAGGTGTTAAAAGTATGTTAAAAGAAAATTACTGTGTAAGGTTTGTACATGTATTTTAGTTTATGTTAAACTTTCATTTTGAATGTGTGCATTACTTTTTGCAATTTATTTATGTGTCATTCGATTAAGGTTAGTGAACCAGTGTAATATATGATGAACAAGTCAATCCAGAATTCTTTCAATTTCTTTAATGCAGAGTTTCAAAACTGTTGTGTGAACAAATATTTCCTCTGCCGGTTTCATCTCATTGGGCATTTAATATTAGTTTTGGTGTTAGTGTGTGATTTTTGAGGGTTTTTATTAGCTCACCTGGGCACAGGGTGAGCTTTTGTGATAAGCCTTTGTCTGTCATCTTTCGTCAACATTTTAGCTATAAATAAACTAGATGTATCATTTTTTATCCATCCATTCACCATGAAACTTGCTCAGCTGTTTGTCATTATGATCCTTTATGATGAGTTTGAAATAGGTCACATTGTGTTAAAAACTAGATCATTAGCCAGAGAGCAGCCCAATCTTCCTGAGGCTAGGTCAGATGCTATTATGATGATAACTAGGATGATTTATAAGGTGAGTCACATGGCAGTGAGTCACATGGCATCATGAAAGGTCACTAGGTCAGATCAGTAGAAAACTCTATAGAGGTCAATAGAAACCTAGTCAGAATAATCATCTTAATGATTTCCCTCACGAATTTTGAACTACTTTATCTAGGGCCAGAAACTTAATCACCAGTTGAGCTTATTGGACAACATGTGACCATGAGGTACCCAATTTTCAGTCAGCTTGATCAGAAGGTTTTTCTAGATGATGTCTGGGAAAGAATTAAAATCTGGTCATTTTGTAAAAATTCTAGGCCACAGGCTCAGATGAAAACCTTTTGACACAAAATGATTCTTGATGGTCTCTGTCCCAGTGTAGAAATTAAGTTGCATGTAAACAAATATTAGATCACACTAAAATAGTTTATCTTTGTATAACAGATTATATTTGATAGTTATGACTTTATTTAGGAGAGTTACAATAAAGTGAGTGATATAGGGCCTTTATAGGTCTCTTGTTCTAAGAAAGTTGACAGTATTGCAGAAAGAAATTCTGGTTATACCATAATAGGCACAACAGCTTATAGTTTAGTTTTTGTACTGAAGTATATAGGAAAAGTATAGAGCTTCTCTTAATCAAAATGGCTGTGTGTCTTATTTTTCTGTGCTATATTTTATCAGACTTTATCAGTTATGTGTATATATATTGTAACCCGAGGCCTTGATACAGCAGTTTGTAAATGACTGTCTGTGCACATGGCCATTTTTCTGTTTATTCAGGATTGATTATTTTTCAAGGTTCTTTTAATATAACATTATATCAGTTGTAATGGTTTATTTAGCTAGTCTGAAAAATGTTGGTCATATACATATTTAACTCCATGGCCTAGATACTTCAGATATATTACATGTTGGCATATGTTTGTTACAAGCCCGTGTGTTCCTTTGTAAATGAAGAAGAACAAATGTATTTGATTTCATTTGCTTGGTTCATTAACAAAGCTTGTCTGCCTTAATTTTGTAACAAGAACCAGATGCTTGCCATGGTCGTCTGTTACAGATATAAGTGCATTGACATTCTGATCTTCCATGTGAAATCTTTACTACAGATTTGTTATGTTTACTCCTGTTTTATCTTTACAAACATGCTGAATTTTAAAAACTTTTTTGAAAAC
This sequence comes from Cyclina sinensis, assembly GCA_012932295.1. Classification (NCBI taxonomy): domain Eukaryota; kingdom Metazoa; phylum Mollusca; class Bivalvia; order Venerida; family Veneridae; genus Cyclina; species Cyclina sinensis. Next base: position 3,885,327 of record JAAONU010000001.1, read on the forward strand.
ATGAGTATCTTCCAGTTTTGTGAAATGTGTATCAAGGGCATGTTTGCACAGCTGGCTGTATACTGGATATGTACTAAATACCAGTAACAGTAATTCAGTATCAAATACTGCAAATAAACTTTGCAGTTGTTTTCTTTTTGTTAAGTTTTAAGATTTTCATTTTTATATGTCTGAAGGGATGTATTTTGTTATGCCCCTGGCCGTCTGTCTGTTAGCAATTTCTTGTCCCCTCTTGCACCAATTGAACGTAATTGAAACTACTTTGCAAACATGTTGATCATTATAAGACAATGTGCAGAGTACAGGTTCCAACTTATTCAGATCAAGTTCAAGGTCACACTTAGTCATTATGATTTAATATGTAAAAGTTTTTGTCAGTTCTGTCTGTATCTTTTGAACCATTTGAAGGAAAATGAAAATACTGGGGAGGAATGTTAACCATACTGAGATGATGTGCAGAGCATAGGTTTCTGCTGAGTTGGGCTCAAGATAAAGGTCACAATAATGTTTTTGTATAATTTGTGAAATATCTGGTCAACTCTGTATTTCTTGAACTGATTGAAGGAATTGAAAGTGTCTGGCAGAAAAGTTTATATGCCTGTATGTCTGTCAGTCTGATAGGAATTTCTGTTTGGTAGAAATATGTCATAACTGCTTGAAGGTACCAGTAATTTGAGTATATAGATGTAATACAATAATGAGATGATGGCAGACATGGGTCATGGTCAGGGGTACTTACAAGCCACTTGGCATACTTACCTTTATCTGCTTCTTTAATTATGAAAGCTAGGAAGCATACTTCACTGACCATAAAATCTGCTGGATTGGTTGGTTGTAACATAAAACATGACTAAAGAACTTATCAGTAAACAATAAATATTTTGAACTTTTTTGCAGACATTGTTATAATATTGTCCTGATAAATATACCACAGCTTACTATGTTTCCTGTTGATATGTGTTTATCAGTTTATGAAAAAGGTCTAATACTGTAAGTGGCTTTGTTCGAGTGTATATTGTCCTGCTTCAGCAGAACTCTTGCCAGTTTTATATATCTATATATCTACATGTAACTCATTCTGGCCTGTCTTTACTTGAGGCAATGGATGTTTTGTGGCACTTTAATTGAATTTGTACAGCCTCAAGTTTCCTAGATGACGTTTCTCAACGTTAAAGATTTGCCTTCAAGTTCCTGAGATAATTTGCTTTTCTAGATCTGGTATGAAACTACCTTTAAAGTTGTGTCTTTTACATTGATTTAAATTGGATAGAAATTAGTTTCAAACCGTACTAGGAATCAAAGGTAAAAGTACTTTTTGATGTGCAGCTGTCTCGGTCAGGTTGTTTTCAGTCGTTATAGAAATATGAAATATGTAGTTGCTTTTAGTCATTATAGTATAAAATAAGTGTTGAGGTTTCTTAAGGTGCTCATAGTAACCATTGTTATTTTTCTTCAGAGATATATAACATTTACAGCCATAGCGTTGTGACTGCCTGTTGTAAGTGCCATTCATGTGCCAAATTATAGTCAGTTTAAATAGCATAGACTTCTTGTTCATCAAAGATATCAGAAACTTCATCTGCAGAAACAAGTTTGTCATCATTGATTTCCTGACTGTGTTGGTAACTCTTTGATGTAACAGACAACTAAAGATTTATTCAGTGTTGTACTGTTAGTGTCTCTCTATATAAGATACAGCCAGTCAGCAAACCATTTGAATTAGATAAAATTCATATTCTGAAGTAATTGATTTTGTGAATGAGTATAAGTATGTTTGTGTAACTTCATTTTTGTCATGTAAATAGACGAATCAGTAAATCAAGATAATTATTTTAATTTGTTATATTTTTCTGTACATTTATAGAGGATACATAAATATAAGGAACTTAGATGTTGTATGAACTAAAACCTGTGTAATCTTCTGCAAGGACAAATGGATCCCTCAGATTGGTTAATTAGAAATTTTTAAACAATAATATTTTCAGTCGTAAATATCATTTCACAAGTGTAACTTTTGTACCTAAATTGGACAAGATATCTAAATATTTCTGACTAGATTCTTTGTAATTAAATGTGATTGTATATTTATGGTTGTGAAGAATTTTCTTAACCTATTGTTTTGCCACACAATGTAGAAAGTAGATTTTTATAGTTTTCAGGGTATTTTGCCTAGAATAAAATATTCTTTCTGTTACATCAATGAAAATATTTTGATATCAGTTATTGTTAAAGTATTCATGTAAGTATGTTGTAGGACTTCCATATCACTTTGAGTTTGCGATACATTGTTTTTCCTCTGGATCATTTAACCAAAGAATACCAGTTGTAACAATTAATCATATATTATTCAGTATTCATTGTTCACTTCATATATTTGCCTTTTTATATTCAAATATAGTTGTTTGTTTATATTGGAATATTTTATCATAATTAATGATAACATATTTTTAACTGTCAGTCAGTGTCAAATGAAACAATATTTCTTCCTTCTCTTCTATGATGCAAGGTTATTTATGTTTTTCAAAGTTTGTTATTCATAAAATTGGCTATTAATTCATTATTATTTAGTATAGCTATAACCTTCATTTTAACCTTTTTTTCTAGGTCAGGAACTGCACATTTCTTCTTTTTATGTCCTTAACATAAAAAACATTTTCCCAGAAGTATTTGACTATGATATCTGAATATATGACCTTGACCTTAAACCTTACTCAAGGTCAATTCCCCATAAAAGGATCCTAAACTCTTCGAAATGTATGACAAATGATTTCATCAAGTAGTTAGGTATAGTGTCTAATTACATCAAGTGGTTAGGTATATTGTCTGATTTCATCAAGTGGTTAGGTATAGTGTCTGATTTCATCAAGTGGTTATGTACAGTGTCTGATTTCATCAAGTGGTTAGGTATAGTGTCTGATTTCATCAAGTGGTTAGGTATAGTGTCTGATTTCATCAAGGGGTTAGGTATAGTGTCTGATTTCATCAAGTGGTTAGGTATAGTGTCTGATTTCATCAAAAGTGGTTTGGTATAGTGTCTGATTTCATCAAGTGGTTAGGTTTAGTGTCTAATTTCATCAAAAGTGGTTTGGTATAGTGTCTGATTACATAAAGTGGTTAGGTATAGTGTCTGATTACATCAAGTGGTTTGGTATAATGTCTTATTACATCAAGTGGTTAGGTATAGTGTCTGATTACATCAAGTGGTTAGGTATAGTGTCTGATTACATCAAGTGGTTAGGTATAGTGTCTGCCTACACAGTTGTAGTTGATGAAATGTATTTAATGAAACAAAACCAAATATGTGAAGAATAATAGTTGATCCTAGTTACCTGCAGCATTGAAAGTGTTTAAGTTACAAAGTAGAAATTCAAGAGATGTTATAGGGGATGAAGGTGATGTGTTTGAGAAGTATCAGTCAAGAGATGTGACAGGATTTTAATGGTTGTGCAATAGCAAACAAATACAGCAAATTATTTAGATATTAAGTAAGCTATAGAATCTGTCCAATATTGCACGATTTGCATTGTGTTACATGATGTACAGTTCAGGAAATTTTAAATGGACAGTTTCATGTATAGTTCATTGTTCTCATAGCTAGAATCACATTTCTTCCTGTTCAATAGAATGGTATCATCAGTATGTAAATATAGATACACATTTATGCATTTAAATAGAACATGAAAATGAAATTGTAACTTTCAGAAAACTTCCATTTGTTTTCCAGGAATTTGAAAAAAAAAATCAGTAAACCCTAGTTTTAAATATTTTTACCTGCTAAGTTCATCACTCCCAGCTGATATTTTTTGTGGCATTTGAGACCTATTAAGATGTGTGCGATATCATTTCTCTATGTCTTCCTTTATGTAACAACTCGGTTAATGATAGTTGTTTGTGACAGAGTTTATCTGTTTTCTTGTTTAAATTGATTTTATGCCCCCATTGAAGATGAGGGGACATAAAGCTTTGCATAATTATGTCAGTCGGTCAGTAGACACTTTAGATTCCGATCAATATCTAGAGACCCACCTTCCTAAGATTTGGTATGTAGGTTAGTCATGACCAGTAGATGACCCTTATAGTTTTTCAGGTCAAAGGTCAAGGTCACAGTGACCTTGAATAGCAAAGCAGGTTTCTGATCAATTACTATAGAACGCTTGGGCCCAGGTTGTTCAAACTTAGTTGGTAGGTTGGTCATGACCAGTAGGTGAACCCTATAGTTTTTAACATCACCAGGTCAAAGGTCAATGATCACATTGACCTAGAATAGCAGAACGGTTTCCGATCAATAACTAAAGAACCCTTGGTCCCAGGTTGTTTAAACTTAGTTTATAGGTTGGTCATTACCAGTAGATGACCCTCTGTACTTTTTCAGGTCACCAGGTCAAAGGTCAATGTCACAGTGACCTTGAAGAGCAAACCAGTTTCTGATCAATAACTATAGAACCCTTGGTCTCAGCTCCTCGAAACTTCATGGCTGCCTCTTGAGATAAGGCACTGGGAGGCATATATATATAGGTTGGTGATGACAATTAGATGACTGCCTGCAGTTTTTAGGGTTAGTAGGTCAAAGGTCACGGTCACAGTAACCTTGAAAAGCAAAAGAGTTTCTGCTGAGTATCTAGGGAGTCCTTGGGCCCAGATTTGTCAAACTTAGTGTGTAGGTTTGTCATGATCAGTAGATAACAACTATCTTTTCTCAGGTTATTGGGTCAAAGGTCAAGGGTCACATTTACCTTGAAAAGCAAAATGGTTTCCAATGAATAAGTGTAGAATGTTTGGGCCCTATGTTCCTCAAACTTTGTATATAAGTTGCTCATGACTTTTAGACCTTTAGTATTTCAGGTCATCAGGTCAAAGGCCATGGTCACAGTGTCCTTGAATAGCAGAATGGTTTCCGATCAAAAACTATTGAACGCTTGGTCCCAGCTCCTCAAATCGTGTCATGGCTGCCTCTTGGGATAAGGCACTGGGGGGGGGGGGGGGATATATGTTTTACAAACATCTCTTGTTGAAATTCTATCCAATACTTACAGTTAATTGAAATTAAATTTTCATACCAAAAACTACTCTGGTTTGGCAAGTTACTGTGCAAAACCTTTAATGGAAGCATTTTCATATATGTTATCAAAGTTAATGGATACAGCAAATTGTGGTTGAGCATATTTCATATTTTTTAATCCTTGATAGATACCAGGAGCTTTTTTCTCCATGGCAACCAGAGGAATAGTTGCAAAAGTATCCTTATTAATTCTAAGCAACAGTTTATTTATTGAGCTGTTAAAAGTATGAATATTCTTAAGGGTTTACCCAATTTTCAGTAGTAACACCATAACTCATTTTCTTATCTTGATGTGTTCCAAAGGTAGAAAACTGTGTTCCACTCTTCTTCTTGGTTGACCTTTTTTTTCTTTGCACGACCTTGACCTATTTACTGTTTCTTGTTCATGATGTACATGTATTATGTTAACAGATAATGAATGGATTTTTTTCTTACTGCATTATGGATTTATTAAATATATATTACTGAAAACCTTTACATGTGTTTGTCTTTATTTGAAATTTGTAACTGTCTGTTTGTTGTATGCAATGTAAAGACATCATGACAAGGAAAGTCTTTACAATGGAAATCTTTAAATCTTAACATGAAATTGAGTGGTTTTCTTGGTGTACAACTGTTGATGGCTGTTACTTTACTAAATCAATGCAGAGTTAGAGCCCTTGATTATCCTTACCCTGGTTGTATGTCATAGTGAACACTTTCATCTTATCTCACACAATATGTTCTATCTTCTTTAACTGTTTCATTATTGACACTAGACTTTGTCTGGTCACATGTTCCTACTTACAGATATTTTCTTTAGATTATCAAAGCTATCATAAAACAAGGTTTTTATCTAAATCAGCAACAGGTTTTAATCTAAGCTTGACTTTGTATTGTTCTAACATCGTTTAGATAACTGTAACATATTTAGTCCAAAACTCCTCTGTCAAGTAATGATTTATTTATAAAGGTGTTTTGGAAGTAAAATTATTTTTCTCTAGATACCTGAAGATAATTTGTATCATTTTTTTTTTTTTAATAAAAGTTACAGTTTCATCTTGGCTAGGCATTGCCATGATAAAGCTAAATATTAGTTGATCTGGTTGATCTGGTTGATATATTGCTGCAAATAAGTTCATCAGGTAGATGTTTTCAGAGCTTTTAGATAAGCTCTTAAGCTCACTTTTTCTCCTTTCATACTATAATCAAAGATAAAGCTTTTTGATTTTCGGGTTTGTTCCTACATGTCTGAGTTTAAACATTCTACAATATAAATTTCAGATTAATAATTTGTCATATTATATACTTATAAATGAAATATTGATGAAATAAAAAGCATATTTTCATTTTCCGTATTTTCCATATTTTGTGTAATTTCACTGGTGTCTTGCCAGACTACTTTCTTCAAAATTAAGCCAATACACAAAATTAAAGAGGAATTCTTTCGAATAATTAGGTCAAAAAAGAGAGAAGGTATATAATAAACAGAAAATTCAATTTTTTTCAATAAATACGGGATTTATTTTCATCTTGTGGTATGAAAATTACCATATTTCATACCACTTGATGAAAATAAATCCCATATTTAGAGAAAAAACTTGAATATCCTCTATAACTTGTGCTGTATGTGTTTAAAAGACTCTGATAAATAGGCCAAAAAGAATTATATATGTTCTTATAAATTTACATGCTACATTTAAACTTTAATTTATTGTTCTCCTTTTCAGAGAGCAAGGAAAGACGTGAGCAATTTCGACAAAGAGTTTACATGTGAACAGCCCAAGCTCACGCCCACGGATAAACTGTTCATTATGAATCTGGATCAGACAGAATTTGCTGGCTTTTCATTTGTCAACCCAGAATATATTCTCACTGTTTGAAGGCCTTATGCCTGGCATCTTCCCAAAGATGACATTTGTATATGTTTCAAAATATTTGAATAAAGAACTCGCAGCTATTTAGTAAAGCTCTGCTCATTTTTTTTTTTCTTTAGCTCATGAAAAAATGTAACTCCTGGAGAACAATATTTGAGTTTCATTATATAGTTTTTTTGACTATTCATTACCTTTCATTAAAAGCAGTATTCAAATACTGTCAGTAACTTTCTCTACAAAAGCTCTGAGAATTTAGTGCTACAAAAGATCTTTGAAATCACCTGTAGAAAAGCTCTATGAAGTAAGGTAGGAATGTGTAAGTGATTCTCTGTTGGTGTATTTGGAAATATTATTTTGGACTTTTACCTTTTCTAGAGCTTTGCAATCTTTTAATTATCTTATCATAAATCGTAGTACTGGTATGTTAGGCAGGTGCAATTAGTTTATAAATTCACATTTCCAGTGTTTAAATTTGCGTAGTTTTAACACCATTGCTGAAATATTGCAGATGTCTTTTCATGCTGCTGTTCTAAATGGCTTTAATGACTGTTAAGGTGATTTTTTTCATTTTTTTTTTTTGCTCTAAGGCAGTAATACTATACTACTTGATTTTCATCGTCCATTTTCTAAAGCTTTCCACTCTGTGCAGAGGGTTATTCATTGACGTTTTATCATCTTTATATACATGGAAGCAATCAAAGTCAGTTGCTTGATCATTCATATATAGCTCATTTTTGGTAGAAGTAAGGAAGTTGACAGGCTGCTGTTAATGTGGAAGAGTACAAGTAAGTTGATGAATCAAAGTTCTTACAAGAACCAGTCAAAGTTTTTACAAGAACCAATCAAAGTTCTTACAAGAACCAGTCGAAGTTTTTACAAAAACCAATCAAAGTTCTTACAAGAACTAATCAAAGTCCTTACAAGAACCAATCAAAGTTCTTACAAGAACAAACCAAAGTTCTTACAAGAACCAATCAAAGTTCTTACAAGAACAAACCAAAGTTCGTAAAAGAACCAGACAAGTTCTGAATGCTGTAAAATAAAGGAGCAGATTTTTGCACATCCATCCTTCAGATTTATTAAGTGATCCAGATCTAGTCATATCTTAAAACATGCTCTGGATAAAGAAGTTCTTCAATATGAAGACTTTAATCTTTAAGTGAGTGGACACTTTTAATCAGTTTTGACAAATTTTATGTGGTCAGAAATCCATGTTTGATCTATTCTGTTTCACTATATTCATTGACTTTATGTAGTTGTGCAGAATGTGTACCGTGGGTAACTGAGGATGGCTATCAAATAACATGAGAGGTTTTATACATGTGTCAAGATATATTTAGTATTGTGACTTCATTAGATTTGTGTTCCTGTCCTCACAAAGTTCAAGAATTTACATTTTACTGAAAAAAGTAATGATGTCCTACTTGCTGCTGGGGTAGCTTAAGCTGTTAAACAGCCAGTTTCTGAACAAATCACTGACTGAGGGTCATGGGTTCAAGCACTTGAAGACCTCACATGTGATATAAGAATTTATGTTTCATGTAAATGTACAAGGGTTTACAGTGGTACTAGACTTAGAAATAAATACTGGTTGAGTCAAATTACTGAACTGTACTAACAGAAATAAACAGCAAACAAGGAAATTAGTACTGGTATGTACTGAGTACCTAACAGTGCACATGTAATACTGGTATTTAGAGGTGTTCTTAAAACAGATGTTATAATGGTAGTGTTATACATTCAGTACTGTGACCTTGCATATCCAGGTTCACAGGTATGAGAGATACAGCTGGCACATTTATACCTTGTTACATAAAATATCAACATGCAGTAAACAGCCATACCTATGACCGGTAGATATTTATATATTATTATCATACAGCATGAGAGCTTATAACTACAAGACATTCATTGCACTAGCATAAGAAGGGCTCATGCTATGTTCCAGGTCATTTCAATGTGTAAAATGTGTATGTCATTTGATTTGGAAATATAATGTGTTTTCCATTTTATGACATTTTTACATTTAAATTGTTCTGAAGAGTAACACAAATTCCATGTATAAATTTAAGTTTGCCTTAATACACAAATTTGGACACAGCTATAGCCAAAAATGGTGTCCCAACATAGTGACATTTAATAATGTCAGAAGGTCAAGGTCAAATTTGGAAGTCAATTTTCTTGCTCTAGAAAAAAACAGTCTTGTATTCTAAACTGAGTATATAAATGAATGATCAGTAGCATTAGTTCATTTGTGAAAATCACTCGCTGTGTCTTGCTTACATCTCAGGCTTGCAAACATTTTTAAAGATCTGTTTAATGCAAAATTGATTATTTCATGTAACAGTTTTTCATATTTCATTTGTACATATCATGTTTCAGCATTCTGTAAATATGTGTCATACTTTGATTAGCTTTTAGGCAATACTTCTATATCCCTGCTTGGGCTAATTTCCTTTTTCCACAACATTTGTCTTATTGTTACCTTTCAAATTGTTTGTATTTTAAAATGTAACATATTGGACTTGCTATAACCTATTTATTGTGTGTTTTCTAGTCATAGATATTTTCTTCTTACTGTTAAAACTTAAATATGGCTCAAACTCCAGTTGCCTCAGCTGTTAAACTCAGTTCTGTATATCTCTAGTGTATAATGAGATACAGGGTGTGTCCGAAAGTATCAGTGTTTATGAATTCCTTACTCCAGTGTTTATTTCACTGACACTTTGTTTGCAAGGGACAATATTTTTCGAAATGACAAAGATGCGTAACAGTCAAGAATAATGCTGAAAATGCAGCAAATTTTCAGACTAATGTAATGTAAATGACTTTGTTATATGATGTTACAGTAATGATAATATATTTTCCAGTCCAGTTGAAAGTGTAATTTATGACCAGACCAGTTTTATAAGATTTTATTTGTAATCAGCTTCACACAGTGCTTGTAAAACCTTTTTCTCAGTGTATATATTTATGTAAAGTTATTGTAATGTCTGTTCTTCTAAGGGTACACATCAGTGCAAACTGATTTCCTTTTCAATAGTTATGGTCACTTTTGACCACTAATAAAGCATTAAGTATAAATATCCTTTACCCTTACAATAAAAGTCACTGTTGCTTACTGCTACAGATAATGATAGATGCAATGAGTCAGGGAATAGAAAACCAGCTTTTCAGTATTTTTTGCTTGTAGTTTTAGGAATGTGTAGGAGTGTAAAACTACTAGGTATTATTATTTTAGGAAACTGATTTGTGTTTTTCCTCTAAGCGCTTCAATAAATAGTTACTGTAAGTTTAATCTATTGTATAACTTGTAGGAAACAAGGAAAAATCTTACCTGATGTAAACATCTTCTTGCCATGCTGAAACTAATTCTCGGGATAGTTTATTTGACCATATTAATGGAATAGTTTGAAAGATTCTTGGTAACCACACTGTAATATTACTATCCCAGTCTTGAACAAGATTGAAAAAGAGATAGAACAAAACATTATATTTGTAAATATTGGTCTATAAGATGGCCTATACAATCAAAAGCTGCTTAAACAAAAGTCATTATTTTGAATTTGACATTTTTTTTAGAAGTTTTTGACATTATCTTTTCCTTATATTCAGTCTTAATATCATAGCTTTCTTTCACGCATTCATGCAGAAAACAACTATTATTTTTATATAAAGAGATTAATACTTTTATAAAACCGATGGCAGACATTAAAAATCTAACTGATATGATATCAACATATTTCTATTTTTACTTTGTGTCATCTAGTTGAATTGTTGCACTTCACCAGGGACCCATAATTTCGTTGTGTAACCTACTTCTGAGGATGCTTGGGTTATGCAGTTGATATGCATTTTCTATACATAATACCTGAAAGGTAGGTAAACTGTTACAGAAAGTGCGTACAGCAAAGAAAGGTTACGTAAAGAGGGAGGTGTTGCACCGAGCCTTATTTCCAGAGGTAATTTACAAGTGGTCATTCTTCAAGTGGAGTTCTTGCCCAAAGCATGTGTTTGTTGAAACTTTTTTTCTTCATTACTTCTCATTTTAAAGATATGCTTTTATTGCATTTATCATTGTTTTCATTTTATATTCATATGACTTATTGTTTTAACTGCCAACTACGGTCAAGAAACTGCATCATACCAACTACTTTATCCATATTGTTTTTGAATTTTCAATTCAGGTGTGTTTGTTATGCAATTACCCTTCAAGAATCAGATAGGTCCTAGAAAAATAACTTGGATCTTAGGCATGTGTGTCAATGAAAATAACAATTGTAACTAACTGTGCATAGGTCTGTATGACAATCTGATAAAAGTAATGATTTTCATTTACAGGCATGTTTAGGGTACTGTTTCTTGAACACCTGTCATAACGCCATTAGTAGCTTCTAAAGGTGAAACCTTCATGTTTTACTTTCCACGTAATCCATTATCAATTATACTTTTAATTTCTCTATGATTTGATTCTTTGATTGCATGAAAAATTATTGAAACTTTGTCTGGAACTCCAGCGTCGTTTAACAAATGAATGGATAAATGGCAGGATTCTTTAATTCCTCAATAACATGTGTTATCAACTATTTTGTCTGTTTTTACATAAATACATGCTACATAACACTCGAAACTTGCTTTTTACCGATGTTCTAGTCATTAGGCATAGTTTTTTCTGGTCATAGATAATTGATGTTACATATACATTCGTTGGTTTAATATGTATTTCATATAATTCTTTATTGAACTATTGAAAATAAACTATTCTACTAAATATTGTTGTTATCTTTTTCATATTTATTTCACTGCCACTGAACAACTTTATAACTTCAAATATTTCATATGTCCAAAGGGCTTATCCGTTTCATTCGGGGACAATAAAATACTTAAAGAGGCTGTACTCCTAGATTTGACATGAAATTTTTTTTTCCATAAATTATATATTTAGATGGCGTGAGATTATAACAACATAATGTTTTACTTCAAAACTGATTATAAAAGTCAAAATAGAATAAAAAAAATCTTTTCGCTCCAGCCTGATTTGAACTCTGGACCCTCATGTTAACATAATATTTCCAACGCTTTTACTGTCACCACCATAGCCGCATGTGATATTACAGATATTTACTTTAAATCTTATACAATACAGTTATACCGTCGCGTTACGCTATAGCACTTTGAAAGGGGAAAAAATCAATTTATAATGTAATTGTTTGACTTATTTTTTGTCAGTAAGTTATTTTTCAAGCATTAGTCATAAATATTACAAGAAATTTATAATACAAGAAAACTTTCCTTTTTTTGTCATCTGGAGCACAGCCCCTTTAAAATTATATTCAATGTACTTTTAGGTCCTTGATGACAATGAAATGAAATGACTTTCTTTAGACTGCTATTATTTAAGGTCTATGGTAAAAATCGAAAGACTAGACTTTCTTTACTTTATATCAAAGGTCAAGAAATAATCTGTGAAACCAAAGTCTTTCAAATAGAAAGACCCTGTTGAAACTAATCAAGTTAAACGTAAAACTGTAGAAAAATGGCTCGTAAATGAAACGGGGAATAAAGATGCCGATATTTTTTTTTTCGTTAAAGTTATATTATTCCTTAGTTTAAAAGTCTCAAAATTGTATTTTTATGTACATAGAACAGACCTTTGGTGAACGAAAGGTCTTGTTTATGCCGAGGTTACAACAGGTACACTTGTCCTTGACATAACCGGAAATGCTTTGTGCGCATGCGATATTAAGCTTCTGTTTAATTGGTTTTATAACCATTGCAGTCGGTAATGGCTTTATTTGAACTGAAGAGAAAAAAGAATAAAACATGAAAATGTGCGAACAGAAGAAAAACAGAGGGTAACAGTAACTCCTTCAAATCGCGTTTTCTTTTGTTGTTTTACCCCCACAAACGAAGATTATAGGGTATATAGGAGTGAGCTTGCCGGTCAGATTTCACCCCCCCCCCCCCCCACACACACACACGGTTTCTAGATGATAATTCTTTAAAGAGGCAATACTTTAAATATTTCTTGAAACACATGTACAATACCATAAAATACAGATGGTGTTTACATTTGGCTGCAGACCACTATTTTTTTCAAATAGTTATGGCCCCTTGCCAATTTCAATTTTTCAAAAAAAAGACCGGATGATAACTTCAAGAGAGAATAAATGGATACAAGTTTAGTACAAATAAAATCATAATTTAAAGGTCCAGTTTAAATCTGGCTACAGACAACTTATTTTTCACAAAGTTGATCCCTCTTCCAATTAAAACAAGGACAAAACGGTTTATGGATAACAATGATAAATGTCGGATTTCAATAATTTTGGTACCGATGGATCATCATAATACCGGTCAAGTTCGACATTGTCTACACATGGACATCAAGAAATAGTTTGACAGTGTTAACAATCCATAAGCTACAGGACATATTTTCATAATTTCTAATGTCAGTATGAATATCGTTAAAAATAGTTCAATCATTTTAAATTTACACATCATTTTAGATTACTTGGCACCATTCGAGTTTAGTTCAATGATGAATAAACTTTCATACACAGTATTGTAAATATTCCTACATTAGTAACATTACTTAACGTATTTGTTTTCTCAACCAAATCTACCAGTATATAAAATTGAACAAGTGGCTACGTTCTCGCCGTGATGCCGAACTTCATGCATGAAATCTTACTTACATAAAATCTTCATCATTCATTATTCAGTAATGGCAACCCCCTTTTATGGACACTTATTTTAGTGTCCTACACTAAATTTTCATTTACATTCAATGTCCTTCAGTAAAGGCATCCTCCATTACCATTTATATGGTCTTATTTTCCATTCAGCATTGAGTGCATGATAACTAAAGCATAACAAAAAATAATTTCAGGTGACCTTTAATACAGGTTTTACTGTATTTATAATCTTAGGCAGATTTGAAATAAAGCTTAAAAATTCACATAGTTGATAATTAAATATCAATGTTTCAGTCACTGTGGATATCTTTTTTAAAATATTCTTAGCTAAAGCCACAAGGCCAAGAGCCGAAGCGTTGTTCTGACCTTAACCAATATTCTAAATTATTCTATATTTTAACTGCTCTTTTGGTCATAATTGGCTCTTCCCGAATGTTGACATATTTTACATTGACTTAAAAATTTTCTTGCCTCAAACCGCAAGACCCCGAAGTCTGAACATGTGTAATGATGTTTAGCCTACCCCAGATAACATTTCTTATTATTACACGGATCGTCCTGTCATGAATCAGGCAGCTTTGATATTTGGCATGCAACATTGTCTGTTTGTTTTTCTTTTTTCTTTCAATGGTATTTCCATGACTGCACTTGGTTTTGTGAACAATTGTACAGAGTATAATGATTTCGTCACAATACAAATGCAATGCATGTCTTAAATATTTTTTGCTGCAAAAAAGAGTGTATCATAGTTTCATTCTGTGTTAAGCAAGAAATTACAAGGATTCAAATTTAGCTTTCAAATGTATTTGCAATCAGCAATATAAATAGAGCATAGCAAATTGCCAAACATTCAGTTTTGACGTAAAATTTATTAATTGTTAAACTAATTATATCCTTTTCACCATGTAAAATACATTCTAACAACATTTTTGCTGCATATATTTAAACTGTGTTTTTTTATGCAGTATATTATATATTAACAATATACCCACTGTCGTAAATATGTTATACCACATGGGTCAATGGCCTTCTGGTATTTTATTGAATAAAATCTTGAATCTTATATGAAAAACTGTAGACCAATTTGATGTCAGTTAGTGTTAAATGGATATTTTAACACTTTACAGTGCTTGGAATTTAGTTCTCTTGTCTTCTGTTCTGTTCTGTTCTGCTAATTAATACAATTTCTGCCTCTACATGTCAGTGCAACAAAGAAGTAAAGCAACCTTATTAGTAAATGACCAAAGTAGTCCTTGATACTAAATCAGTGTATGTCTGCTCACTGAAAATTTTACTTTAGGCGCCTCAAAAGTACACTTGTTCTGGTTTGTTTTTAGTAGGTCAGAGGATGAAATTCCTGCTAGACCGTATGGTATGTCCTTGGGCAAACAGGTATGATGCCACATCTCTGGGAAGATTTAATCATATGTCATATATCCCGACGCATCCGCCTCAAAAAATGTTGACATGCAATTAAAACCTTTTATATCAAAAACTTGTGAGCTATAGCCAAGTGTCAATTAAAAGCCAACAGTCAAGCTAATCTAATATTTGCTCCAAATGTTCAACGAATGTCGTGAATGTATCAGGCAATCGGAGCACGGATGGTTCTTGTTTTGTTTTGCTCCTTCTTTTACTAGTACGCGGGTAAAACGGACAGATGCCAAATGGAGCGGCGACCACAGTCATTGAAGGTTCCGCACTAATAACTTCCTCTATAATTATTTAAATTAATACTTCAGATCAGACGAGTTAAGGTTTTGTCGTTTTATGGATTTTACAGGTTACACATGACAGGGACTTCACATTCAAAATACCCGTGATCATTGTTGATGCGGTCTTGTACATGCAAACATCAATGCACATATAAACATAAGTAAAAGACCATGTTGATAATATCGTTTTTATTTTGCTCTGTTCATTACGTATGCATAAAGAATACCAGAAAATACAAATAGTTTACTCTGACTAAATCATTGTAACAGTCTCTAACATCATTAGATATATTAACAAAGTGTAGGAATGATTTAATGTAATCATATATTTCTAACTGATGTATTCATGAAAAAAAGTTAATATAATTACCAACCCGAACTAGACTTACCCAGTATGCATAAACTGGCTTGATACTTAAAAATTCTCCACCTAAATCTAGTACTGGAACCATTGCACGCGGCACATAAATATGTCCGGATCTATTTTGTGTTAGACCCTCGGACAAATCTTTTTAGATCATAGACGGGTACTAATCTTGTACTAATGTTTGGAGTTAATGTGAATTTTCACAGAAATGACTAAGTTTCCCATATTGACAATTAGAAACTAAACAACAAACATGCCGTTGATTAAAGACTGCGAAAATGATAAAACATCAAACAGAAAATGAAAGTAAACTATGTGGTCTTCCTGTGTACACGGAGATACATTTATAGCAAACAGACCAGTAATTAGCGCTACTTGCTACATACACCACCCCTCTTCTCCCACCACACACACACCTCTGAAAGTCTATTTATTTTCGTATTATTGAACAATTTGCATTGCACACTTTTTCTTGCCTTATTTGAATGTCATAATACTTCTGAACATTGTACGTACCTTGTAGAAACAGGCTTATAAACATGTTTAAAAATATCATCATTTCTC
This sequence comes from Cyclina sinensis, assembly GCA_012932295.1. Taxonomy (NCBI): domain Eukaryota; kingdom Metazoa; phylum Mollusca; class Bivalvia; order Venerida; family Veneridae; genus Cyclina; species Cyclina sinensis. The sequence continues at coordinate 3,901,586 of JAAONU010000001.1, forward strand.
TATTTCATGCACTTTTTTCGAATATCAAGTTTTATTCAAAACAGTTCAAGACAACAGCACTTTATAACCGTCTTTGTACTGAATGTCTGTTGAATATGTTGCAACACTTCCTTGATTCTTCCATCGTATCTCTTGGTGCGTCACCTGAAAGTAAACAAGGACACAGATGTATGGTCTTATCTATGAAGGTTTCAGAAATTATAACATCCCACATAAACAGAATTAATAAACAATTGAAAAAAAAACTGAAACGCACGCGCCTGCAAATTTGATTTTGAATAAAAAGAAACAAGCGCTACGTTCGAATGAACGCCATGTCGCGGTGTTGGGGTGGGGGAGCGTTGACCTTTGACCCGAGACCTATAAGTAGGTCTTGCGGGTAGAGCTCATCAAGGTGCATGCATCTGTGAAGTTTGCAGGCTGAAGGGGGGGGGAGGACTTCCGTGTTATGGTCAAGGTTAAAGTTTTGTAATAAAAAACAGACAGACCAAATATATCCTTCATCCGGGGGCATAAAAAGGTATACTTTTTTCCTAATATCACCTGCTTGTTCAACAAAACGTCCACGTAAATAAGAAATTTTAAGAATACAAGAAGCACACTTCATAAGTGTAATCATTTTAATAAGTTAGTGAATCTTTTTGATACAATTTAGAACAAATGTGCATTATATCTGCCGCAAACACAGAAGACAATTTATGTATAAAGCTGCATTATAATTATTATTTTGTTTTTTGAACAACCGGCATTTTATTAAATTTCTTCAATTATTATTTTAACAATTATTTTATTATTAAAGTTGTTGTTATTATAAGAATAATCTTTTGTATAAAAAAACCTAAAAATCATATAGATTTTTTAAGATAATATTTTTTGTCACATTTGAAAATTAACTAAAGACCCTAGCGTCGTAACATAGTAAAAATATTCTCATTCGAGAGTAAACAAATACATTATAGAGTGTCATTAAATTAATTTCGTTTTGATTAGTTATACCCAGCACATGTTTTGTCAATGTTAAACAAAGACAGAAAAGGACTTTTAAACTGCTACTGAATCTTAATTGTCAATTTGTTGTACTCGTTACATAAACATCAGGTATTGTTCACCGAAACTGCACTTGAACGGTACAGCCGGATTTTAAGAAACAGAATCAGTTCTTGTTGTGAAGATCAGCTTGTTTTAGTGATCTACAGTTTGGATTCAGAAATGATAGGAGTACTGTTGAATGTGTTTTATCATGTATAGCATTATAATAAAGTAATTTCAAACAGAATTTCTTTATTGACTTTGAAAAGGCATTTGATATTGTAAACAGAGAAGCTTAAGTAGCAAAATGTTAAGAATGTTGAAATCAATCTACAGCCATGTATTTTTTTGTGTAAGAAGTTTTACAACATTATCTGAGATTTTCGATGTAGCTCTAGGCTTGAAGCACAGTAAAACCCTTATCACCGATACTTTTTCTGTTCTACGTCAATGACGTCACACACGATTTTAACTGATGACTTATCACACTATGATATTTACCAGTTGTGTGTGTGTGTGTATATATATTCGCAGATGGTATGGTTCTTTTTACCACATCACCTTAAAGTTTACAGGCACAAATGGACAGTTTGTATAAGTATTCAGTACACTGGGGATTAAAAATCAACATTAATCAAACAAACGTTTGTATGTTTAGTAAAAATAGAGTTACAAGAAATATTCATACGTGGTCTATAGACAATGAAATAATTTTTGCAATCTTTGAGTAAAACTTTAAAGAAATATGTTATAAAAAAAATCAAAGCACTATCAGATCAACCAGTTTATTGCAGTTAATGGTGTTCTCTCTTTATTTCCAGAATAAAACAAGATCTGAAAACTAAATTAATACTTTTGATAGGATGGTCCAGCCTATTCTGTTTTACTGATCGGAAAGTATATATATATATATATACGTTTCTATACAAGTAATCGAAAAGGTCCATACAAAATTTTGTAAAAATATTCTTGGGACTAAAAGCCAAACATCAAATATGGCGGTACTTGGCGAATTAGGACGATCTTCCTCTTACGGTTGTATGTACAGAGCGGGTACTGAAATACTGGCTTAGCATCTTATTAAATCCAGGTTGTATTATGTACAAAATATTCATGGAAGAATGCAACAATATCCAAAGTAATACATGTATACCTTGGGTAAATGCGTTAAAAGAACCTTAAATTGGGTATGGAAACTTATGGCAATCACAAAATGTTAATGTGAAAATGTTCCCACTACTAAAAGAAAACGTATAAGGGATCAAATTGTTCAAAAATGGCACAATGCAATTTCTGGGTACTATGTTCAAGCGAAAACAGAATTCCAGTTTGAATATTATCTTGTAACTGTAAACAATGACCTTCTTTTAAAACTTCATACAATATTATGGTTATCGTCACATTGTCTAAAGACGCATTGGTACTGATAGAGAAAATCGAATATGTCAAAACTGCCAAATCAAACTTACAGAAAATGAGTATCCAGTGTGGCCATACAACGTGGTAAATGATGTCATTTAGGCTGTCGCAAGCAGCATTTTTTGCCTCGATTCGGAGGACAAAAATACTGTAACTATTTTATTTCTTCATCAATTTTAATGGTATATAGCGCACACGAAGCGGTATATTATGCCCTAGACATTGGCCCTGATGATTCTTTTGTAAGATGAACAGCATTTTTTAACATTCGGGAAAACTGATGTTCTTTTCACGATAGCGAACATATTTTTACGAACTCTTTATTTCCCGAATGTTAAGAAAAACTGTACATCAGACAAAAAGATCTTTAGGATCTATATGCAGGGTACATTTTTCCGCTTCGCATGCACTATCCCCTTTAAATTAATGAAGTAAAATTAATTATTACAACAGTTTTCTCCTCCGAATCGAGGCAAAAAAATGCTGCTTGCTACAGCCAAATGACATCATATACCATGTAGTATGACCACGCTGATGCTGTCCGAAATATTGAGAATTAAGACTAAATTTTCTCCCAAAAATGTGACATAGGTGGCCTGACGTAAGTAAATTTATTTCTTTCCTTAAGTCAAATGACACTGAACAGTAACGAAACAATAAGAAATTAGTTCGACGATTATGTACCATTTTAGAAAAAATACTGGAAAAAAATCATATGATTTCTATTGTATTTTTCAAAATAACGCATGTTGTCAACATTTATAAATATATCTTCATTGTTCGTTGCCAAATTTATGTAAATGATGAGTTGCAATAAAATATTGTTGTTGTTGTCATATCACTAAATGATTAATTTAATTTTCAATGTCATTATGTGTAACAACATGTACATGTTTGTAAAAGTATGTTACAAGCTGCGATAAATGTCAGGTAACAACTAACTAAAACCTATTTACGGACTTCTATCAGCATATATCTGATGACCTCAGAGCATACGATTTACGGTTTATGTTTATGAACCTGTTAAATTCATTGTATAAGATATATTTTTACTTTTTAGCATAACAACAAGAAACAATATTCATGTTGATGAACAAGTACATGTTCAGGCCCAGATGTGCCATAGTGTGTATATTAGATTTAACACCTGCCTCGTGGCATTTTTTGGCCAGCTGGCGGGGGAGGGGGGGAGGGTGTAGGGGTTGTGTGTCCCATATGCCCTCTTTCCCCCTCTGGTCTGGGCTTGATGTCTAGGCAAAGTAAGAAAACATGCTAACAATTCAAAAGTATAGCTCCAGAAATCACCTTGCAATCTGTATATCAATTAATGTAGACGTACGTGCATGTAACAGAATATGTATAGAAACAGATTTTTTTTGCGTAAACAAACTTCATTTAGATCAAAGCCAAATAGTTTTTTTTTTTTTTTTTTTTTTTTTTGTGTGTGAATTGCCTGTCATTATGTACTGCAGTCAAAATTCTCCATTTCTAGATTAGAGCAACCCACAACAGATATTAAGTTTTAAACCGTTTTTAAAACTTCCTCATTTTTGTGATAATCAAATTTGATTGGATAGCAACCCGTATCTATACTGTTGGGGATTCACCCGTATCAATAACGCAGTAATTGGCAGATGGCCAATGTTTTAAGGTATTTTATTAAATTTTAGTATTTCATCGGCCATTAAAACCATGAAAATCGTTTGATTTTCCATACCTGTTTGTAATTTAAAAAGCAAAACAACAAATTATGGTCGACTGCTTCAGAGAATAAATATATAAAATGATTACTTGTAAATAACGTTAACAATGTATTATTTTACACAACTCAAATATCCGACATATATACTATGTGAAATGTTCGAAAGACATGAAAATAAATGTTTTTAGTGATACAGTCTTTCATGAAAAAAGTCTACTACTTATATCTGAATTCACCATGGAAACGAACAAAAAATCCATATTTCTTGATTTTAAGAAATTAGCTGATGAGGAATACATTTATAAATTCGAAACAGGAAGAGGCAAATATTTTATTTTTTAGTGACTTTTAAACATTTTATTTTGTTTATTTGAATGAACAATTTATTTACAGCTTACTCATTTCAAGAACCGTTTCTTTCAATAACTATACTTTTTATTTCAACATTTTTGTATAATAACAAGAAAACATATTTAGACTCTGAAACTAAAAGATATACGTATAAAGCCTTTGATTTAAAATCAATATGGATATTAATAAATATGGAATCAATATATAAAGAAAAATAAATTTATTTGTCATTTAGGAAACGTTTATTTTTAAGTAAAAAATCAACCATATTTTATTTTTATTTACGTTGAGTGTTTCTAATATAATAAACATTTTTAATGTTTGTTCATTTGTGATACTTGAAAAATAAAACAAAGCATTTTGGCTTCAGAAAAAAAATGAAAAGAAACTCAAAGAGACACATTATGTACATAGATTTTGGTAAATTACACTTTTTTGATTAGATAAATAGCCAAAAAGAAAAGGAAGCTCCTATTTAAAACAACAAGGACTTCATTTTGAGTAAGAAGGATCAAGACGTTTTTTCATGATTTGAGCATATAGCTCATAGTCTGTCAATACAAATGACAGTTAACATCAAGGTCAGAAATGCAAGTATAGAAATATTACAAAAAATATTTGTATTATTAACAAACTACTGAGGTGAGTACATGTATTTTTAAATGTCTGACAGTCCTATATAGAAGGCATGTACATTCACAAATTATATGAATTTAATTTGAATTATATTTAATATTGAATAGTTCTGTATTAAATCAATGTAAAACGTTGAAACAAATTATACATTTTCATCACTGTAAAATATGTTGTGCAGCTGACATAGCAAACTTAATTGTAAATAATTCAATAAGTTTTAACATATTTTATATATATAAGTTAGAACTTCAATATAACATGATATGAAAGAAACAAACCTAAATATTGTAGTTGCTGTAATAATGTAATTTTTCAGCTTAAATAAATAAGTAAATAAATAGATACAGCTCTGGAAGTAAAGTCAGATCTGATAGTCATATTATCAGGAATAAATGAAGAATGATTATAAGAAAACACTAAATCTTTGATTTCTTCAAATTTAAATGAAAATTTACACTTTTTTGTAGGACTGTTTCAAAATATGTGTACTACATTTTCAAGGCTATTTTAACTTCAATAGTTCTGGTATTCGGTAAAATATCACATTAAGGATATCTTGGTAATTCAAAAGCAGTTTAAAATACTTTAAGTCGACTACACTTTTTTAACGTAGTTAAGAAATTTGCATCAATAATTGATGAATAGATGTTTATAATCACAGCATTACTTATTTATAAGAAATTGATAACAACAGGCTAAAATACATTGTAAACAATTCTCTTGTTGTGACATAGCAGTGTCTCGATGTAATTACTACAAAGGTTTGGACAGACTCGTGGTAAATTAACTTAGACATTAATCAAATCAGATCGTAAATGGGTTTAGAAATGTATTTAATCATTCATACATTTTTCGGAGTCGACAATACGGCTAAATTTAAGTAGTTGTAGATACCTTGCTAACTGAAGCACCGAGTGTAAAAAATCCTGTCATAACATGAATCATAAATCGTAGGCAACAACACGCAAAATTAGGATTTCACGGGGCATTATTAATCAAAATAAAACTATGCCGCGAGAAAACCCGATCATGCGTGTGACTATTTTAAATCTTTTACTCCATGTACAGACACACAGACATTCCGAATCATTTGGTTTATACAAAATACACGTCTTCATGTGACAAAACCTTTAAACCAAATGATTATAAGCACATGAAAAAAATAGTTTTATTACTTCAATTCATAGAATTCATAATACATTGACTTCCAGGAAAAAGGATGGTAAAAATAGATTTTAAAAATAGACATTGGAAATTCAATAATTTGAGCGCGGTTTTTGAATTTGTAGTTTAAATTCAAACCTTATCTTTCTTTTCACTGTTAAGCAAATATTTTGAAAATAAAGTGTTTGTCTTCGTCCGTTATTTCAGGCATACGATAGGGTGAACACTATTTTTATATAGACCTAAACGCTATTGTAAAATGTTTTAAAAATTGGGAACAACAGCAATTAGATCTATTTCGTTTCTTAAAAATGAGCAAGATTACTCATAACATTTTTGTCCTGCAAAGTTAAAACATAAGGTGTAAAATAAGGTGTTACGATGTCGACGAAGAAATCTTAGTTGATCAACAGCGACTGGACGGATATTCACACTAAAAGAAATACTAGACTTATCTAATGATCATTTGATAATAATGCCCTTTGACCTAAATGTATTGAAAGTGAAGGCTTATTGATAAAATAAACACGTGCTGATTTGAAATTGGGACATATTCGATGGCTAGAATGGAAATACAAAAATGTACGTGCACTTCACTTTTGAAATAATGCCTGTCTCACAAGTGAGAAGGTGTGCTTTCTTAAAAAAAGACATTGGCTAAAATAGTTTCTCATAAACTTGATAATGTTTCTTTACGGCTAAGTCCGAAATACGGTAAACACTGGCGAAATATAATAAAAACAGCTCATATCAATTCAAATAGCGTACACGTCATTTCCTCTTCTTACATCGTTAGTATTTATAGCATATTATGTCAAGCGAATGTGAACATTCTATGTATACTCTTCATCAAAAAAATGTTTACTAAAGAAGATACCTCGATGTCTCTAAATTAGTCTGTCGAAATTTCCTTTCCTCTCTTACTAAGAAAGTGTTCAGTTATCAACTGTGCGCTTTCCCCGCCCCTAGATCAAAAAGCAGCTATTTACAATGAACGACAAATCATCAAATCATATTCTTGAGAACGTTATGATCTTTGCCGGAGGATTCTGATTTTAGGCAGCTGTACGGTTTTCCGAAATCTTCACCAGACTTTAAAGAAACTACATCCCAGGAACACGACACAAGTTTCTGACTGATAAAATTTAGTGCCATATTATGTTTTTCCATAGTATATTAACTTCTCTTAAATTTAAATGAAAAAAAAAATCAGCAAAATTCTGTGAGTCAGTCGCTTTAAATTACTGTAAGATATTACTTAAACGCTTCAAAAATTACGTCTCTGTTATTTTCCGTTGACTATTAACTCTTTAACAGGTGCTTAGTTTTCATTTACGATCAGTATATTTAAGACGATTAAACTGGGACACATTGGAAAAAGGGTGCATAAGTACGTGACGATCGAATCAGTATAAGCATTTTTCAAAAATGAAACAACCTAATTGTTTTGTACGCACCTTAAGTCGACCCATGTCATAAGCAACTATATTTAGATCTATGTAATATCTTGTTATCATACTGTAATTTTCTGGCTTACCAATAAAAATGTTCTTATATTTGGCAAAATTTCCTTAACATATTGATCGGTCATATGAACTTATTCGATTACATATAAGATACTAGAAAAGTATGTGAAACCCGGAAGTAAAGGAATGGGAGCACGATAAATTATGCTGAATTCAAAATACAGTTATCACAAAACACCATTTTCAGGGATGATATAGTAAAATTAACGTTCACATTAACAACGCACAGACTCAGTAGTCAAACAAATGAAAGTTATATTAAAAAATGAACATTTTGTTACCTTCTTCAACAAGAGTACAGTACTGGTACAATATTGCTGAAAAATGAGTAACAAACAGACGTACAATACAATATTGCTGAAAAATTAGTAACAAACAGAACTACAGTACTGGTACAATATTGCTGAAAATGAGTAACAAACAAGAGTACAGAACCAAAAATACAGTACTGGTACAATCTTGCAGAAAAATGAGTAACAAACAGAAGTACAAAACCAAAAATACAGTACTGGTACAATATTGCAGAAAAATGAGTAACAAACAGAAGTACAGTACTGGTACAATATTGCTGAAAAATGAGTAACAAAAAAGAGTACAGTTCTGGTACAATATTGCTGAAAATGAGTAACAAACAATAGTTCAGTACTGGTACAATATTGCTGAAAAATGAGTAACAAACAGAACAAAAAATACTGGTACAATATTGCTGAAAAATGAGTAACAAACAAGAGTACAGTACTGGTACAAAATTGCTGAAAAATGAGTAACAAACAGAATACAGAACCAAAAATACAGTACTGGTACAATATTGCAGAAAAATGAATATCGCTGAAAAATGAGTAACAAAAAAGAGTACAGTACTGGTACAATATTGCTGAAAATGAGTAACAAACAAGAATACAGTACTGATACAATATTGCAGAAAAATGAGTAACAAACAGAAGTACAGTACTGGTAGAATATTGCTGAAAAGTGAGTAACAAACAATAGTACAGTACTGGTACAATTATGCTGAAAAATAAGTAACAAACAAGAGTACAGAACCAAAAATACAGTACTGGTACAATCTTGCAGAAAAATTAGTAACAAACAGAAGTACAGAACCAAAAATACAGTACTGGTACAATCTTGCAGAAAAATGAGTAACAAACAGAAGTACAGAACCAAAAATACAGTACTGGTACAATATTGCAGAAAAATGAGTAACAAACAGAAGTACAGTACTGGTACAATATTGCTGAAAAATGAGTAACAAACAATAGTACAGTACTAGTACAATATTGCTGAAAAATGAGTAACAAACAAGAATACAGTACTGATACAATATTGCAGAAGAATGAGTAACAAACAGAAGAACAGTACTGGTAGAATATTGCTGAAAAGTGAGTAACAAACAATAGTACAGTACTGGTACAATTTTGCTGAAAAATAAGTAACAAACAAGAGTACAGAACCAAAAATACAGTACTGGTACAATCTTGCAGAAAAAATTAGTAACAAACAGAAGTACAGAACAAAAAATACAGTACTGGTACAATCTTGCAGAAAAAATGAGTAACAAACAGGAGTACAGTTCTGGTACAATATTTCTGAAAAATGAGTAACAAAAAAGAGTACAGTACTGGTACAATATTGCTGAAAATGAGTAACAAACAAGAGTACAGTACTGATACAATATTGCTGAAAAATGAGTATCAAACAATAGTACAGTACTGGTTCAATATTGCTGAAAAATGAGTAACAAACAAAAAGAGTACAGTACTGGTACAATTTTGCTGAAGAATGAGTAACAAACAGAAGTTCAGTACTGGTACAATATTGCTGAAAATTGAGTAACAAACAAGAGTACAGTGCTGGTACAATATTGCTGAAAATGAGTAACAAATAAGAGTACAGTACTGATACAATATTGCTGAAAATGAGTAACAAACAAGAGTACAGTACTGATACAATATTGCAGAAAAAAAACACTAGGAATAACTTTCCACGCAAATACAGAAAAAATTCTTGAATTAAATTACACCCCTAGAATAAATCAATTTCAAAATGACATAAACAGGTGGAAAACAAAACATTTAACACTCATAGGTAAAGTATCTGTATATAAATCATTAATTCTTCCAAAATTAACATATTTATTCTCAGTCCTTCCAAATCCTTCGGAACATATTATAAAAATGTTAACACAAGAGAGTTACAGCTTTATCTGGAACTCGAAAAGAGATAAAGTAAAAAGGAATACTATAATTCAAAATATTGAGGATGGTGGAATAAATATGATAGATATTCCGATATACCTTAACTCTATAAAATCAAGCTGGATAAATCGAATAACTAATACAAAAAATAAAGGGACATGGAAAGAAATAATAGACAAACAGATTAAAAAAATATCAAAAATAGATTTGTTTAAATGTAACATTAGTACACCAGATATCTTGCGACTCAACATTAAAAACCTGTTCATTAAAGACGTATTCATCGCTTGGAGCAAAATCAATTTTAACAACAACCCTCAAAATATTAGAACTCAAATAATATGGAATAACTCACACATACGAAACAACAAATCAGTTTTGCACTTTCCTGTTTGGATAAAGAAAAATATTATTCAGATAAAAGATATTTATAATGAAGAAACTAAACGATTTAAAACATTCAGCCAATTAAAAAACATATACAAAATACCTGATTCTGAATTTCTGAACTACAACAGGTTGATTTCAGCAATACCGAAAGAGTGGATTAGAACTCTTAATTCTGTAAACTTGGCACAGCTAACAAATGCACTATGTATATACGACATGATTACTAAAACTAAACCAAGTTACTTAAACAAAAAATTAACATATATACAGAAAAAAGTCTACATTTCGATGGGACAATCGAAAGCGCAAATAAAATGGGAAACTTTCTTCCCAGATAAAATATTTAATTGGTCAGACATATTTAAAAATGCTTTCGTTTGTTGCGATGATAATTTTCTTCAAACTTTCTATTTTAACTTTTTACATAGAAATGTTGCAACCAATAAGTTCTTATTCAAATGTGGCTTAGTTGAATCTAGCCTGTGTGGTTTTTGTAATATGGCTGTGGAAAGTTTAGAACATTTATTTTGGGACTGTTCACAGGTACAAAATTTCTGGACCCAACTGTTCAAATGGGCTATGACCTTCAATACAAATATAGAATATGATAGATTTTTAACGTTTTTTCATTCCAATGATAAAGTAGTGTCTTATATATTACTTTTTTCTAAACACTATATATACAGATGTAAAACAAAAAACATGATCCCGGATATACACGTTTTTAAACAGAAATTCATCGTTCGATTAAAACTAGAAAAATACACAGCGTTGAAAAAAGATACAATTGAAATTTTTAACAGAGATTGGACAACTTTTTTACCTCTACTTTTATAAATCTATAGATACCAAAGTAAACTGTTCTCTAATCTATCCTCTTCTTTTTTCTTATTTAGGTTTAGTTGTTATCTGATATTAATTTCTTTAAATAGTAGTAACTAACTTTGTTAGTATAGTACTTTGAAAAACCATGGAGCTTGTATGTAAATATTTTTGTTAATTGTTTGAAAAAAAAAAAATATATATATATATATATATTGCAGAAAAATGAGTAACAAACAGAAGTACAGTACTGGTACAATATTGCTGAAAATGAGTAACAAACAATAGTACAGTACTGGTACAATATTGCTGAAAATGAGTATCAAACAAGAGTACAGTACTGGTTCAATTTTGCTGAAAAATTAGTAACAAACAAGAGTATAGTACTGGTACAATATTGCTGAAAAATGAGTAACAAACAGAAGTACAGTACTGGTACAATATTGCTCAAAAATGAGTAACAACACAAAAAATACAAAACCGTAAGTTAATAAGTGAAATGCTTTGATGACAACACCAAAAGCAAGCCAGAAGGTAACCATCAGTTCTATTAGCAAAGATCTGCTGTATCTATACCCATATTTGTACTGCCAATTAAAAACATTCTACTTAGACATCTACAAAATTAATAATACAAAACAAAGTAACTTTAGACATAAAATGTATACGCTGATATTTAGTTGCTTTTTCCCCTACTCTTCTAGTAAAACATACTAAGTACCTGAGCGTTCAGTCATTTTAACAGTAGTCAAACAAATGAAAGTTATATTAAAAAATGAACATTTTGTTACCTTCTTTGTAAAAGCTTCTTGATCTAAATGAAAAACGGCCTGTAACAGGCTAGAACTAAAACTGCAAAGTTAAATACAGGCTGCAAAAGAACAGGAGCATTTCCACTGCAATTGTTATCGGAAGTGTAATCTCGAAAACAAGAAGAAAAGAAAAAACGTTTCAGTTAAACAAATTGAAAAAATATCCTCCTCAAAGGTCTCAAACGTAGTACATATATATCTATGTATCAGTTCACTGAATGGACCAGGTAAAGGGACAGACCCTTGGGAGTACACGACTAGTTATTTAAATGTGTGCCTCTGAAGATTTTACTGGCATAGTAGAAAAAGGTATATGTGGTACTGAAAACTTCACCGGCAGAAAAAAGTAAAATGAGCCGCTGAAGACTTCACTGTCATAGTAAAAAGTATATGTGCCACTTAAGACTTCACATTCATAGTAAAAAGTATATGTGCCACTTAAGACTTCACTGGCATAGTAAAAAGTATATGTGCCACTTAAGACTTCACTGGCATAGTAAAAAGTATATGTGCCACTTAAGACTTCACTGGCATAGTAAAAAGTATATGTGCCACTTAAGACTTCACTGTCATAGTAAAAAGTATATTTGCCACTTAAGACTTCACTGGCATAGTAAAAAGTATATGTGCCACTTAAGACTTCACTGGCATAGTAAAAAGTATATGTGCCACTTAAGACTTCACTGTCATAGTAAAAAGTATATGTGCCACTTAAGACTTCACTGTCATAGTAAAAAGTATATGTGCCACTTAAGACTTCACTGGCATAGTAAAAAGTATATGTGCCACTTAAGACTTCACTGTCATAGTAAAAAGTATATGTGCCACTTAAGACTTCACTGGCATAGTAAAAAGTATATGTGCCACTTAAGACTTCACTGGCATAGTAAAAAGTATATGTGCCACTTAAGACTTCACTGGCATAGTAAAAAGTATATGTGCCACTTAAGACTTCACTGGCATAGTAAAAAGTATATGTGCCACTTAAGACTTCACTGGCATAGTAGAAAAAGGTATATGTGCCGCTGAAGTCTTCAATGTTGCATATGTGCCGCTGACAACTTCATTGTCATTGTAGAAAAGGTATATGTGCCGCTAGAGACTTCACTGGCATAGCAGAAAAGTTATATGTGCTGCTGAAGACGTCACTGACATAGTAGAAAAGGTATATGTGGCATAGAATGGACCAGGTAAAGGGACAGACCCTTGGGAGTACACGACTAGTTATTTAAATGTGTGCCTCTGAAGATTTTACTGGCATAGTAGAAAAAGGTATATGTGGTACTGAAAACTTCACCGGCAGAAAAAAGTAAAATGTGCCGTTGAAAACTTCACTGTCATAGTAGAAAAGGTATATGTGCCACTGAAGACTTCACTGTCATAGTAAAAAGGTATATGTGCCACTGACGACTTCACTGACATAGAAAAGGTATATGTGCCACTGAATACTTCACTGGCATTATAGAAAATGTATATGTGCCGCTACTGTCACAGTATAAAAGATATATGTACCCCTGAAGACTTCACTGGCAAATTAGCAAAGGTATATGTGTCACTGAAGACTTCACTGGCATAGTAGAAAAAGGTAAATGTGCCACTGACGACTCCACTGTCATAGTAGAAACGGTATATGTGCCACTGACGACTCCTCTGTCATAGTAGAAAAAGGTATATGTGCTGCTGAAGACTTCACAGACATAGTAGAAAAGGTATATGTGCTGCTGATGACTTCACTATCATAGTAGATATTGTTTATGTTCCACTGACGACTCCACTGTCATAGTAGAAAAAGGTAAATGTGCTGCTGAAGACTTCACTGACATAGTAGAAAAGGTATATGTGCTGCTGAAGACTTCACTGACATAGTAGAAAAGGTATATGTGGCATAGAATGCTCCACTAGTATTGAAGAAAATGTATATGTGACGACTTCACTATCATTGTAGAAAAGGTATATGTGCTGCTGGAGACTTCACTGGCATAAAAGAAACGTTATATGTGCCGTTGACGACTTCACTGTCATAGTTGAAAAGGTAAATGTGCCACTGAAGACTTAATTGTCATAGAAGAAAAGGTATATGTGCCACTGACGACTTCACTGACATAGTAAAAAAGGTATATGTGCCACTAAATACTTCACTGGCATTATAGAAATTGTATATGTGCCGCCGACGACTTCACTGTCACAAAATAAAAGGTATATGTACCACTGAAGACTTCACTGGCAAATTAGCAAAGGTATATGTGTCACTGAAGAATCACTGGCATAGTAGAAAAGTTATATGTGCCACTGACGACTCCACTGTCATAGTAGAAAAGGTATATGTGCTACTGATAACTCCACTGTCATAGTAGGAAAACGTATATGTGCTGCTGAAGACTTCACCGACATAGTAGAAAAGGTATATGTGCCATTGACAACTCCACTGTCATAGTAGAAAAAAGTATATGTGCTGCTGAAGACTTCACTGGCATAGTAGAAAAAGGTGTGTCAATGAAAACTTTACTGTCATAGTAGAAAGAGGTTCTTACATTTTATTTTGTAATCTAAAGAAAACAGCAATAGGAATTTACCGATGAAACAAAACGTTCCGCATATTACAGAGTGTCAAAAAATAAAACAGGACAAAAAGCTAATGACATAAAACTGCAGCATTTTTCTTCCATTATTAGTTTCAAGTGTTCAGAGCTTAAAATCCAGTGTTGTATTTCATTTTATGAACACGCGGCAAAATGATTTCAGTAATTATTGGACAAATCAGGAGACATGAAACTTGGATTTTTGTAATAGCTGAGTGTGATGAGAAATAACAGAAACTTGAAAAAAAATCCAGTAAGTACAGGTTTATTGTTCTTATACACGGAAAGAATATGTTAAAATTAAAACAGCGTGTTCCAAGTGAAACACTTTCATTCAGACAATGCAAATTACGACAAACCTTATGGAAGGCATATACATTAATGCTATATTTGTCTTTGAATATTTAAATCACGTGGTCACATTTATTTGTAATAATTTCAATATGCATTCCAGGCCCATGTAACAATAAAGAACAGCAGTATTGTTTAGGCATGGCGTAATGTTTTTGTATGGTGATCGATTCAATATCGGCTTTAAACAAACTTGGCCTATATTTTTGAAATAGCTTTGATATCTGTGCACCTTTATTTCATCGAAAATGAAACAGAATACCATGTCATTTGTAACTATATTTAACGCTTACAACATTATTGTAGGAATTCTAGCTTCCCGCTAAATGTTTACGCGGAATAAATGTTATTAATCTTAGTTATAATTGTCGCTATCCGCTAAACCATCGTTTCGATTTCTATTCATAAAGCCTACGAAAAAATATGTGAAACACTTCTTTGAAACAAACATGGCATACCACTTTTGGCAATAAACCACAAACTCCAAGCGGCTGTTACTTACCCTAATAGCGCAAGTACTACAAGATTGAAAATAACTCAGTCTGGACTTTGGCAGTGATCCTGTATTAAAAAAAAATGGAAGACAGTAACAGAACAAATAGTCAACGATAAATAGCATACGGGCGCACACAAGGCAGACAGATAACTTTCAATGCATGAATAAAAAAATCCACATGCAATAACTTTCAAGATATCAATATTTTCTACACAATATAGCAACAAACCGAAAACGGTAATGAATCAATAGTGAAAGATTTTCACGAGAACGCTTACACATGTTACAGATGTCAGCGAGTAGATCTCGGAAGAATAAAGGTACGTATCGCCTCTGCAGATTTAGAAATAAGGACGAAATATCTTTCTTATAGACAAAACTTGATGCCTGTCATTTATACATAAATCAGAGTCAGAAATGAACCCGATGCTATGGGTAATGTCTGGCGCCAGTTTAATCGTATGCTCCCAAGTGGAAGAAACATTCAGCCAAAATATAAAACTAACAATAAATACAAAATTACATTACGCAACTCTGGACAAGTGTAGCACGAAATATTACTCTATGTGCTGCAACTGGGTTGTTAGCTCCACATATTGGCAACGCTTATTCTGCTCAGGAATATGCTAGCTCCAAAAATTGGCAACGCCTATTCTTATATTGATGTTGGATCAATAGTTCTGGCATTTCGAGGATTGAAAGGAATAATTTTCAAAGTGCTTATCAGTAGGAAAACAAATTAAACACTTTATTTTCGATCCCTTCACTTGGTCATTAATGAGAAACAAATATTTATCAACATTTCTGCTTACTGCGTGGAAACAGACTATAAACCATAAACGGACAGTCAAAACGTTCATAGATAGATATACACGGACGATTATACGAGAGACAAATATACTACTGTGTGACATTGACTCAGTCATCAGTTATATATTTATAAATATTTCCAGGTTCATAGTATCATGTTTCATTTTATGAACATACGGCACATTGATTTGTGGTGGTGGATGTTGCTTTTATAAGGTTTCGAATTCAGATACAAAAGCTGAAAAAAAAGTCAGAAACCAAAGAATATTAGTTTCTTGACGTGGAAAAAAAATAATAAAAAAGTAATGAACCTGTTTCAAAGACAGAAAATGACAAACATGATCAAAGGCAGAAAATGACAAACATGATCAAAGGCAGAAAATGACAAACATGATCAAAGACAGAAAATGACAAACATGATCAAAGGCAGAAAATGACAAACATGATCAAAGGCAGAAAATGACAAACATGATCAAAGACAGAAAATGACAAACATGATCAAAGGCAGAAAATGACAAACATGATCAAAGACATTGATTAAAAAACTGTCCATTTTAAAGTGACGTAAAAACGCAAATTGTAACAATCTATGTGCCTTTGAAACAAGTGATATAGTACAATTCTGTCTATATATTATTCTGTCTACGTATAGGAGTGCTGGCTTGTTGCAGCACTGTTTTGCAAACCGCATGCTTATAGACTAGATCACAAATTAAAAGGAAACACCTTAGTTATTTTACACCAGTTGCACAGATCTGTCCCAGATGAATGCTGCATCATCTTGAATTCTTTGCTGACACATCCAGTTACCACAATGTGTTTTGCTTCTTTATCAACGGGTCTGTAGTTCTCTGGTCCTTGCCAAAACTTGCTTATGACACTAACCACTATCTTTGGTTTTTCGTTAAACAAAAAGCGAGCATGTTTTCTGTAAATGTTTTTCCCATGACTTTGGCAGAGACATACTTTGCAAAACAAATCGGCGACGCAGTGAATAAAAGTGTAATGTAACCAAAGAAGACTTAAATTAGTCGAACGTTTCACGTATATTAAAAAGATTGGATCCAGCTGTGGGTCAGTCCAGATGTTATCTTAAACAAATCCATTTTCTATCTTCTTTCTTAATATTTCATATTATGTGGCATAACAGGGTATCTAGCCTAGAATTGGATGATTTTCATGAGAATGACCTTGAAGAAGGTTAGAGGAAGTTTAGGCTATATTTCCGCCAGTATATTATAGAAAATGTACTAACTTGTTTTTGTGTACAAAAGCATAATTATTGATACATCGGCCATGTAAGTGGGTCATTTGTCTACCTGAAAATGCTGTGAATGATTGCAAACAATTTTTTTAAGACTCTGCCTCCTCAAGATGCTTTTCTTTCATTAATTAATGTACAAAGTATTTTTCTGTCAAATTAAACAGACTTGAATTATTTAATATGTTTGTGTTGCACTTCTATGATGATCTCCGCAACAACTGATAATAAAGTTTTTACAAAAATTACACCGCAGGAAATGAGAAGTTCATGAAATAGTAGAATCGTGTATAGAATCTATACATTACTGTACTTTTCTCTAGAGAAAAAAATACGGTTTTACGGATCATGTAACTTACAGCCTGTAATTGATGTGGCATGATAAGGGTGATAACCGCGTTCCAAGGTGGAAATAGGTCAGCGAATGATTAAGGTAAAATTCTCTTGTTTAAAATTCCAACGGCCTTTTGAGATTTAACTAACCTTACAATTTTAAGAGAGAATCTAATGGAATTTCACCATTTGTTTGTAAGCTTTCGCTTGTTAGATAGTCAGACATTCGAATACACACCAGTTTTGAAAGATATTTCGAATAAATGTTTTGGTACCCACTCCTATGATTAATTTACGAGGGATCTCTCAGTTTTTAGAATTATTGTCGGAATAATAATAATAATAATAATATAAACTACCAAAATCACTTATATCACAACAGTAACACAAATTTGTTTAACACAGTTACCACTAAACAATGAATCTATGTCAGAAAAATTAAATAAATAAAAAGTACACGAACTTCTAAGACATCCCGGCCTCGTACAAGGACTAATACTGTTCAGTCAGACGAAACAAAACTATCTTTAAACAAGATACATGTATACATGTATTCAGCGTTGCTTGGATGGGTGGAGTAAGGGTATAGCAGAACTAGGTTTGCTGAAGCTGTTAATTGACGCATTAGCAACTTTCTGTAATTCTAATTTCTGTTGAGTATATTATAATAGAAAAATGACACGTTTTATTCCCAGTCATCAGTGTCTCAACATTACCACGTAACCTTTCCTGGTGTAGTCTATGACCAATGAAATAATTGTTAATAATCAGTCTGAAATATTGCTGTCTTTTTTACTGAAAATTTGATTGGTTCTTTAGAGTTTAAGTTAGACAATAGTTACGTTCGACAGTTACGTTGAAAATAAAAGAATATGAAATTTATGACACATTTGAATGATACAATATTGTTAAACTAAAATCAAAATGATGTCTTTGTTGATAGTTTTTTCTTTCAAAGAGATGGGCGGCGGCCATCAACATTATAATCGCTGGATATTTTTAGGAGAACAGTACAAGTTTTGGAATTTAAAACCAGACTGCAAATTGCTGACTAGATTTGAATCTAATCAAGCCATATGAACGCATTTATAAACCATACACAACTTGAAATAATAACGACCTAATAATGTTTTACTTATCAAAGCCTAATAACATTGTTATCATTATTACTTTGATCTTTCGGTTACCTGTTACCGTTAAAACCATCAACTGAGGAAGAATGGCAATCCTTAAGAATGTCGTAATCAAACCTACATTGTCACAAAACGGTAATCTCCCTTCTTATCGAAAATCATTTTTCAACCAGAAAAGAGCGGGAAACCAGAGATTTCTTGAAACAAACCAGATTTTGTTCCTACAGATAATGTTTGAACTTTGTTAAAATTGCTTCTTTATTTATCCTATTTCAAGCCTATCAAAACCCATTGCCTTAACTCTGGCAACAAAAACAGGGCTTATCTTGAATGAATCGTATACAATATCTCTTCCACATAGTCTTGGACTTCACATAAGGCTTTCAATTTAATATTTTAAATTTGTATAGTTATGACAAAGTTTCTTTTTAAGCTAATACATCATTAGGTTTTTCCAACATATATGTAAGTTTCCATGTTCACATAATTATTTCATCTTTTTTTTACCGAGGACAATGATTTTAAGACAGCAAACTAAGAGGCAGGAGTTCTAAGAATGTAACTTACACATTCTTATCTGTACAATAAAAGGTGTGTGAGAAAAAAAACTGTTTTACCATGATATTCATTTAAAATTCACTCGTGTACAACAACCAAACAACTGAAGTGAAACTACATTTAATTTATAGTTTTGTTCCTATTCTTTCTTTGTTATTTCGAACTGTTGGCCTTGACAATTCTGTTCTCCTTCCTCAAGACAACGTCAAATACAAGCGTATGTAAATGGACAGTATCTGACGTTTGCAACACTTGCATACATATGCATAGTTTTAAAGCGCGGCTTTTGACAAGAACTTTTAAGAGTACATTTTTTCCTATAGGCTCTTAAAGTTACAGTGCCACGAAAAAGATCCATTTTACTGTTTGAATTAATTTGCTGCTTGAAGTTTTATAGCGATTTCAAAGAGCAGTTTTGTGTACTTCACAAGAGCCAGAACCGTTTAGAAACGCTGATAAGACACTCACGCCGTGTTACATTTCGTAATTGGCCAACTCTCAGCAAGTATAAAAGACACCTCTGGGTCGGAACAGCATCAGTCTCTGTTATACACTGTGCAGTGCCACGATGGTGACAGGCAAGTGTGTTCTCTTATTGGCCTTGGCCACGGCTTCAATGGCAATGACTGCCATGGACATGAGAGGGTATGAGGAGCAACTGGCTGAGCTCCAGAAACAGGTGCAAGAAAACCAAAAACTCAGGGAACAAATCCTGGAGAAATTATTATACCTGGAAGATGAACTGGAAGTTAAAGAAGAAGGTAAATATTTTCTTATTGTAAGCTATGTAGATCTATTAAGTATATTTCTGTGATATATTTTTCAAGACAAGAACTGTTATTGCTAGATATGGCTTTTAGTTACCTCTCGATACGTCCTTAAATGTTCTTGTTCATCGGTACAGGATGATACATAGATTTTATTCGTCAATTTTTAACATTCTGATAATCCTTCGAAACATGACAGAACAGAACAGAACATAATTTTATTTTGACTTGTACATAGTACACAATCATACAAAATGTTGTAATACATTGATCAATACAATACATTGTCATGATACATGTCTGTCTATCAAGTTCTTTCCACAATATGGCATATACAGTTATAGAGAGAAAATAAAAAAGAAATGTGTACAGGAAATTAAATCACGTTTGAACTAAAAGTAAGAAATGATATTAACTCGAAATAAAGTCGTTTGTCTTAAAAAATGTTACTCGTACATCTCACAGCATCATATAACGTCTGTTCTGTTTCTATATGCGTCTTTTATGAATTGGTCAATTTATCGGCGACAAATGTTAGCTTCTAATATCCGGTATTAAAATGTTCTTTAAAATGCCATCTACTTATGCCATCTAATCTTTGAAAAGTAAGTGCCCGTATTTATGAAAAAGGGGCCATGCAGAAATACTTTCATTATCACAAGAATTTTATCAATAAAAATCATGAAACTTAAAGTCTTTCATCCAGATTTTTATAATTGATTTATATATTTTTAGAAACAGAAATGTAACAGAAAAAAAGTCCCCCCAACCCCCCTCCAAAAAGAAAACAACAACAACAACAACAAAAACAAAAATACGTTACGTTTAATACTCATGAGCTCTGGTTAAATATTGACATTTATACTTCCTGTGAAATATTAAAAATAGAATTACTGAACAAAAGTCTTCATGGTCTTGGATTATTAAGAAGACAATTCTTTCTGAACCAAAAACGTTGGATGTTAGAGATTTTTTGTCAATCATATACTTTTTCTTACTCGACTGGTTTTATCTATCCTTTTTTTCAGGCAAATAATTTATTTAATTTTTGCAGTACGTTTTCTATATTCATATAACAACCCAGCATTAAAAAAAGACACCCAAAGCATGGATATTCAAGATGATTTGCTTTTGTAATTTCACACCCGCCCTGCCCCCACCTCCTAGTTTTCTAGCAAATCTTATATAGTTACATCAGTGAAGTATTTGAGCATTTCAGAGAATTTGATAAATACTGTATCTCTGTGACTGCTCTAATATTTCCCATTTAAAAGAAACTTAAAAAGGAGACTTTGTCAACATGTTAACAAATGTTTTACAAAAAATGTTTCTGTGCATAGAAAGAGTTTTCTTGTATGTAAAGCAATACTAGAAATAAAAATAACAAAAACAATAAAAATCGACAGCAATAATTTTTTTCTAAGATTAGAAAAACTTCTATACGATGATTATGTTATTCAGATATCATCATGGGATTGTTAGCCTAACTGACAAAAATAGATCATCTGTCATTATACTTTCATTCTCAATAATATCTCTAAGTATTTAGGAATATTTTGTTTACCCAAAAAGAATAAAATACTTATCAGAACGACCATGATCAAACAAATAGCCGGATACTAGTACTTGACTCATAAACTATAATTATGCTACCAAAAGTTCAAACATGTTGGGACAAAGGCTATATAGCATTACCATTATCCGTCCGTCTGTCTATCTGTCTGGTCATCCCGTCTGTGTACATCGATTCCTTTCGTAAAGAGAGGCCATTATGAATTTGTGGTCAATAATTGGCGATATGCCAGTGATTTGTAAACGATTTCATATGTTCAAAAGTAAATTATAATCAGCAACATTTTTAAGCCAATGCTAGTTACATTAGTTATTGACAATGCTAAAGATGTAAAAACAACAACAACAACAACAACAACATTAACAACAAAAGACAATTAACAAATTTTACAGTTGCACTGTTTCTACTGGCTTTATACTTTTAAATCAAGGAGCTTTATTTACTGATAAATAAAAAAGAACATGCTGATTGAAAAATGTCATTGACTGTGATTTGACATAGTCTAGCTTCTGAACAAATACAAATTGTCGGTTTCTTATGCCTTCAACCGTGGGGGCACAATGCACAAGTGTACAAAACGATGCTTCATACTTGTATACAGACCCAAAAAAAAACAACAGTATAAATTTTAATGACAGAAAACGCTGAGCTGATTTTAAGAATATAAGATTTTTTTAATATAGAATCTAGTTGATTGTCTCAATAGAAAAATGATCGCTTTTTTAAAGCTGATCACACATTTCTTCAAATAAGCATTTGACATTTTTAACAAAGAAACTAGTTCACGGATGAGTAAAACGTAAACGATTGAATTCGATTTCTTTCTTTCTGTTTTGATGGACTCTACTTCACACACAGAAATTGCAATACTATTTTATGAATATTTTGTCAAAGAAACATTGTAATGCTTTTGGAAATAAGTAACCGAAACTAAAAGATTAAAAAAATTGTAGACGTTTCCAGTTTTTGACAATATAGGATATAAATGACAGTAGCTAAATCCTCCTTAAATCTGTTTCGAAACAAATATTGTAGCTGAAAACAAAACATTCTATATTTAAAGTTAGCAACTTCTACATCTATTTTCAGTTTTTTCTAAATCTCTAAAAAGAACACATTCTCTGAATTTTGTGACATTGGCTTACATGTCTTTTTTAAAGTTAAATTGCAATATTCCTAAATAAATACCAAGCAATGATTGTAGTAGGGCCATGGAATTTCTCCGAATGCTTTGCAAACACCTGATTGTTAAAGGTTCTTTTGCTGCTATACAAGCTGAACTATGTTTTCGAACAGTCGTTAGCTTACAGAAGTAATGTTAATATAATTATCCTTATAACTTTCCATCTGGTTGTTTTACCAAAATTAAATGCAGAGCCTGAAGGTGATTAAACCTAAGACATTACGGGGTAATCTAATTATGCTAAAAGTCAGTTAAGACTGCTTTGTTAAATTTGTCAAAGTTAAAAAATGCCCGGCACATTTATGCCTGTTTTCAGTATGTTCTTCATTATATGTTGTTTTCAAGTAAAATGATTTTTAGAACAATCCTTTCATCTTTAATAAACCAGACAGCTTTGAAAGTTTATTGCTCTACCCAAACCCTAGACAAAATAGACAGGTTCCCGAAAACACTGATTTGGTGGTGTTTAACCTAAATACGACTTTTACTTTTTCTAGGTCACACATGTTTTGAAAGCCTTAGTAACGTTTGATTTTACGTCACTTGATAAGCATTTAAATAATGGTTCATTTAATCCAAATGCCAGACTCCCGATAAGATGTTCTTTGATTAAATTACATACAGGAAGCGTCTGATAGCCCCAGCTCTGTTTGCCAATTTTAACAGTTATTTTAATTGACCGGAACTCAAAATCGTGAACAGTAAAAGCCGCTTAATCAACAAAAAGTTTTATAGGTATACTGAAAAACGTACACATTTCTAGAAGACCATATGAAATTCTTAAATTTACAGGAAGAAAAAAAATATCTCAACGGAATTTGTCAATGTTTATTTAAGGATTAGGCAGAAATAATAATAATAATAATAATAATAATAATAATAATAAAACCTTAATAATTAAACTTAATAATTATGAGCTACTGAACTCTTTTGTATGTGTTTTAGGCAACTTAAGTAATAGTTCACAGAATTTAAAACAGACTTAACGCTGATATATATTAACTATATACATATGACCATATAAAGAAAATGAAATAAATGGAAAGCCTGGTTTGGGGTTTATTAATGATTTGCATGATTAATAAATCTTAGAGACTTTAACATAAAGATATATTGAAGAAATACCGCATTCTTTTTAAACTTATTTTGAAAGATATTTTGTAAAATTATGTCTCTCTATCAACTTTATAAACTATACAGATGCATCAATGCTCTATTACAGTTGGTTATTTTAAAAGACGTTTCGAATTAATTGTGGGGCAGCTGTCACTGAGACCAATCATTGGAAGTCAATTTAATTTAATAATATACAGTGATATTAAATAGCCAATGTTATCGTATTCCCAATACTTTCGGTGTATCCGAATGGTTCATATATGTACTTGATTTAATATATTCCTGTTTCTTTGTAGGAATCGTACGTAAGAAGAGAAGTTACTACCTTGCCGGACCCCCAGGACCTGTTGGTCATCCAGGTAACTATTATAATGACTAAGTTTCAAAATATTAAATGAAATTGTTTATTTTTTGTAAGAAATCTCCACTAGGTTCAAAGATCGACTTCATCAGTATACGCGTTTTGTATCTCAAAGTTTTAGCCTTTTGTCAATTTCTCTGTCATGCTGTTTTGTTTTATAAACTTTTAATCAGATGTTGTATAGGATGGTATTATTGCTTTCAATTATACATAAGAGACAGATCTAACAGTGCTTAAAATTAAAATGTACTTAAAAACATTGCTTAAGACAAATATATCAAATAAAACGAAATAGAAAGAAGAGTAGATTTTTATCCCATCATTTTAAACACTCTGGTTGAACAAAACACTTAAGTAGTTTCAAGAGGTTTGGGAGGAAATACTCACGTATATTTTCCAAATTTTCCTGCTCGTGCACGTGTTGTCATGAATGTTTATAATGAAAATAGTGTTTCTATCTAATTCAGCTTTATAACTATAATTTCTAGTATCAGTTCTACAAATACATTACATTTTACTTGTATTTCAGGTGAGCCAGGTACCCCCGGATCTGACGGTCCCCCAGGTCCACCAGGTGTCCAGGGTGAACAAGGAGACAAGGGTGATGTAGGACCACGCGGACCAGTCGGACCTCAGGGTCTCCAGGGAGAGCAGGGGCCCGTAGGGCCACCAGGACCACAGGGTGACCGCGGTGACTTCGGTGCACCTGGCCTTCCAGGAGAGAAGGGTGACCAGGGACCACAGGGACCACCAGGTGTTGATGGACTTGACGGACCACAGGGACCAAAGGGTGACCAAGGAATGTTCGGACCACCAGGACTGCCAGGACTTAAGGGAGACCAGGGTGAAGCTGGCCCACAAGGACCTCCAGGTGATCAAGGCGCCCCTGGAGAGCCCGGCCCACAAGGAGCACCAGGCGTTCCAGGTCAGCGGGGAGCACAGGGTCATCCTGGACCACAGGGACCATACGGCCCACCAGGAGTCCCGGGAGACAAGGGAGACCGTGGATTCCCAGGACGTCCAGGAGCTCAGGGGGCACCAGGATACCCATACGTCGCCGCCGCTGTTGCCGCCCCCATGGCAAAAAGTACAAAAGGTTAATTAGAACTTTAATTAGCACGTGCAATTATTCCAGCTAATCCGGCCCGGTCGGGTTGGTACTCTGCAATTAGTAAATTATGTTTCATTATTACACTCTCCTTTGATATATACCTCCTTTGTTAATTCCATTGTTGTATCTAATTATATTACTCATATATAATTTAACGAAACTTTATCAGTTTATCATCACCTTACATCGCAGTTTTTCTCAGTTCTTTCATTTTAACAAATCTTTTGATTTTCTTCTTTGATAACTAAAATAGACACTCCCTTTATTTTTTTTCCTTTTATGTTTTGATCAGCTAAAGATACTTGGTTTTACTTTTTTTATATTTCAGTTGTCCTTAACTAGTATTTTGTTTTTTATTTTATGTTTAACACCAAAGTAGTGTGATATGTCAGGCCGGTGCTGTGGGCGTAAATGAAATAAAATAATAAAAATCTGAAAAAGAGTTTTCATTTTTACGAACTTCCTTCCCTGCATCAAAGAACAAAAAACATCGATTGTCCGGAGACTGCCGTTCTAGGAAATCCGGATTGTCAAACCAACAATATTTTGACAATATAAAGAACTGATTCTTTCTATCTAGATATTCGTCCGTACCGGTTTCCCATTAAACAGACGCCCTCTGTTATTGTTATATTGTCAGGGATAGGGCGAGATACAGAGAGTATCCCTCTTCAGAGAAATAGGGCGAGATACAGAGAGTATCCCTCTTCAGAGAAATAGGGCAAGATACAGAGAGTATCCCTCTTCAGAGACAAGGAATTAATTGCTCTGTGTAAAGCGCAAACATTCGTTAAATAATTATTTTGTTAGTAGGCGGTCTTGGGATCGAAGTCGCAACCCTGTGGATTACAAGTCTTGAGTATTACCACCGTCACTGAATCTCACTGAGATATAGTTACATCTTACCTAATATTCATTTTCTTGCCCTTCAAGCAATATGAATTAAAAAGTAGAGAGTGCCACTATGAAAGTGCCCTTAAAGCCAGTCCCATGGCATTATCAAATGCCAACGTCATAATTCATCGCAAAAATGCGCCTATTGTTTTATAATAACATGCAAAGTCTATGAAAAAAATGTCCACAAATTAGCAATTTCTTTCAAAGAAAAACGTATAAGAGACAATCTGTAATTATAGTGACGTGTGTACGTACATAATAATCACAGACATATATACAATGCACATCTTTTGATTTCGAGGAGTGTCTTTTTAAAGCATGTCTGCATTTATAACTTAAAAACTGCAAAAAGTGTCTTTAATTTGTGAAAATGTAACAAAATTTTATTCTCATTAACTGGACACTTTTAAAAGAAAGTCAAGCAACTTTTTTTCAGGAAATCAATTTTTATTCGCATTTCAAAAAAAAGTTTGCAAGTAATAAATAGTTAACACTTGTTTTTTAGCATTCAGTTTGCAAACCGTTCCTTGATCACGTGAGTAAAACTCACGTAAACTTAGAACTTACTAATTTCTATTTGTTGTGACTGCTAACATTGAAATGTGGTCGTCGGCTCTATTATGACACTATTATATGTCTTGTATGTGGTTAATTATTTACTGATTTAAATATCTCAGTCTAAGACATACTTGATTCTAAGGGGGCAGCGAGTGTAAACTTGAACTCACCAATTTCTAATCTTGAAATTTAATTTTTGCAACAGTTAGAACAACAATAACCTGGTGATGTCCGCAAATTGTTAAAAAAAACTTTTACCAAAATTATATTATATAATCTATACATTTTACAAGAAGCACTTAACTTAAGTAATTGATAAGTAAGTCAGTCATCTCACAATCAGTATCTTGCTGAGATAGTTGTTTAAGTTAAGTAAGAAGCTTAAATTTTGCTTTGAGCTTTACTTTTTTACTTTGATTGTCTTAAAATGACAGTATCTTGAATTCTACATCAGACATTACGCAAACAAAATTCTACATTGAGAAATTTTATTTCTCTCGGTAAAAAGGAAACATAACAAACCAAAATTAAATAAAATAGCTATTAAAAACTTTTTTTCTGGACTTCTATATGGCCTACAAAGACAATAGGACATAAGCAAATAAATTAAAAGTTATCTATAATCCAACAGAAATACTAGATACATCGAACTTTGAAATCTTGAACTTATATAACTAGACATTACATTGTTTTTTGTATTGTACAGATTGAAGGAGGCATTGTTTCAACATTTTTGACAAACGTTTTTGCATGCAAAAAACTAAAAGCTAATCACATAATATCTGCTGTAAACTACGCATGTCTGTCTGCAAATAAAAAGGAAAATCAAATTTTCGTAACTGAATTTGAACAATAAACTGGAAATAACGTGTATAGCATTGGTAAGATATTTCTGTAAACGGGCAATCAAAGTACATTTTAGTAAAATAACAGACAAACAGTATCGAAATAATTAATAAAAAACAGTTCCTTACAAATTGTAATAATACAAAACTTGTGTCAATATAATATTCTTAAATAAAAAAAACGTTTGACGCCATTGGGAACATTATGTTTGAATGCGGAATGAATGAGTGATCATAATTCCTCATTCCTTTATAAATGTGATGAGAATGAACACCTTGAAAAAAAGTTTAAGGTTTCTAATTGTATCCTGGAACAAAACAACGCACTTGAAATTCATGGTTTTGAAAAAAGGAAAACATAATAAAAATAAATGTATTTCTGGCTAAACACATTTGAACCGGAGGAATGTTAAAGTTCGGCTAATAGCGTAATTCAAACCAGGTGGGAAATAAGAGACTAGCTGATTGTACAAAGGAATGTCACTTTGTAACGGGCGCCTCCTCTTCTTTATGAAATAATTTACTGACATAACAACTAAACAGAATTGTGTCTAGTCAACTTTTACATTAAAATACTGCTGATAATGTTTTTGACATAAATCAACTGAAGGTTTGACCAAGTCGATGCTATAAGGAGAGACAGACAACCCCCTCACTGCTAATTGCTTACTTTTACTACATGACTTAAAATCATGGAATCATGGATAACTTCTCCTCGAGAATTGGAAATTAAAAATGCGTGAATGTCGGCCGCATTGTAACTGATTAGTTTAAAAAAACAACAACAAAAAAACAACAACAAAAAAACAACAACAACAACAACAACAAAAAAAACCCAAAAAAAACTAGATAACTAGATATTATGTCTTCTACTATCGAAGCACCATACATTTTCTGTGCCTCTTTATAATATCAAGTGTGGTATGAAAATCAAACAACAAGTTGTTTAACCTTAACAATGCTAAATAAGTAAAATAGACTTGTTCATCTTTCAATTTAGACAGATCCATTAATTGTTTATGGGGGTGCTAATTGAGAATTTACAGACTGAATGTCGAATAGTGCAGACCATGATCAGACTGCTGCAGGTTAATCTTGGTCTGCAGTAGTTGCAAAGGCAGAGTCAATAGCCTCCAGAAGGGTAAGGGTTAAACTAGGCTTTAAGGTGCTTAGTGAGTGAAAACTACGTGAAAGCAACGGAAACTTTGCAAATGTCCTTAATGTCTTATGAGATGTGTCTGCAGTTTGAACATAGATGGAGAAAAGAGGAAGCTAAGGATAAAAGAAAAAAAAACAATGATAAACGATAAAAATGGACAATATTCTTTGTCTGAATATTTACCTCTGAGAAAAATGATTAGACCTTTTCAATTTTTGCAACAGTTAGAAATGATTACAATATTTGTCCAGTTCTCATTCACTAAACATTTGACTTGAAACCAATAGCGCCATCAGTCCCATAAAGTTTGTAACATCAGGAGAGACCTATGTTGCCTGAGGAATAAAAATAATGGACATAAAAACTGTTTTATCTCCATAACAAATTAGGATTTGCACGCAATATAACTTAAAAGCTATACATACCACACAGCGCAAGCACAAATTCAAATGAGTAGACAACAAATTGAAAACTATTATGTCAAGAGGGTTAAGGCGTTCCATAAGAGTGTTCCCTGTAGATAAGTTTAAAAGTCTTCGATCTCACCTGATGACAACTGCGTATTATCTTTTGATAGACAAAATGACTTTAATGATAAGAATTTCTAGCTTAGTGGGTCCAAAACAAAGGAACAATGCCCCTGTTTTATATTACTAGTATAAAAAAACACTATCTTAGAGACGTTAATCACTGGTAATGAAACAACACGTTTTCTATGAGATTAAGCAATCTTTTTGCGGTGATTTATTTTGCTTTTTACAGTAAGCAATTTAATTTACCTATTATGATACGTTTACAATTAAGTCAGCACATGAATTACTTGTATTTCATATGCTGTCTGTTCGTGCCTTACGGGTTCTAAAAATGTTCATTTTATTCTCAGAGGCTTCCACTGAATAAATTGTATAGAAATAGGCTTTTAATCAAGAAAATCAGTTTCGGTACAAGAAGTTCAGGGCCAATTATATTAGAAAATGCCAAACAGCAAAGCCAGAGTCAAAAGAAACTTAATAAAAACAACAGACCCCCTACGTATTGTCTAGTACCACAGCCAGATTAAGTCCTTACAGATAAATTAATGGTAGGAAATGCTTATTAAACACTTTAACTCGAAAACATGCTTCCTCGATCTTATTTATTCAGTTAAAAACTTGTGTAGACAATTTAAACAATAACTAACCACCATGACTAGTGAATTAACCGATAATCCAATCAGTTCATGTTTTTTTAGGTAGTCTGGTATTGTATTAGCTCCGCCCCTTTTCCCATGAAAACATTTCTACCTGTATTGTCTTCGTCTTTTCACTTTCTCATTAGCTCAAAACAGGTTCAGTGCCTAAATTTTCCTGAAATTTGTTAATATAACACTTGTCTAGCTGATGGAAAAGCTCCAATAACAATTTGGGAATCTTTGATATAATAAAAACTCCACCTATCTCTATGAGTCTGAAACTCCGCCCATAGTTTATCTTTGATTAAGATAAGAACACATATCCCGTTTGTTCAGTCAGCAGGCAGGCAGTGCTTTGTGAAAAAAAGGTTATAAAATATATTCAGCATAATGGCAGGCCAACTGTTGATTGTGCTTACTTTTGTTATTGTTGTTGTGAGTGCGTCGGACCTTCAGGACCAGATTAAGAAGCTAAGAGAGAGTATCCAGACCCTGCAGAGCCAGCTCGAGGAGGAACATGCCTTCCTGGTGGAGTCGCAGGTTCGAGTCCAACGCCTTGAACAAATACATCAAGAGATGAAACAAGAACGCATTGAAATATGTAAGTTTTTGTGTTTTATAAACACTATCAGTTTTGTTACTTACTTAACCTTGTAGAATTAGCTTTGGTCCATGTGTACAGATAATGTCTTGCCCGTTCTCATATAAGGCAATTGTTCAAAATTATTTTCGTAGGCATACAGACATTATACTGTTTGAAATCCTCTTTCAGGTGACTGGTTTGATTTTCGCTTATTTACAAACAAACTTTTACACTACATTCATATGTAAATGAACATCTATCATTAAAATAAGACAAATCCATGTATCTCTTTTACCCTTTAAACGTGTAAAAAATGTTTTAGAAATAATGTACCGTTCGTAGAGTTTTAAAAGAAACAATAGGGGCACATTTAACCTAAACATACGGAGTACTGTAGTCTTTATATCTGACCTTATAGACTTTCGGAAAATTAATTCCAGAACCGGGAGGTTCTATAAAAGACACTATTCTATCTTCCTAACGTGCGGAAAGACGTTATGAGTAAAACTTAAGACACGCTAAAACACCAACTAATTGCTTCCTTCGCAGTCATTATTTTTATCGAAATTTACTTTAAAAATTTTCTCTTAATACTTGAACTATCACTGATTTCTTAATTTCGTGCTTATCCGTACGTAAGATAAAGTTTACGTTCGCGATGTTTATTTAATATAAGTCAATTACTTTGTTTAAAAAAAATACAATGTCAAATCAGTATAGCCACACTTTTACAATGTAGTATAAAAACGCAAGTACTCATTGTTCTTGTAGCGTGTAAAATAAAAAAATATAGATCACATCTTTAACACTCTCTTTCATTTTCTAAACGAGGAGAAAAAAAGGGTGATGACAACTGTAAAAAGTGTATGTTCAATTCAGTTGGTATTTTAGGAGCATAAGAGACCAGAACATGTTCTCAAAAAGCACCGGTAACAATCGTTCAACACATAATTCTGTTTTGATCTCGAAAAAAAGATAATTTTTGTTACCTGATTTCATCTTCGAAAGAAAACCTTTCAAAGGCCAGACCCAAAAATCCATAGCTCAAAATATCTGATCGAAAAACTTGTATGGATAAATTTAAACTCGATTTATTAAAAATAGTTAAAGTTAACAAATCAAATATCAAGAAAATTAAAATGAAGGAAAAAAAAAAGCTTGAACAGAACAAAATATGTAGGTGACTTGCTAACAAGATTTAACCTCTATACGTGAAAGAGTAAACATTGCAAGGGGCAATTGGTAACATATTCTAGGCATATACTAGCATTACACAAGGAACATATTCTAGGCATATACTAGCATTACACAAGGAAAACAAAATGAAGGATGTAGAGGTAAGATTAATAACATAATTTTATTTACATTACTAGTATGAACGTAACACTTTTTTACTTTCAGCTGGCCTGTACAGTCGCCAAAAGCGTCACGCTTTGCTGTTTCCCGGTCCCGGCATGAAGATGCAAGCAGCCCCAGTGTTAGCCGGGAAGATCATACCGACCAATCAAATCCCAGTAGGACCTCCGGGACCTAAAGGTAGGCACACTATATTATTGTCGATTTAAAAACAAACATGGACTACTGTTATTTTGTTCTTTTTAAATAGGAATTGGTCAAGGATAATTTTCAGCTTGTCACAGTGTAGAACTTGGGAAAAATAAGAATTTCTATTTTGTAGTTTAAGGAATTTACACCATTTGAAATTCTACACTATAACTTCGACTTTACTACCGTTCAGAATCGCGTGTAACCTGTAAGTCTGCCAGAAAGTAAGAATAATTCAAGAATACCATTATTATTATTGTTGTTTTATAAAGAGTAAGTGTTTAAGGAGTGTTAATGTATTAGAATACTAATAAACATTTTGTCAGCCCTCATTGAATTGATCTTTTCTAAATAAATATACTATCCTAGGACAATATTTAGACCATATAAGGCACTTTTACCATGGGTGCTGAAAGAAATGACTAATATTTACTTCAAACCTCACCCGACTTAATGGGTTTATAATGTAAAAAAGAAACACAGTGTTTCTTTCTAAGTCTGACCATAAAAACAACAGTTACTTGGTATGTAATCACATTATGAAGACCTACTGACTGCTGACAGAAATCAAACAAAAAGAAAACTGAAGGTGACATAAAAGGAATGTGATTATAAACATGGCACGAATTTTACTACACCCTCTTCATTATGAGGGGGATGTTATAAACGTAAACGTTCAACATGAATCTTCGGGGCTTCAAATTAGCAACAATTATTTTAATGAATGTTATATTCTGGATAAAATACGCAAAATATCAAATATTTTTACCGTCTTTTTTTGAGAAATTAATTAACTAAAACACAGATTACCAATTTTCATCGTATTATCATGTTAAAAAGCTTTCTTACAGGTTGAAATATATTCTTTAAAAACGAAAGAAATTGAATTTAAATTCTATAAAAGTTACTGTTCTAAAACCAAAACGATGTAAAACTGCCAAAAACTAGAGAAAAACTTTGGCCTGAGGGGGATTTGAACCCATGTCCTTCAGCAAAAATGTCTCAATCCTACATTGAATAGGTCTACTCTTCAGAGTGAAGATAAGGTATTAGGAATCTAATACATGTACCTTAATGAAAGTTTGAAAAAACCCTACGATTTTGGAAATGAAATTTCACTCCTAAGATCTTATGAAAAGATATAACTTATGAAAACGATAATTTTTTCTGCTTTAGGACCTCCTGGCCAGCCAGGACGATCCGGTCGTCAAGGACCACGTGGAGAACGAGGTGACAAGGGTCAGAAAGGGTCCTCCGGGTCACGTGGTCCTCCCGGTTCCTACGGTATGCCAGGAGTGGACGGTCCCCCCGGAGAACCAGGAAAGCCTGGTCTTAAAGGAGAAATTGGATTTACAGGATTCCCAGGTATCAGAGGGGACTGGGGCGAAGAGGGCCTTCAGGGGCCACCGGGACAGGACGGACTCGTCGGACAGAAAGGGAATATGGGTCATCCAGGATTTATGGGGGCATTTGGATACCCAGGTCAAAAAGGCTATAGAGGTTTTGTAGGACAGTCAGGACAAAAGGGTATTCAAGGTTTGGAAGGTTCATATGGTTCAAGAGGACGCCCCGGAGACACTGGACCAAAAGGATATCAGGGGCCAGTTGGTCGTCAGGGCGGTGACGGTGTGCCCGGCGCTAAAGGTACCAGGGGAGATCAAGGGCCACCAGGGTCCAATGGGGCTCGTGGCTTACCAGGTCCTGCCTATCCTGCATATTACGCTCATGCCCTTGGGGGTTATCCAAAAAATGCTGCTGCCCCGAGATATGTATACAATCCGGCGGCTGGTGTTTCAAAAATGGGACCCCCGGTTCTTTACAGTGCTCCCTCTAAAACCGGACCAGTTTATGCAGCGGCTCCAATACAGTCGAAGTACGCAGCACAACAGTTAGCAATTCAACAGGGATATCAACAGAAAGGTTAAAAGCTTCGTAAAATTTAAAAAAAAAGAACAATAAACTTTTCACATTTCGACAATACTTTAATCAACAGACTGCAGTATACTGCGCAGTTAAGTTCTTAAATTTTCTCAGTAAAGACTTTTGTTAATAAGGATCTTCCGATCATACAATTTATTGAAAAATGACATTAGCGATGACATATTGATTACATTTGTTTTCTAAAAAATCTTAAAATAAAAGATCATTTGCATATTTGTTTACGTTTTTTTACGTGTGAGTATGATAATCAATAATTCCTTGTTAAGTGTTGAATAAACTCTTTTTGCAGTTTGTATCTTCTTCCTACAATTGTGTTGGTAATACTGACTAAATAAAATAAAACCCTAGAACAAAAAGGTACGTCCATAAAGCAAATTGCAGATTGCTTATTTGCCCATAAGGCCCATAACTGGCTCTTCTCAGACCTTGGTGGACTTACTATCTTTTCTCAAAATACAGCGAATACAAGAAAAACACTGACGCACAGCAGCAAGATTCTGAAAAAACGAACGTGTCAAATACATGTAAATTTACATATACAGAATAGTTACATGACTGTAGAATTCTGAGTCCATTTTCGCTACCCAAGTGTTTTCGCTTCTCGTGTTTCTTTATATAAATGATACTTTGCAATAAATAAATACATTTGATGTTACTTAAATAACTTAATACAAATTCATATTTTTAATTAATGCAAATTTTCATTTTTAGTGATTGCAAATCAGCTCAAATGTAAATCAATATATTTTAGAATAAAATAGTTTTAATCAATCATATGCATGTAAATACATTAAACAACTTTATCTATGTTATGGAATAGGATGCACATTCTAGAAAATAATCTTCTAATAACTAATAATTTGTATCCTTGAAATTAATAAATTAAGTTATCAAACAAATCAGCATCAAATACAAGAACACCTGAGATAGCAGCTTTTATATTCATCATTCGTCATTTTAATGCCATCAACGCCATAATCGCACTAAAATGTTATATTTCCTTGGCAAGTCGTCATACGAGTGTTAGCCGCAACTGGATGGTCCTCGTTAACTTACTTCAACTTATTACAGCCAACAATCAATACTGACTACAATTGGCAAACAAGTTCTTGCACCTACTTCCTAGGTTCATACCAGTACTCGCGCCGAAAGTGAGGAATGTGGAATGTCGCTGGAGACTCTAACCCCTGGTGGGATTCGAACCAGCAACCTCCGAATGACCCTTCACGCTATACTCTCTAAACCTGTAAATTGTTAAACATAAATACAATGCAATCATATAATCATCATAAATTTTAATTAAAACTAAATTCCTTACCTGGTTTAAGACGGACAGGTAATTATTTTCAGTTAGATAATGTGCGATAAAGCACATAGTGAATCTGCTGAGTAGCGAATAGACTAGGTGCGAAAGAACTGACAGGTAGTGAAACGTCCCAGTATCTGTGGCAAGACACCTATCAGTACTCTATCTATAAAAACACTTGCTTCCGCAGGTCATTATTCAATAAGTCACTTCAAAGGAAACCGGAAAAGCAGAATCATGTGGCCGGACATTTACCCAGCAGTTACTTCTCTGAATGAAGGGGAGATTACTGCTTAGAGCATCTATTTGAGTTTATCTATTGTCGGTACTTGTTGCCTATATGACCGACGCCCCCTGCAGAGAATAGTTATTTTATGGTTTGAGGATAATACAAAATATAGAAAACATCCAACTTCAGAGACACCCCTTGTTCCTCTACATGCTCGGTGTACAGCACTGATACATGGGACCTCGGTTTAACGTCTCATCCGAAAGACAACTAATTATGTCAGTCGAGGAGCGGAGGGTCGATCTCGAAACCCGTCCCGGTGGGTTACTCGTTCAGCGCGTTACCACTCGACCATAGATCCGCTTGCTTAGAGCAAGGTCGAACTCCCTCGATCGAATGTTTAGTAAATGTAGATCATTACCAAACATGATATTTTTATTGTCAAATTCGATTAACCAGTTTACGCCCAATAGATTATGCCATGCCTGTTAGATTGATAAGTCCATTTTTAATTAACAGGGTTTCTGGTATAAATTTTGAATTTCAGTCTGTTTAGGGAAGACAGTCCTTCAGGCAAACAGTGCAGACCCTGATCAGACGCCATGTATTGGGGCGTCTGATCTGGGTCTGCATTGTTTGCCTATGTCTAATTTTGTGGACGCAAGGCAATAATGGGTTAACTATTTTATCATTGTTTCATATATATACCTTGGTTAAATTCCAGTAATTTTTATTCAGTGAAACGACAAAGTAATAAAAAAATAATAATCATCAGTAACAATTAGTCCTTAACTTTAGCTATAACTTATACAATATCAAATATAGCCGGCGCTCGAAGCGCCGAGACATCGTACAAGTTCTAACTTCAAACCTCACCAATAATAAAAAGAGACGCACAATTTGCTGTTTTTCCCCAGTCTGTTATCATTCATATTATTGAAAACAAAATGACTACTGATAAAAACACACACAGACACACGAAAAGTACAAAGAAGTAATAGAATATCAATAGAATTGACATAATTATATGGTACCAATATACCCCACTTCAAATCACTATCTTCTCATTGACTGATGGTTATGTGATCGATCCCTGTTACCGACCATTACTGTTTATGCGAGGAAGTTTGCAGTGCCTTACAGAGGATTGGAGTCTAGTGTTTGTTCTTCCCAGGAACGACTGTTAGGTAAACTGCCTGCCCGATATTACTTTAATGGTTAGTTCACGTTAAACTCAACCGATGAAACAAATTAATGAAACTGAGCACTTAACAGGGTGGTAAGTATGAGGTGTCTTAGGTGTCTTATCCAAATAAGCTGTTTATCTCTCATAAAATACCTCGGATTAGATATCTGTAAGTTTCTAAAACGACATGTTCACCTAGATATTTTGAACAAATGCTTTGGGAATATGGAAAAGATACTTAATAGTTTCACAGTAACAGCTGGCGCAAAATCTTTTACGCAACATATTTTGGCAAATAATAAATGTAATCTGACATTAGTTCGAGAAAGAAGTGTAAGTTCCTTCATACATTTATTATGAAACAACCACACTTCCTGGTAAGGATACATTTTTTTAAGGTGTGAAAGATTAAGTTGCAAAATCAGCAGAGCTTCATACTTGTTTTAAAGGAAATTATGATAAAAATCATTTGTTCCAACCAGGAAGACTTTATCTAATGTGAATAAATATCCTCAAAATAAATTGCCGTTTGGGAAAAACTGAACATGACAACACATACTGTTTAGGTCATGCAAAATTGAACGTAAGAGCGAACGCGCGTGTAATCTTTGTATTTGTTTAGACAGTAACAGTTTTCGTGTCGCAATTTCTACTTTTCTAAACAGTTTTAATGCAAATGACGTGCCACAAACTCATCATCTTAGTTTTCTCGTCACTACTCGCCGTTACTTTCAGACAGGCAACACACACCCTAGGTTATGAGCTTTTTTTCTCTCTCGACAACGATATTGAAATCACATCTTCTCATAGTGATTCTTCCTTGAGCAAGACGCATATTGCTTGATCATGTTAACACTAGGAAGCTGTACCTTCTTTTCGTCTAAATGGCGATATTTTATTAAAATGATTGATTTAGTTACGACATTTTGGGAAAAAAATGGATGCATAAATGTAAATCTTCGGCAAACGTATCACCACGGAAGGCTTGCTAAAATTGCTTATTGAAAGATGACAAAGAAGTTGAATTCTGAAGTTCTTTTTTCTGCATTAATGTTTTATTTTGAAATTACTTTTTGCATAAACTTATTTAGAAATTTACTTTTGCGGGCTTTTTAACATAAAAAGCCAAAGTATCTCTATTACTTCTTCATGTCTAAAATTTATGTTGCAAATCAAAATGAAACCCAACCAGTTTTTTGTTCAACTTCAACCACTACAGTCAATATCACTAATTGTATAAAAGAGGATGTCAACTGGGTCTTAAAGAGGCTGTACTCCAGATTTGACATAAATTTTTTTTTCATAAATTAAATATTTAGATGCCGTGAGATTATAACAACATAATATTTTCCTTCAAAACTGATTATAAAAGTCAAAATTGAATAAAAAAAATATTTTCGCTCCAGCCTGATTTGAACTCTGGACCCTCATGTTAACAAGTATTTCCAACTCTTTTACTGTCACCACCATCGCCGTATGTGATATTACAGATATTTACTTTAAATCTTATACGATATAGTTATACCGTGGCGTTACGGTATAGCACTTTGAAAGGGAAAAGATCAATTTATAATGTAATTATTTGACTTATTTTTTGTCAGTAAGTTATTTTTTAAGCATTAGTCATAAATATTACAAGAAATTTATAATTCAAGAAAACTTTCTTTTTTGTCATCTGGAGCACAGCCCCTTTAAATTTTCTTCTTACATTCCAAAACAAAATCTGGATATATATTATATAAAAAATTGCTTCGCTTCGCTCTTATATATAAAGAGCCGTTACACAGGTAATAACCAAGTGTTGCGACATAGAAGTGTTTATTTAAAGAAACCAATCTTCTCACATGTTCGTTTTATCTATCTTGCACCGTTTTAATAATTTACATGTCACAAAACTGTTAACTGTTGATATTATTGAAATGTGATATCCGTGTAAAATGAAAGCCAGAGGGAAAAAGAAAACTTAAGCAGATTCTTTTTTTCATGAGAACGTCATAAACGGCATGAAAGGGTACCCCGGTACTCCGTTCATCAATAAAACGTCGAAGGTTATGGTGTGTCCGTATAATTTAACAAGTAGTTGACTTCTACCGAGTTCAAAAGTTTGACAATATACTGACCACTATAAATGATATGTCGATCGTTCTTCCATGGACATTACATAGAGAAACCTGTCACCAGTAGCGTATGTACATGTAATTATTATAAAAGAATGGCCCGTTAACATCAGGGGCTTCACAGGCAAAAGCATGTCCGAGGGCTTAACACGCAAAAAGAACGGTCCATTAACACCAGGGGCTTACTCGGCGAAAAGAACTGTCCGTTAAAACCGGGGGCTTGACACGCGAAAAGAATAGCCCGTTAACATCAGGGGCTTAGAATGCGTGAAGAGCTGTCCGTAAACATCAGGTGCTTAACAGGCGAAAGAACAGTTCGTTAACACCGGGGGTTAAACACGTGAGAATAAAAGTCCGTTTACAGCAGTGACCTGACATGCGAAAAGAATGGTTCGTTAACAGCAGGGGATGAGAAGGCAAAAAGAACGGCCTGTTAAATCCGGATGCTTAGCACGCAAAAAGAATGGTCCGTTAAGAGCAGGGGCTAAACACGCGAAAAGAATGGTCTATTTACATCAGGGGATGAGAAGGTCCGTTTAAACCGGAGGTTTAGCAGGCAAAAAGATTGGTCCGTTAACAGCAGGGGCTTACCATGCGAAA
Organism: Cyclina sinensis; assembly: GCA_012932295.1. NCBI lineage: Eukaryota > Metazoa > Mollusca > Bivalvia > Venerida > Veneridae > Cyclina > Cyclina sinensis. The sequence goes on from JAAONU010000001.1 coordinate 3,941,404, forward strand.
AGAATGGTCCGTTAACAGCAGGGGACGAGAAGGCAAAAATAACGGTCCCTTAAAACCGGAGGATTAGCACGCAAAAAGAATGTTCCGTTTACATCAGGGATGAGAAGGCAAAAAGAATGGTTAACAGGATAGCCCGTTAACAGCAGGTGCTAAACACGCGAAAAGAATGGTCCGTTTACATCAGGGGATAAGGCAACAAAAAGGTCCGTTACAACTGCGAGCTTAACACGCGAACAGAATGGTCTATTAACATCGGGAACTTAACACGCAAAGAAAAAAAAGATCTGTTTACATTAGGGGCTTGACACGCGAAAAAAATTGTCTGTTAACATCGGGGGCTTGACAAGCAAAATGAACAGAAGGGGATTAGATTGAAAAAAAGGTCCGTTAAAACTGCGGTTTAACTTCCGTGAGAACGATCCGTTAATATCGGGGCCATAACAAGTGAAAAGAATAGTCCGTTTAATTCAGGGGCTTTTCAGGCGAAAAGAACACATAGTCCATAAACAACAGGGGATTAGAAAGCAAAAAAAGAACAGTCTTTAAGATAAGAGGCTAAGAAGGCGAAAACATTGGTCCGTTAACATCAGGGACTTTACTTGCGAAAAGAATGGTCTGCTGAGAAAGCGAAAAGAACAATCAGTTAATATCAGGGGCTTAGAAGGCGAAAACAACAGTCCGTTAGCAGCAGGGGCTTAGAAGTCGAAAAGGATGGCCCGTTTACACCAGGGACAAAGAAGGCGAAAAGAACGGTCTGTAAACAGCAGGCAAAAAGAAGAGTTCGTTAACAGCAGGGAATAAGAAGGTGAAAAGAGTGGTTTGTTACAGGAGAGGCTTAGAAGGTCAAAAGAATGGTCAGTTTACATCATGGACGTAGAAGGCAAAATGAACGGACTGTAAACAGCAGGGGTTTAGAAGGCGGGAAGAATAGTCTGTTAACATCAGCTGCATAGAAGAAGAAACGAACGTAATGTAAACACCAGATGCTTAACACGCAAAATAATGATCCGTTCAAATCAGGGGCTTGGAAGGCGAAAAGAACAAGAAAGTCCGTTACAGAAAAATGCAATGCATCTTACAATACACAACCCAGAGTGGGATTCACTCTAACCACTGAGCCAAAGAATCGATTCCCTGATTGAACTTCAGGGTCTTAGAAAGCAAAAGAGAACAGTCCGTTATCATCAGGGGCTTAGAAGTAGAAAAAAGAAACGATTCGTTAACCGTAGGGGCTAAGAAGGCAAAAAATGGTCCGATTTTTTCACAGGCTTAGAAAGCGCACCTAACGGCATCAACCGCCTACATTCGTTAACCGTAGGGGCTAAGAAGGCCATCAAATGGTCTGTTTTTGTCAGTGACTTAAAAGGCTTAAAGAACGGTCCGTTAACATTGGGAGTTTAAAATGCAAAAAAAGAACGGTCCGTTAGCAGCAAGGGATTAGAGGGCCCAAAGAACGGTCTGTTAATAGCAGGGGCTTAGAATGCTTAAAGAACAGGCAGTTAACACCAGGGGCTAAAAACGCAAAAAAGAATGTTCCGTTAAAACCAAGGGTTTTCAAAGGCAAACAAGAACGGTCCGTTAGCAGCTGGAGCTTTAGACGCGCAATGAACGGTCAGTTGAAACCGGGGGCTTAGAGGGCAGAAAGAACGGTCCATTTACATCAGGAGCTTAAAGCGACAGACTCACAGAATTTAGCTGAACATGTTTTTCTTTAAAATTGAACAGAAGTTAATATACATGTACTATGGAGGAAACATTATTTATGTTTCTTTATACATCATGAAAACTGAAAACAAAGTTTTGCTTCGAATCCATGCTCTCTCAGTCAGTAAAATTTAGAGCGACAATCTACACCACTGAGCCACACAGACAAGTTATCATAATTCGTGAAAATTAAATCTATAACCAAAGTATCTACCCCGTGACTAACGGGATGAATTTTTTTACCGAAAAAAATGTGTAAATCGTTATAATGTGATGTGTTTCTGTAACAAAAAATGGGCCGATAGATATGTTCTTCACAATTACAGCTAGAATAAACATTTTCTTTCTTTTTCGTCGTCGGCTCATCTGTGAGTCAGTCACTTTAAGACGTGAAATGAACAGTCAGTTGAAACCGGGGGCTTAGGGGGCGAAAAAAAATAGAGAAAAGTTCCGTCAAAACCGGGGGCCTAACACGCGAAAAGAACGGTCCTTAAACATCAGGGCTTAAACGCGAGAAAAGAAAGTTTTGTTTTAACCAGGCGCTTTACACACGAAAACGAAAAAGATCCGTTAACACCAGGGCCTTAACACACGAAGAGAATGGTCCGTTAACATCAGGAATTGAGAAGGTGAAAAGGAACGGTCCGTTAGCATCATCGAATAACAAGCCAAAAAGAACATTCCGTTTTAAGGTGCTAAGCAGGCGAATAACAAAAAAAACAAACAGTTAACATCATGGGCTTAACACGCGAAAAAAATGGTTCGTTAAGATCAGGGCCTAAAAGGCGAAAAGAACAGTCCCATAGAATCGGAAGCTTAATACGCGAAAATATTAGTCCATTTACATCAATGGTTTAAAAGGTGAAAATAACGGTCTTTTTAAAACTGTTTTCTTAACACGCAAAAAGAACCGCCCGTTAACATATGGGGCTAAGAAGGCAAAAAGAACGGTCTGTTAACAGCAGGGACTTAACACGCTAAAAAATGGCCAATTCACATCAGGGGCTTAGAAGGCGAAACGAACGGTCCGTTTAAATCGGCACTACGAGCAAGTGCTTGTCAGGCGAAAAAAAAACCCTGTCTGTTTATAGCAGAGTCTTGACATGCGACTAGAACGATCCGCTAAGATCAGGACCTTTCCAGGCGGATAAAATAGACTGTTAACAGCGGGGGCTTAACAAGCGAAAGAACTGTCCGTCAACAGCAGGGTCTTACCAGGCAAATAGAGCAGTCTGTTAATATCAGGAATCAGGCGACAAGAGCAGTCCGTTAAAATCAAGGATTAAAAAACGGTCTGTTAACAGTAAGGGTCTTACAGGCGAGAAGAACGGCCCGTTATCAGCAGATGCTTAACACCAGTTAATAGCAGCGGCTTATCAGGCGAAAAGAATTGTCAGTTAACGGCAGGGGCTTAACAGGCGAAAAGAATTGTCCATTAACGGCAGGGGCTTAACAGGCAAAAAGAACGGTCCGTTAATGGCAGGGGTTTAACAGGCAAAAAGAACGGTCCGTTAACGGCAGTGGTCTAACAGGCGAAAAGAACGGTTCGTTAACAGCGGGTGCTTAACAGGCGAAAAGAGTTATCCGTTAACGACAGGGGCTTAACAGGCGAAAAGAATTATCCGTAAACAGCAGGGGTTTTACAGGCAAAACAAGGTCCGTTAACAGCAGGGGCTTGACAGGAGAAAAGAATTGTCCGTAAACGGCAGGGGTTTAACAGGCGAAAAGAACTGTCCGTTAACGGCAGGGGCTTAACAGGCAAAAAGAAAGGTCCGTTAACGACAGGGGCTAAACAGGCGAAAAGAATTGTCCGTTAATGGCAGGGGCTTAACAGGCAAAAAGAACGGCTCGTTAACGGCAGGGCTTAACAGGCGAAAAGAATTGCCCTTTAACAGCAGGGGTTTAACAAGCCAAAAGAACGGTCCGTTAACAGCAGGGTCCTTACAGGCGAAAAGGACGGTCCGTTAACAACAGGGGCTTAACAGGCGAAAAAAATGGTCCATTAATAGCAGGGCTTAACAGGCGAAAAGAATGGTCTGTTATGAACAGGGGCTTTACTGGCGAAAAGAACGTTCCTTTTAACAGCCGGGGCTAAAAAAGCAAAAAAAAAAGTTCTGTTGACAGAACGGGCTTAAAAGGCGAAAAGAACGGTCCGTTAATAGCAGGTGCTAAACAAGCGAAAAGAACGGTCTGCGAACAACAGGGGCTTAAAAGGTGTTTAAAGTACTCATGTTGTTAAACACTACTTCAATTTCTGCAGATCTGAAGAAGGAACCGACTAAACGTGGAAAAGATATGTCCATCCTAGGTACAAGCTGACAAAAAGGTGAATAAGATGTGAGCTTATCGAACACAAGGTTGGAGTACCCGTAAAGAAATGCAAAACGTATTTCCTTTTTATCACTCTTGCAGATAAAGACTGTATATAAATTTGAATTAATGTAATCAGATCAACAGGGTGAAATTCGGAAAGAAATTAACTTCGATTCAGGAAGAAATTTAACTCAAAGCTGAATCATTATTCTTATCTTTAAAACTAAATTTGATTTACTGCCGGAGATTAGAGTGCGACAGTAAAAATCATGTTTGAAACGTGAAAGGGTACAAGTGCAGGTGAATGAAAATACTGATATCATTAATATAGTTTGGTTGACTATATTAACGAATATGGATCGTCGGATTTTGATATTTTTGCTTATGTTTGTAAATAAAGGTAAGTGAGTTTTGATCTTAGATAATTAAGAGGATTAGATTAAGGAAATTAATGCATGTTTTAAATATCTGTGCAATACTGTAAAATCATTCAGATTTGTATAGCCAGACAGCCTTTTGAGCAAGAAAACTCGTGGAGACAAAGAGTACAAGCGAACAGTAGTTTTAAACATAGTTAAAAGCTATTTTATATTGGGTAAATAGTGACACTTTTATCATAGAAACAGATTTTGTACTAAGACAGGTAGATGACAATATATCAGATCTGTCAACACTTCAGTCGATACATATAATACAGGTAAACCATAGATACATATAATACAGGTAAACCATAGATACATATATTACAGGTCAACCATAGATACATATAATACAGGTAAACCATAGATACATATAATACAGGTAAACCATAGATACATATAATACAGGTAAACCATAGATACATATATTACAGGTAAACCATAGAAACATATATTACAGGTAAATCATAGATACATATATTACAGGTAAATCATAGATACATATAATACAGGTAAACCATAGATACATATAATACAGATAAACCATAGATACATATAATACAGGTAAACCAAAAGCTGGTCTTTATAATAGTTTCTTCCTAATAGTGTTAACTTTTAATTGCCCAAACAATATTTCTCAACTAATAGACATATGGCTTATCTCATGTTCATTAAATCAGCGACTGGAAAGACAAAAGACAAAGTAATTTGATGTAATTTTTCAAATACTGAGCGAAAGCTGTATGAGTCAATGTAATAAGTCCTTTGGATGAGTCATTAACAATTGAGTAGTTATTCGAGGGTCGTGCTTGAAGCCGTTATGGATTTAACAAGTCTCTTGAAAGCCTGCTGTGTGTACAACGGTGAAAAAGATCTTATTTATTGGCCACATCTCTGCTCTAAATATTGTAACAGGATAATTCAGACTTTTTTCTTCGAACACATCAGCTGAATATATTCTATATACAGTAGGCTAGAAGAACGCCAGTTTAAAGAAAACAAGCAAAATATAATTATTTCCTTTTTATCAAAACATGTGTAGTTAGTATCCATATTTAAGGAATTGTCATCCTTCATAAATTGAACGGCTACAAGATGTGTTATCAGTTTTAGGATATACTTATATCAAAACGCACATTCCTAAATGGGTAAGGATCTGATTATGCAAAATTCAATATATTTCCAAACAATTACGACAACAATACAACAAGTTAGTAATTCTGATGTTATTTGATGTTAGTTAAGAAGTGTTCCTGCCAAATTGAATACACAAAACAAATGTTTTCACAAAAACAATAGCAGAAGGTGACTTAAAATGTATTTCCAGTGAAAGTGGGAAATGATATTCAGGTAATTAAATAAAATGTATTTCCAGTGAAAGTGGGAAATGATATTCAGGTAATTAAATAAAATGTATTTCCAGTGAAAGTGGAAAATGATATTCAGGTAATTAAATAAAATGTATTTTAAGGTACGTGCCTTTTTAACTCCAGATAACCATCGATTGAAAGTACTTAATCACATTCAAAAAAGATATGATCGCACGCACGCACACCTGCTATTAGGTTTCAATAAATTTAGCAATAAATAAATGAATAAATAAATAAATAAATAAATAAATCTTCTCAGTTCCACCCACTCTTAAATTAAGAACGTATCATAAAAACACACATGAACATTTACCGCTTATATTGACTAAAATTTGATTTTTTTACCACAATTGAGATATATTAGGAATAGAGTAACACTTATCAAAATGAGTGTATGAGCTTTTTAAAAGTGCAAATAAATATTTTTTCAGTAAAATTCACCGAACTTGGAGAATACAAATTCAAAAAGGTATTTTAAACCATATAGATTATTATAGCATTAGTAACATTTATTATCAAAGAAAGTTCCGCTGATTTGACGAGTAAACAAGAAATACCCTGGACGTAGGTTACATTTAAGCTTAGATTATACATTAATCAGTCCAAAAAATGTTTTTGAAAACAAGTGTAATCGATTACGCTCTTAATCGGAAAAAGAGTACAATTCCATATAACAGTAAGCCTACAGAAATGATCGGGTGTCCAGAAGGACATAGATTGCTCTGATTTGTACTGACTAGGCAATAGAATTTAAAAAGGTCTCCTTTCACTATCTTAAACCCAGCAAGAGATGTTATACCCTTTTCTGTCGGTTCCAATTAGATTGTATTTCATTCTCGGTAAAGGAAAATCGATTGCGTCTAAGGTGTACTCGTTTCTCTGACCGAACATTCCCAGTGGACAAACAAAGTCAGGATTTTACGTGGTGGCTGAACAAAATCATTTCGCATGTTACATTGTCTATTTCCACATTCATCCTGTAGGACAGTAGAGGTTACTCGTAACAAACCGTCGATAATCCGAAGGCTTACCATTCCCTCTTTTTCGTAAGGCCGTCTTAGACGGTCAGGTTACTGCCGGCTCAGACGATTCAGACTGGTAAGTTTTTAAATGATTTTTGTTAGCAACGTGTCCCTGTAAAATGAAGTTCAAACCAAAGTAATTGACTGCGTCTTATGTATGCCACTGTCTTAACAGCGGACATGGTTTGTTTTAAAAGTTGTGTAAAGTTCTTTCAGACTGTTGAGTGTGAAAAAGATTAAAATGATCTTGATACTGGAACTTTTTAGTCTTTTGATCAATGTAAATAATACAGCGTAACTAAATTTTGAAAAATACCTCTTTTTTCTCTTTTATTTTTCAAACATTGCAAACAAACAAACAAACAAACAAACAAACAAGTACAGGTTGTAAAATAATATTTCCAACGGAAAATGTCGTATCAAAATGCAGTTTTCTAGTCATATTGAATCATATGTTTACATATAAGATTTTTTAATAAAAGTTTTATGCAAAGATGTGGAAAAGAAGGGTACTTGAATGGAACAGACGTGAGCGAAGAATATAGGTGGGAGTAGAGTGGGAGAAGAGTTGAAGAAAAAAAAGGAAGATTATGTCGTGAATGAGTTAAAGATTGTTTACTATTCATGTATTATTACAAATGTATATATTATGTGATAAAACAACTTCTAGGGTTGATATTAATAAATCTGTTCAATGAACTTTGACCTTTTTTCTTCATGTTTTTGGAGTCTGTCTTGTAGCATTACCTTTTCTTTTTCATCTCGTATTCTATAATAAGGAAAACAGCAAAAAGCTTTCAGAACTTGGAGCAGTGCTGCAGACCCTTTTATTATTGTTGCATGAGGAACCGAAACATACATCTCAGTTCATAACATTTTGTGATTAGATAGTTTGTATTTTGTTCCAGAAAAATATTGAATATTTGTAAATTCCGATATCAAGTGTTCAGTTGATTCTGGTTTCAATGCAAAAGAAATCACATATGTTAATACGGGACAGTTTGCATTTAAACAAGCATTTGTTTTTTTGGGAGAAAAAAGCATTAAACTGCCTGCGAATGTTGGTATCAATTGTGGTTTTGAATGTAGGGTTCTATATCTATTTTTCCAATCTGTATTGTTGTCATTAAATAAATTTTCCAACTTAATGGTTGCAGTTAGTTTTTTTTTCTACATAGTAGATTACTTTTGGTTTGAAATTCCGTTGAAAATTATGTGTTGCTAACAAAAATCTTTAAAATCAAACCAATCAGAATTCGAGAATCTGAGTCGTCAGAGACGGCGTAACCTGACTGTCTAAGATGGCTACACAGTCAGGTTACACTGGCTTAGACAACCCAGATTCTCTGACGGTTTACGAAAAAGAAGAAAAGATAAGCCTTCAGATTATCGACGTTTGTTATGAATAACCTCCTCTGTCGATGAATGTGGCAATGAGCAATGTAATATACAAAATGATTTTGTTAAACCACCAGATAAAACTTCGACTTAGTTCGTCCATTGGGGAAATTCAGTCAAAGAAACGAGCACACCTTAAACGCTATCAATTTGGCTTTACCGAGAATGGAATGCAACCAAAGTATACCCCGACAGACAAAGGAATAACACTTTTTAGCTGTGTTTAAGCAAGAAAACTTTTTAAGGCAAGGACCTTTGTAATGTTCTTGCCCAGGCACTACAAATAAATTCAAGTGTTCTGGACACTTGAATAGTTCTGTAGGGTGACAGAAATACGGAATTGTATATATATATATTGATATACTGATAAATATATACTGATTTGTGGATTTTGTTACTTACAGTTTCTCATTAGAATATTTTCTTTATTCCCATTGATATACTGCAATTAATTGGGGACATTTCAGATAATCTGAAGCACCCAAATTGAGGATTGTCTTCAAATTTATAGAATGGTTTAGTTTGGAAATCTAACTGTTTCTCTATATATTTAAGTAGATTGTACTATTAAGTATTCTTACATAAGTATTGTTCCAAATTATATGTTTTCTAACCTCGTTTTTATCTAAGTCCGAGGTAATGATGATTGAAAACCTTGAAAGTAATATATCTATCGTACTTCTTGATTTTCTTGAATGTTCTCATAACAAAACTTTTCAGTATGCAGTTTTTTATTTGAGAGTTATTATTTAACTATAATAATAATAATAATAATAATAACAGAAAAAAAACATACCTGTTAGTTTTTAACTTCATAAATCCCAAATCACAGTAACTGTTGTTGAACATTTTCAGGTGGATTGTCGAGAACTGAAAATTGATATAGCAATTCCAGTAAAGCATATATTTTGACCACTGTGACATTTTCCATTTAAGTTAATTGACGGTGTTGCCACTGTTTTAAGCAGTTTTTAAATCCAGCAATTAATGTTCAAAAGTTAGCCTGTTACATGTGTCTTTAAATTTGAGTCTGTGTAAAAACTTATACCAGTTTTTTTGCAAGTTAAAGCGACTGACTCACAAAATTTTGCTGAAATGTTTTTTCTTTAAAATTTAAAAGAATTTAATATACTATGGAAAAAAAACATAATATTATGCTTCTATACACTATGAAGACTGGAAAAAAAGGTTCTTGCTTAACCAGGATTCGAACCCACGACCTTTCGGTCAGTAAAATATAGACCACTTAGCCACAGCGACTACTTGTAAGATTGCGTCAATATTAATGTTATAAATAAAGTATCTACCCCGTTTTTCTGTATCAAAAAATGAATCAGTAACTTAGTTTAAATATGTTCTTCACAACTGCAGCTAAAATTTCAAGATGTAAGAACATTTCCTTTTTTTCATCGTCGGCCCATCTGTGAGTAAGTCGCTTTAAGATGTTCACATGAAGTTCATATTCTATTCATACTTTGAAGAGTTTCTACCTTTTAAGACTACAGGTTTCAATTTGTTCAGACGAAATCAAGATAGTTTTCCAAATTTATCGAAAACTTTAAGGAGTTGTTCAAAAGAGTCTTTTTGTTCCATTATTATAAAATGTTAAACTGTCTGCAGAAAGCGTGTGCTTGATTTCTGTATTGTTTACTGCAATACGTTTGCCTATTTCATTTGTTAGAAGTTGAATGCATATTACAAATAAGGAAATAAGGAAGAAGAAAGGGGACTACCGTGCCTTATTCTTTGTCTTATTAGGAAGCTTTACGACATATGACCGTAATTTATAATGATACTATTTATTTTGTTATAGAAGAGAGTAACCCAAGCATGCCTATGACGAAACAAGTAAACGGGGTAAACCCTTAAACTGGTGGCAACAAAAACAGTGGTGGTAGGGGGGGGGGGGGGGCGGGGGGGGGGGCGGGGTGGAAGTGGGGGGGGGGGAGAAGAAGAGTGAAAAATATCCTTGAGTTTTATGATGCATTCGATTTCATTAAACAGACAACTTTTCAGTCTTATTGGCTGAGGACAGACACTGAGAAAAAACAATATGTATTTGCATGAAAAAAGTCCTTCTGATAAAGAAAACATAACACTTTTTAAATTTAACTAATGAAAGAACATGAAACGGCGACTGGTTTTATTTGAAATATTTGAATACTTTAATTTATAAGTACAGTTATGCATATGTTTTTGACATTCGAAAGATCCTTTTGTCTTCTAAAAAGTAAGTTTCGATTTCCAGTGCACCTTTTGTATTTGATAATTGAAAGTCAATGTCATTATACCATGAATATCTTAATTAACTGTTTTACACGAATATATTTAATCTTTTAATAGGATTACTGACAGCGGCAAGCTCTACACCATCAGTTGCGGCTAATTTAGAAACTTCGTCTACTGTTAAAACAGGATCACCGGGAACTACTACATTATCTTCTTGGAACACGTCATTATCTGAAACAATAACAGGCTCGTCGACATCTTTGAAAACATCATCACATGAAACAATGACAGGATCGTCGACTTCTCGAAACACATCATCACCTGGAACAATTACAGGATCGTCGACTTCTCGGAACACATCATCACCTGGAACAATTACAGGATCGTCGACTTCATGGGAAACATCATCACCTGGAACAAATACCGAGTCGTCGACTTCTCGGAACACATCATCACCTGGAACAATTACAGGATCGTCGACTTCATGGGAAACATCATCACCTGGAACATTTACAGGGTCGTCGACTTCATGGGAAACATCATCACCTGGAACAATTACAGGGTCGTCGACTTCATGGGAAACATCATCACCTGGAACAATTACAGGATCGTCGACTTCTCGGAACACATCATCAACTGGAACAATTACAGGATCGTCGACTTCTCGGAACACATCATCACTTGGAACAATTACAGGATCGTCGACTTCATGGGAAACATCATCACCTGATACAATTACAGGATCGTCGACTTCTCGGAACACATCATCAACTGGAACAATTACAGGATCGTCTACTTCTCGGAACACATCATCACCTGGAACAATAACAGGATCTTCGATTTCAGCCAGTACATTTTCACTTCAATTTACGTCTGTATTGCCGACATCTGAGAGCAATTCATCACTTGACGCTACGTCAGTATTGCCGACATCTGAGAGCAATTCATCACTTGACGCTACGTCAGTATCGCCGACGTCTTTGAGTACATTATCATATGAAGCTACTACGTCAGAACCAGTGTCTTATTCGACGAAATTTTCATTATCATCGTCAATGTTTACAAGTACCACTGAAAAAAGTGAAACGGAAACAACCATATACTACCCGAACATTTCTTCGACATTTTCGGCACTGTCTTTGTCTACACCAGTGCCATCTTCAAATACAACAGACACATCTGCGTCAACAACTTCTTTAACATACACGACAGCAGAATTGCCTACAACATTAACATCAAAAAAACCGACGCCGTCAAATACTTCGACAACAGTTCTTTTTAATGTTACAACTTCTCCAACACTAAATTATTCTGAATCAACATCAGGAAAATCTACTTTGAAAACATTTTCATCTGGTACTACACCAACCACAACTACTTGGACAACTGAAGAGCCTAGTACGACACCAGTCACAACTACTTTGTCAACCGAAGAACTTAGTTCCACACCAGAAACAACTACTTCGACAGCTGAAGAGACTAGTACCACACCAGAAACAACTACTTCTACAACTGTAGGGCCTAGTACCACACCAGACACAACTAGTTGGACAACTGAAGAGACTAGTACCACACCAGACACAACTACTTTGACAACTGAAGAGACTAGTACCACACCAGAAACAACTACTTTGACAACTGAAGAGACTAGTACCACACCAGAAACAACTACTTTGACAACTGAAGAGACTAGTACCACACCAGAAACAACTACTTCGACAACTGAAGAGACTAGTACCACACCAGAAACAACTACTTCGACAACTGAAGAGACTAGTACCACACCAGAAACAACTACTTCGACAACTGTAGAGACTAGAACCACACCAGAAACAACTACTTCGACAACTGAAGAGACTAGTACCACACCAGAAACAACTACTTCGACAACTGAAGAGACTAGTACCACACCAGAAACAATTACTTCGACAACTGTAGAGACTAGTACCACACCAGAAACAACTACTTCGACAACTGAAGAGACTAGTACCACACCAGAAACAACTATTTCGACAACTAAAGAGACTAGTACTACACCAGAAACAACTACTTCGACAACTGAAGAGACTAGTACTACACCAGAAATAACTACTTCGACAACTGAAGAGACCGTTTCGACAACTTTATTATCTTCAACGTCTTCATCTTCATCACTGTTCACAACGATGATTTCATCTCCTTCATATGCTATAAAAACCACTGAACCAGTGAGAGCAACAACCACTCCTGTTCCAGGTAAACCTTTTTTTTCTATAATTGTAACCTAGTTAAGCTGTTACCGAATACATAGTTGCCAATAAACATTCATGTGAGTTGTGATGGAAAAGAAATTTCCTAGTTTATGACTTTGAATGACACCAATAAACTGCAGATTTAGCAAAGGCGGAATGCCGAAACAAATTATAGTGGAGTTGTGCATTTAATTTCTTTTAGCTGCTGTCCGTGGTCTGTAAACAGGACAAGTCAGATATTTCGGAAGAAGGCATCTGAAAATTACTAGATTTCTTTCTGCTAGAATTATAGACTGTAAATTGCAAGATGATATATTATTCAGAGTTTTACAATTGTTGATACCATTTGAATTTATTTTCGTTGAAAGTGACATAATATTTGATTTGTTGATTTCAAGAAAGTTGCTGTTTCAGTTTCCCGCTTTTTCATAAAAATTACCAAGTTACTGGTATTCTGCGTCTAGCAAAGGTCAAACTTAAAATATTAAGATGGAATTATGAATATCGACAGACGCAAATAAAAGTAAAATAGAAACAAAACAAAACAATAGTCATTTGTAAAGTTACCAGCTAAACACAACTAGACATGGTACAAGTGCAGACAGTACCGTAAACATGCACATTGTACATCAGTGGTAATACATTATTAAAGAAAAATATATATGAATATCTGTAAAATATAAACATTGTACTTTGTTAGCAAATACACAGAAATCAGAACTATACAATCTTTAGCTATGGATATCGGGTCTGTTAGTGAAAATCATCAAAACTGACATGCACTTTTCCTAAAAGCTTAAAGTTAGTTCGTTAAAAAAGTAAAACAGTTACTTATATTTATCTAGTGATACATTCTTAATTGCACAACGTGAAGATCGTATTGATTATTTAAAAACATGACACTGCGCAGCGTTGGGAAAATATATTTAAGCTGTTTATCTTTAAAAATATACCTTCCACTATTTTGCTTTGATTGATAGACTGTGGTGAACCACCATTTTTACCCTACGGTTCGGTTAGTAAAAATGGTACAGAAGTTGGATCGGTTGCCAAGTATCAGTGCCGCATTGGATATAACATCACCGGTAACACACTAATTAGGTGTCTACAAAGTGGCAACTGGGAGCAAATGACAGTGAAATGCAATCCAGTCTGTAAGTAAAAAGTTTATAAATACGTTTCCGTAATAACTAGACTTCCACCCTTTCATTCAAGTGTAACTTATTATTGAAAGTGCTTGACACTGCAACCTAAAATGTTTCGTTTATTTGTTTATAATATTTGTTTGTCGTAAGAAAGAAGTTCAAAATAAATAAACACTTTTTGCCACCATATTTTTTTCCAGCGCTGATTTTGTTTTGTTATATTTATTTATTACAAGCTTGTGGAAAATTAAAACCTTTGCGAACGCTGACACGATATATTTACCAAAGGACACTTCACATTTTGGTACCGTCGCGATTGTGCAGTGCAAACAAGGGTATACTTTCTCTGGGTCCAGTAACACTTTCACGTGCTCTAAAGATGCGAAATGGAGTGGAAACGTTTCAGCTGCGTGTTTTCCTGTAGGTATGTAACCAACCTGTAGAAACTTGTAGTTGAAAACAGCATATTTCATTCTATAAATCGACATTAATTCAGTATCATATGTCGCTAGACATGTTTTGGTTAAAAATAGAGCTTACCGAAAAGAAACCTGAGAACAGAAATGATTTACTTGTTACTTATAGGAAACAAAAATATGTGTATGAAAGTTGCCAAAACTGTCGCATGAAAGGCTTGCTATTTATTTACCATTTCAGTATGTGGAGATTTAACTGCTCAAGCCAATGGCATCGTGTCAAACTTTAATAAAACAGTAGGATCGGAAGTGACCTTTCGATGTCAAAACGGTTTCATTTTGCTTGGATCCACGTCACGAACTTGTTTGACCTCTGGGGAGTGGAGTGGGAGTGATGCAAAATGTGATCGAGGTAACTAGACTCCAAAACAGTGATTTTTCAATTATGTATGATTTGAAATTATACAGTCTTTCATGACGACCAAATGTATATTCACTAGGCCTAAAAACCTGTTGCACTAGAAAAGCTATACCATTTAGTAGTTTATAACATGAATATTTCTGCAAACAAGAATGACTGGTATTCAGACTTTTGACTTTTTTTTCAGACACACTCTTTTTATTGATGTAATGAACAAAAACATAGAGAGAAACCTAAAAGACTTAAATTTAGAATAAAAGGATAAAAAGCTCTGAATAAGACAAATGGAGAAAAAGGTCTGAATAAGACAAATGGAGAAAAAGCTCTGAATAAGACAAATGGAGAACAGAACAATATAAAGGCGATTGTGCTTTGAATTATTTGCATAAACAGTAAAAAAGTTGCTGTGAAATGATAGGTGTAAAATTTTCCACTGCCTAAATTCAATACAGATTTAACTTATGCTTTTACAGCCCCAGCGCAGCCAGTGGCACCGTGCCCCGAAGACAAAGACCTCCGTGACCGGACATGGAATGAAACCAAAGCTGGAGAAGTTGTCGCAATATCTTGTTCTAATATAAATGCAAGTGCGTAAAATGTTGATATGTGCATTTTCATATAAACTATATTTAAAGCTATTTGAATTCTCTAGAATACTACAATTTGCTTTACTTATCAGAAAATAGGCTGAATTTATTTTTAAATAACTTTCTGTGATCTTAAGTGGGTATTCTAAATCACCATAGTTTTCTGTTCTATTATTTAGACAAAGACAGGCTTCAAAACACAGGCCTATATTAAAAAACAGAGGTGTTAATTTATTAAGTTGAAAGCCTAGAAATCCTCTGTTGTACGTTTAGATCAATGTGGCTAAATCTTTCCTAAAAAAAGTTTGAAGTGTTATTTCTGCAAAACAAAAAGTTGAAAAGCTTTATATACCTCCTACTGTGTTTGAACATACATACTTTTTTCAAATAACATTTGGCCTATATCGGTAAATTAAACCACGGTATCTTCGATTTGGCCAATATATTATCTGTAAATATTGCATAGACAATGCAAGCATCTCGCGTTAATTCAAAGGCCAGTGAACTTGAAATACTTATTTATTTTCAGCAGCATGTTAAAAAAGGAATGCAAGGTGTATGAAAACTACTGTAGAATAGATGTGACAGCCACTAGTCTTTTTATTAATGGCACTTCTTTTTTTCTATTTCGTTACAACTGTGCATGTAACCTCTGTGCTACCGTAGAAAACTGACTATATCACAATGATTATTTTTGTGTTTTGATTTTCACGTGGTCTAAGTCGGGTAGAAAAGCTCGTGGGGTTGTCTGTACGATATAGACACGAGCGTATAACCCCATTTACTTGCAGATTTAACCGGTGCGATTTCAAGAACATGTACAAAGGAGGGTATCTGGCGGCTGCCTGTATACAACTGTACAAGGAAGGAAATAGAAGCCATAAAGCATGCGGTAAATGAGTAAACATTCCTATACATCATGTTTTAGCTTTTGACTATTTGACTTAGAATAAGTCGTAGATCCTGTTTTATTTAAACTTTTTTGCGTGTAGATGTTAAGTGCATTGTGTTTAACAGAAGTTCTTAACTGTGTCTTTTAGTTTTTATAACAATAATTTTTGTGATCTGATTCATTGCCCGTGCCCTATAAAAAGTTCGTTTTTACTTAACAAATATTTCTTTTCCACGGAGGGCAGTTAAAACAAAACCAAACAAAGCAAGTCAAATATTACAAATATTATATATTAGCCCCTTGAAATTCATTTCATAATGCTGAAAGGTCAGTGCAATCAAAGAGAACCCGACAGAGGATGCTGTCGAAGATGTCTTGACCCAACTCTCAACTCTTACGACGCAGACGACCACAGAAACTACATATGGTGGTGAGATAGAAGCGGTGACTGCGACATTAGAGGTCATTGCAGAAATTGATTACGAAAACCTCACTCTTACCGACAGCCAGACTAAGGTAGGTAGACCTGAGTGACTCAAAAGAAATATTCATATGGATAGTTAGATAAGTAGTAAAGATATCCATAAACCGTGTTGATAGATTAAAAAAGCCATCAGACCTCGGCTCTGAAGTAGATAAACAGATTTTGATTAAGCCTTTTACTTAAGAGCATTTCTGGCCGTGCATTTAAGTAACTTGAAGCATATTCAAATAAAATATTGAAATAAATAAGGAAGCTCTTAAAATACCTTCTGTGGTAGAATTAGATTGTAAAAGTTCTGGTAAGGAAATTGAGTACAGGCGTTGGTTAGGGATCAACATTAACAGAGCGTAACCATGGAATCGGATAGAAGGATAAAAACAATGTATGTATTTCTTTTCCCTTCCTCTTGTCCAGATGAACTGGACTGGACATGTCTGAAATGCCCTACATATCATGATTGTACAAAACATTTGATAAAAAAAATGAAAAGATTATGTTCGGCCTAGTTTTACAACACACTTGTGTAACCACTTCAAAACCTAACAGTAGTCGTTATAATATAAATTATGACAATGACTTTTATAGTCTGTTGAAGTATTTGAAACTTCTGCCTTCAGGCTTTTTTTGAAACAACCAGCAATCTACTCGACTCGAGTAACGCTGATTCATGGCAATCTATTGACCAAGAACAAACTAATAACGAGGTTTGTAAAAAAATACATGGCTTATTCTCTGAATGTAATAGCCTGACTGGAACTGTTGTACATAGGTGAAAGAAGGTATATATTACAGTTTAATTGTAAATGAAATATATCTGAATTTATAATCTATTTGCATTATTTTATTTACTTATTCCAGATACAGACCCTTCTGAATATTTTAACTAAGCTGTAAAAAGAAACTCCTCTTTAGTGGAGGCGTCTGTCATGTGTCAAAATACCAAACAATTTATCATTATTTCTATACATTATAATGTGTTTTATTTAGATGATTTGAAAATGGTTTGTTTGACATTGTCAGCTGTCGTTTCATTTCTATTATAAAAATATCACGTGGTATATTTCAAAGTTTATGGCATTTTTATCAACTGGCACAATATACATATTTATATCTGAATCTTTATTTTTGTAAAGAAGGTTTCCGGAGCATCGAAAGTGCTGAACATTGTCAGCACGTACACAGATGCCATTGCAACAACGTTGAATGAATCCACACCAAATAAAACAATCCAAGTTAACAACCTACGTACGTATTTATACTTGTAAACAGTTCTGATTTCCAGTTCGACTTGTAAAGCTCTTGACTCTCTCGTTCGTTGTGATTTTACAGATCGAAGTTGAAACATGATAGAAATTTCTGATTGGAATAAGCTAAAGTAGAATTTATTGACTCAAGCCACTCTATTGTTAATATGTATCTTTATCTGTTTAATGGATTTGAAATTATCTTCTCTTCCTTTATGTAGAAAACAAGCCAATCAGCATTTTTTGTGAAGAAATTACACTGATGGATGGCAGAGTAACTTTTGAATTATATTAATTTTTAGAATGTGACATATTGCAATTCGAAAAATGATATTGCCAGTCTCCGGTTAACTATCCACGTTTGTTGTTTCATATGTACTTACTAGCATATGACCTCGCCCCGCTTTATAAAATATTCACCAACTCAATTATCGAATGCTTTTATGAGGAAGCTGAATCTTGATAATTCTTATTGTTTTGTCAGGATTGTTGGAGTATCTGTTTTGAGACCGGGGAAGCACTGAAAAAATTACATGTCCAGTTGTTTTATGTAAGGAAGAAAAGCTTGTTCCAACTTTTATTTTTTGTTAACACTGCTACGTCTGTTATATGTTAAATATATAAAAATAATCTGAAATACTTAAACTTTCAGTTCTGCAAGTACGTAATCTAAAAGGGAATTGGTCCGAAAGAAATAAAGTTCCCAGATGAAAACAGTCAAAGTAACTTTTCCAGTAGTCTGGTTTTACCAGAGGAATCACTGAACGGTACAGTGACATAATAACACTAAAATAACAAAGCAAATTGATAAGAAAGTCTATGGTAATTAACGTAATTCCAAGGTAAACAAATTATTTCTTACTTCGATACATCAGTTGTCTTTTTTTTGATGCAGAAAACTCACAGTCCTTGAACCTGTTTCTTTTACCGCTTGAAATGTTTAAAGAAAAAAAAGCAACAGTAATTGAATAATAAATTCATGCTTACTCTGGTTATACAGATGTACCGTATAACTTGGGTGAATCGAAGTTTACTGCCAATAAAACATAGATACATTTAGACATTACAGGTTCGTTTCCGGTCATTTTCACAGATCTATGACAATAAGGATCGGAACATACTTCGATACATTGACAACTTTATAAAATTTTGATTGATACTTGCATTATCACTTTTTTAAAATGCAAAACTCGGGACTTCAGAAAAACACCAATTCCTTGAGAAGCTATTCAAGTTCGATAAATAGGAGTTATACTTTACTGTTTATGCCCGCAAAGTGTGGGATGTAGTAGTTGCTTTGTCCATCCGTTATTCGTCTTCTGTCCGTCCGTCCTTCTGTACGTTCCATCTTCTGTGCACAACTCCTCCTACAATTCTCATTTGATTTCACCAAACTATCACATAGTGATCACTATCAAGTGCCGCAGAGCATATACTCGGGCTTTTGAGATTCAAGTTTTTTGGTAGAGTTATTTCCCTTTGCTTAATTTTATTTAATATTTCTTAAGTGCGCAACATCTCCTACATTTCACATGCGATTTTCACCAAACCTTTACAATTGATCATTATCAAGTACCTCATCTCATATACTCAGGCTTATGACATTAGATTATTTTTGGCAAAATGATTGTCCTTTGTTTAAATTTCTCAAATTGCTTATGTTCACAATTCTCAAATGATGTTCATGAAACTTTCATAAAGCAATCATTATCAAGTGCCACAGTGCATATTATCAGGCTTTTGCGATTCGGCGGAGTTATTTCCCTTTGTTTATTTTTAATTAATATTCCTTTTGTCCACAACTTCTCCTACATGTCTCAAGCAATTTCCACCAATCTTTCACAGAATGATCATTATCAAGTACCACAGCACGAATACTCAGGCTTTTGCGATTTGATAATTTTTGGGTTATTGCCATTTGTTTAATTTACATAATATTACTTCCGTGCGCAATTCCTACAGTTTTGTAACTGAACTTTATTATCGCCTATGGTGTTCATCTGGAGCATAAAAATCCATAAGTTCAAGGCAAGAAACTATTTCTTCTATGAGATATTTCTTGTTAAACATGATTAAAATATTTAATGGTAAAGATGTGATATTATACATTCTAACATAATTCTTCTTTTCTTTTCAATTTTAAGGGTCAGAGAAGTATTCAGCAGTTATATACAAGAATCTTAGTGGGGTCCTGTCAACATCAGCTTCTTTCAATAGGTGAAGCCTTTAATTGTTCAGATATGTACCATATTAATTCAATTTTAAGCAATACAAAAGTGTTTTTACTTTACTTTTTTGTTTAATTTAACGTATGTAACAAGCATCTAGAAATTTCAAAGACAGATAAACAATTTGTTCTTTTTGGTTACTTAGATACATGTACAAATTTTTGAAACATGTGACTTTATCTGACTTGAAATGTCCAACCATCTAATCATTTCAATTATTTCCTATTATACTAAACTGGTTAGTTGTACAATAATTACTTATAATGTAACAAAATATTAAACAGTTATATATGGGTGCGAATGGATACATGATAGATGTGTGCCAAAGTTTTTCGATCAAACATTAAATGAAAAACGCCAAGTGCCAGAAATGTTGACAAGTAAGCGTTTTACTTTCAGCGAAAAGCTTGAACTTGGGTCGTCAGTGATGACCGTGAAGCTAGATAAATGGGCGGAAAACAGTGGCAACTTCAAAATCAACATGAAATTCAAACATTCTAAGGTAGACACTACCAATACGCCACATAAGCTCTGGTAAATTTAAGTACTTCAGGGTCCTGAGCTAGTTTGTAACTGTAGATTGAAACAACCTTGTATTAGTCTTTAGAAAGGAAAAAGTTGTAGGAGGTGGTCATTCAGATTCTTGTGCAAGATTAATCGAAGAAAATGTTGTTTTTTTCTGTTTTTTTTTTAATTTTTGCTAATTGGCAAAGAATAATGTTACTACCTATTTAACTGTGAATTTAGATTAAATTGCAATGCATGTATAATGAATATATGTCCATTTTATATTTCATTCTAGGCATTATATAGGTATTGCTCTAAATCGTTTTGGTATTCAAAGTCATTGTGACCTTGACACTTGATTTTGAGACCCGAAAAGCAATAACGGTCATATACAGGTCATGATTAACCAGTCTGTCAAGTTTGAGGAGAGTTCTCCGGATATTGGTCGGAAACGATTATAATGTTCAATGTCAGTGTGGCCTTCACCCTTGGGACAGTGATCTGAAAATTATCAAGGGTCATTTTCTTGTCATGACCAAACAGCTTACTGAGTTGAAAAAATGTGGCCGTAGTGTCCCCCAGATATTGAAAGGAAACAATGTTATTGTTTGACTGTTCAGTGTCATGGTGGCTTTCACCGCTGACCCAAAAAAGAATAGCGGTCATCTACTGGATATGAACAACATGCCTACCAAGTTATACCGAGTAATCTGGACCCTAGCGGTCTCCGTATATTTATCGGAAATTGCTTTGCTGTTCAATGTTACGGTGTCGTTTACCCTAGCCTATGAGCTGGTGACCCGAAAGTCAGTGGGGACTTTGACTTGTAATGACAAATTTAATTACAATGTTTGAGGAATCTGGGCTGAAACAATCTGCAGATATTAATTTCAAAGCTGTTTTTTTTGCTGTTCAATGTCACTGGCCTTGACTTTTAATCTAGAGATTCTTTAAAGTTTTGCTGCGCAATGTTGCTTGGTTATTGACTTAGTGACCTGAAAAAACATAAGGGTTGTGTACTGATCATCATAATCGGCCTTCCGAGTTTGATGAATTTCGGATGAAACTTTCTCCAGATATTGATCGGAATACCGACGTGTGCAAAGCTAAATGCCTCCTCATCTTCGAGGGGTGGGGGAGAGTAAAGGGGCATAACTGGTCATAAATATTTTTTTACATTGCATCCTTCACAAAGACTTTACTTACTGTAACAAAGTGTTTCTATTATTTGATTACAACACACAAGCTAAAATAATTTTTTTATCCTGTCATTTTTTCATATCAGACCTGATAAAAGTGTACCGTATAAATTTTGCTTGATACGGCACATGATACGTGACGGACTACTTTTTGCAACGAAACACTAAATATGGCGGTCGCTATACGCTCATTGTTGTTATTACAAACAGAGATTACTTGAATAAAAATTAAATATTTTAATATGTAGATCTTACAATATAGTGACCATTTAAGGAAATAGAATTATTGAAACTTTGGAACTATTTTTTGTGTATATGTACTCCCGGCGGATAACCTTGACATTAGCCTAATTTGAAACACTTTAAAGATATGTTTTCAATATTTTAGTAAATTATTTCTAAATGCTTAGGTGCGACAGGATAAATAGAATAATAGTTTAGTGTCTTAATTGAGAAAGTTTATCTGGCTCAGCTGTGGAATTTATCGGGTGAGCAGATAAACTTTCTCAGTTAAGACACTAACCTATTACTCTCTATATATCAAAGTTCGTGTGTTTATTTCGATTTCAGACTAACAAGATGGTGGCAACATGTAGCTATAGAAATGAGTCAAGGTAATATTTTTTTTCTTAACTTCCACACAACACACATATCAAAATTAGGTCTTTAATGATACTTTTCTATTGAATAAAGAACAAAAATAGCTTGTCATCATGTCATGTACATGTAGCAAGACAGGTATCAACAGCTTCATTCATTTTGAGTAACACCCTGTTGACTTAAACCATTTGCTTTTGTTTTAAATTATCGTAATTTATTACTCTTCAATTAAAATCCCTAATAACACCTACGGTAAGAAAGAAAGGAAAAGCATTATCTTTCTTTAGTATCCAATTATGAAGTACACATTACGTGCCATTAGTCAAAATTCGAGCTTTTGCTCCATTGGGTATAGAGGCAAATCACTAAGCTACGGTGCAGTATATATCGATTATACTTGCAGTGACTTATTTATCTTATTCTATTTAAAGCAATATCTGGGCGAGAGATGGTTGCGAAAGGGTTAGTTCAAACTCATCAGAGACAGTTTGTGAATGTTACCATCTAACTAATTTTGCCATTTTAATGAGTCCGTGGACAGAGGTAAAAACTGAATTCATTAATATAATAAAATAAATTTACGACACGTTTTACTTATTTCCAGAAAGGAAGAGGAATACCCACCTTTGTGACATAACAAGCACAGCATTATATTAAACAGTTAATTAGAATATTATAAAATAAAGAGTAAATTCCAGGAACATTTTATAGCTGTGCATAAACATATCTTGCGTTACTTCCTCTTTCTGTCTTCAGAAGAATTTTTAAACAAAAGTAATACGGATCATATGTATTGATTTGTTAATAAAATAGAAAATCAAATGTTAATTTAAGAACATATCTATATACATGTTTACCGTACAATATCAAAATACTTGCTTTTTTTCTGCCTTCAGGAGAATGTTGAAACCAAAGCAATACGAATCATATCAATCATTGGATGCTCAGTATCTGTCCTAGGTTTACTGTTGACAATGCTTGCTCATATCTGTTACTGGAGGTAAGTCAGACTGTCAGATGTTTATCAAAATGGATTATTTAGTAAAACTGAACAGATTGTATCATTAAATGACTGACATGCTTACAACGTAAGAACTGGTACCTTTCAGTTGGAGCAAACAAATATGTTTTACAATGGTGTTTGTACGGTTTGTTACCGTGTTGAACATATCTGAGAACTTTGAATTATTTCTAAGTTAGTTTTTTCCGCTCAGATTGATTTGACAGCGATACACTAAGTCACTACTTATCATATCCATTTGCAGGTAGTACAATCATCTCAATAAAAAGGGTTTCTAATTGCATGACTGACGCCATTTGGAGAGATATCTAAATAGTTTATACCAGCGTGTGCATTATTACATGTGTATTATTATAAACAGCAGTAATATTGTAATTATAAAAACGACTTTACTCTTTTAAGGTATGTGAAGTCTGACAGGGTAAAGATTCTAATGAGCTTGTGTATAGCATTGCTGATTTCATACTGCTTGTTTCTTGGGGGAGTCGACAGGACATCGAATAAGGTTTGTGGATCATTTAAACACTATATTCTCGCTTCCAAATTTTAACGTAGCCCCTCGTTATTTTTAATTTTAAGTGATTTTTATATAAAAACAGAAAAAAGGGAAATAACCAAAGAGTGCTCTTTGAAAGCGGTATAACAAGAGTTGTGTCATCAAATAGTGTATTATGTACCTTAGTGATAAAGCAAAGCGTTCTCTGATTCTTACAAAATATTAAAACAGACTGATTTATCTCCAAAATGGCATTGACGTTTAGAATCAAAAGATGTGTATATTGCAATACGTATCGCAGTGTGTGCATGTTGCAGTACGTGTATATTGTAAGTTGTGAAATATGCAATGTGTATAATACAATATGTGTATATTGCATTAAGTGTGTATTGCAGTGTGTATACGCAGAATGTGTATATGGCAATAAGTGTACATTGCAGAATGTGTATATGGCAATAAGTGTACATTGCAGAATGTGTATATGGCAATATATTTATATTGAAGAGCCTGTATATGGCAGTATGTGTATATTGCAGAATGTTTACATTGCAGGACTTGTGTACAACAATGGCAGTGTTGTTGCAGTATATATATCTTGTTGTCTTCTTCCTGATGCTTGCTGAGGGGATAGAGATTGCATTCGTCGTTCTTTATGTGTTCACAACAAAGTCACGGCTCAAATGGATTCTGACGTGTGCCTGGTGTAAGTGTCGGTATGAAATATTTTGAATGCGCAAATAAGGTTTACTATATCATTGTATAATTGTTTAATCTTTCAGTTGTAACTTTCCACTGTTTAAAAGTAACACCGTGGCATTTTCTTGTGCATTGTTTCAAAGTCTCAAGTTTTGAATAGTCCCGTAAGGAAATCATTCAACATTTATCATTTAACATTTTATTACGACATTTATCTTTTTTCCGTTTTTTCTGAGTAACGTATGTTTTATAGTGTCACAGAGATTTCTTAACAAGTGTTATAACATATGTAATGCTTTATTCAGTGAAGACCAGAAACAATAATTAAATGCCTCTAACTTTTTCTCACTGTAGTGGTTCCAGCTGCTATTGTTGGCATATCGCTTGCAGTTACACAGACCAAAGGTTATGGCAATGAGGATTTGTATGTCAACATTAATACACTTTTATTCTCTGTTAAACTATTTCTTTTATTTCTGTCTCTGATAAGTATTTTTATATCAAGATATGATCTTTAAGTTCCTACTGCTAGAAATGACTTCTATATCTTTTTGCTGAGTGTTTCTAAAAGTCTTTAATTTACAGACATGTTTTGGAAACACAGTTCAAAACATGCTATCCCTACAAAGATGGCGAAATCTGGCTTATAATATGACGTTTTGTTTTTAAGTTTGAATAAAACATTCAATTTTGAGCAACAAAGCAATGAGACTACTCAGTTTGATTTGACTTTCTGAAGAAATCTTGAAAATATTCAAAGGTGATTTGTCCTAGATTTCGCTTTACTGTACGTTTTCACTGTTTATAAACTTGCCATATTAATTACAAATTCTTCGATTTCATGTACGTTTCAACTTTCTTTAAGTTGCTGGCTGTCAGTTGATAACGGTCTCATCTGGGCATTTGTAGGACCGGCATTACTTGCTATTCTGGTAATATTTTGACGTCATAAAATTATTTGTATGACATTTTTATTTTTGGTAAATATACGTCTATGAAATATCATCACTGCTACTGTCCTTGCTATAATGTATGACTGGCTGTTAGTTTTACACCAGCTCTTTCGTTCAATTTTGGCATGAATTAGTTCATACGCTCTCTTACACTTATAATGTCAGAACAGTAATGAAAATAAAAAGAAACGATTTTGCTTAAGTTCTCGCATGATTCTAGACATCTATTATACAGTTATTGACTAGTATGCCATAGAATATGATGTGATATTCACCGGCCAAATGTTATATGACTACATACAATTGTTTCTACTAAGTTTTCTTCCAGACTGATTTAACATTCATTACAATGTGTTAATTTTTTGTAGGACTTTTTATACTCATTCTCACATTACAATAATACTCAGAAGTCTGACAGGTGATTTTGAAATCCAATATAACATCAAAAAAACAAAACAAAACAAAAAAACACAAACCAGACGCCATTTCTTAGAAAAAGTCTAAGTGCCCGGATGTATTTTGTTTATTTCCCGGCATTGTGGTAATTTTGTTAACTGAGTGCCGGGCACCAGATAGCACTACTACGAGTATCAACAGCAATCTATTTTTAAACATAAAATATAACATTGGAAAAACTCAGAATGCAGGAATATAACGATATATTGTTGGTCGCCGACTGCGCTTTGAACCAGTGGGATCGCGTCTATTTATAGGTCATATAATAATACAACTTATTTCATTATAAATGATGAAAGGTATCAGAAAGTTGGTGATTGAATTCTCTTGCTGTTATCTCATTTTTTGCAGATCAATTTCGTACTGTTAGTTTTAGTTATGAAAGCCATTTTCAAAACAAAGAATCTGACACAGAAGTCAAAGAAGGAAAGAACAATGTAAGTACTCTATACAAGCTAAGACTTTGCAGATATGACACATTTTCATTCACATTTGTTTGTAGCAATGATCAGTCGATAAAGTAAACGTGTTTCATTTTTACACAAGTAATACAGTTTAAACGTTTACCCAACCCTTTCATTGACATGATTCAAATGTCCAATCACGACATCATCAAATAAAAAATGTATTACATTGTTTTACAGATCCGGTATTCGTTGTCTATGCGTGTTACTGCCTCTGGTTGGTTGTTCCTGGGTAATCGGAATATTTTATGTCAATGAGGATATGGCATGGATACAGTATGTGTTTGCTGTTTGCAACAGTCTACAGGTTAGAATATTGTTCTGTTTATACTGATGTAGACTGACTGCGATTCAAATGTTACATAAATTATACATCAGTTTATCCAATACCCAAATAATTGGCGATACATATATTTGTATTTACAATAACCTGCTACTTTATTGCCACTGAAAACTTGACTACTACTCTACAAATAATAGTACTTTCTTTGCCAAAGTAGGTTGCTCAAAGTAATAAACTTTGCAAATCCTCGCTTGATTACTTGTTAATCTTTTGTTTTATTTTTGTTTTTGTGTGTAACTTAACGAGCTGTTACTCAACACTTTTTTTTCAGGGCCTGGCAATTTTCATATTCCACTGCGCACTTAACACGCAGGTATGCTTTTGGTATTCATTTCTGTTTTCTCAGTAGTAGTGTAACAATTCTTATGTTTCAAATTATTTTAATTACAATTCATTTGCATGATTATATCATATTTGATTTTTTAATTCTGCATTGAATGTTTTCTGTTTAATATTTTTACAAGCAAGCTGCTTTACGACATCGTTGTTATTTTACAGATTAAACAAGCTTACAGAAGAAAACAAAAGCTCTCCGAATCTGCTTCTTTCACACGATCGACTACAAATCCACTTGTAATTGTAAGATGAGTTTAATGAAACCTTTTTAAAGAGTATAAATAGTTTAGTAGTATAGATTGCAAATACTTCTATATGAATATTGTACAAATAAGAAGTAATGATAAGTAAATGGCGATATTCTCTGACATCAACTAAACTTTTTCACTGATTTAGGACATGCAACTAGATTTGTGCTTTAAGAAAGTAGATCCTTTCTAGGGTATGGAGCAGGCAGTGTCTCAGGTAGAACATTGGTTTTTATTTCTAGAAGAGAGAGTTGGCTGTTTCTAGAAGCATATTTGCAGGTAAAACTTGCAAAAACTGGTGAAAATTGATTATCTATTGTGGAGAAGTTGTTTGTTCTTAAGGGCTGTTCCTAGGGAGACTTTTTACTGTTTCAGGGGAGAAAGTTTTTTTCGTAGGTAGAATAGTTGGTTGGTTCTTGTGTAAAATGTTGGCTGCTTCTAGGGAAGAAAGCTGATTGTTTTTAAAGAGGAAAGTTGTTTTTTCTAGAGATACTATCTAGGTAAAGAAGTAGACTTTTTTTTAGGAAATCTGGCTGTTTTAGTGGGGAAATTGGATTGTTTCTGGGAGAAGAAAACTGGTAATTTTCAAAGGAGAAAGTTCTTACTTTGTGCTTCTTCTACGTGATAAATTTGACTGCTTCTAGGTTAGAAAGTTGTTTTTGTTAGAAAAACGAGTAGATTGTTTCTTTGGGAGAAAGTAAGCTGTTTGTGCAGAAACAAGTTTAATGTTCCTTTGGGACTTAGTTTGTTGTTATAGGTGAAAAATAATGAAGTACTGGTATATCTAAGCTGAAAGATTGGCCGCCCAGTATACTGAAATACTATTCTGTGTATTTTAAAACTGCAAAACGAAAACAGGACCAGTCTATGATAGGATGTACGTTCCAAAATATTTAAAATGTCTGTCTGGCAGACAGCAGCTCCAGATCGTTTTGAAAGGATCGTAAACTTTAGACTACATGTTGATACGATGACGATTGACCTAAAACGGCGTATGGAAATTTTTTCAAATAAACATGTTTATTACGATCAACTATGTACAAATGTATATACTAATCAAAAGATGCTTAACAAAGACTAAATTTTTCAAAGCGGATACTTTGATAGGAAGATGGTCTGTCCATTTCCAAACAATATATATATGTACCCGTATTTTGTTCGAAGGCATTAAGTCGTGAGCACACGACGGTGCAAAACTGGAAATTAACAGAATATTAAGTTTCAGTAAACCACTGAATGGCATAAAACAATCGTAAACAATATTTTGCATTTATGTAATAGCGAAATAAACATATTGCGAAGGTCTTTAAAGTTATCCGATACTGTCGTGAAGGTTCTTTCATATGGATAATTTTATTTTCACGTGACGTCGGTTTTTGTGTCGCCCTTTCGAAGAAACGGCGATACATAGGGATCGCTTTGTCCGTCGGTCCGTCCGTCACGAAAACTTAACGTTGGCAAAATCTTTAGGTCAAGGTCACATTTGACAGAGTTATGCCCCTTTTTGTACTTAGATTTTGTCATGAAAACTTAACGTTGGCAATAACTTTGCCAATTTTTTACATTTCGTCATCAAACTTTCAAATTGTATTGATTACGACAACATGGTCATGATGATGTCAAAATCTGTAGGTCAAGGTCACAACTGACAGAGTTATGCCCCTTTTTGTACTTGGATTTTGTCATGAAAACTTAACATTGGCTATAACTTTGCCATTTCTTAATGTTTCTTCATCAACTTTCCAATTGTAATGCTTACAATTGTATCACTTAAAACAACACCATTTCTCAAGGGCAGATAACCCTCAAATTTATTTTTGCAATGTTATGCCCCTTTTTCAACTTAAAATTTCTCGGTAACCTTTTGGTTAATGTCCATTTCTCAAAAAGTGTCAAAGATATTCCATTCAAACTTGGTATACTTGATCACCAGCAAGACCCCTGCAAAGATTGTTGGTAGCTATGTCCCTGGGGTCACAGTTAGCCCCACTCCCAGGGGTCACTTGATTTTGCTATATTTATTTATAGGAAAAAAAATTCTTAAGCCTAGAAATAAAATATTAAATGACATGAAATGGGTAAGTACTCCCCTCTTTTTCACCCCCTCTGCATGGGGACCCCCCCCCCCCGCCTTGCCAACGTAACCCCACCCTGCCAACGTAATCCCCTTGTTTTTAACACCCCCCAGGCCCCAATCTTTTTAATACATAGGTACTTGACTCCCCATCCACCCTCAACATCCTCCCCCTAACAAGTACCCCCACCCCTAACCCACCCATAGCCCCCACACCCTGGGGTCCTATTTTTTTTAATTCATAGGTACTTGACTCCCCATACACCCCCCCCACCCCACTCCCGCCCCACCCCACGGGCCCGAATTTTTTTTAATTCATAAGTCCGTGACTCTCCCATAAAAAAATGCATCTTGTATGACTAGGTGCTTGCCCTCCCCCACTCAAATGTTTTCACTTGGGCCTCTTGTTTAACCTGGCTTATAATTAATTATCCAGCACTGAGAAAAGTTGATAATGCTGTCTGTGGACAGCTCTTGTTGTACTTGGACTAGCATGCTGTCTTTTCCAGCAGGCTCTTGTTTACCTTTTTAGTTATTCTAACAGAGTACCCAAGGGCGACACAAGTGTTCAACTGAACACCCATCTAGTTTCAGATGGTTCTTTTTGCCAATATTAAATACAATGCCATCTAGGAACAAATAAATGAATATGTATTATCTTTTTCAGCCAAGAGCTAAAAGAAGCCAAAGTGCCACAAAGTTATACGATTCCATCAATAGCGTCAGTGAAAATGAAGGTGAGCATTGAACAAAATAAAGAAGATATTCTTGCTGTTCGTTTTCTTTCGTTATAAAGTCTCGTACTTGCAGCGTAAGAATGTTTAACATTCTGAAACAATTCCCTATGTCCGATCATATAAAATATTATAAGGTTATTTTATTGCTATCTCAAGGGGAAAGTCAAAACTATAGCCCAATGTAGAGTGAACGGCTTTTGAACTGTTGCTGGCAATTGATCGAGAGTCCTTGACACCAGAGAACATTAGAGCTGACTATTCTCCAAGGAAACCATAAAATTCATGTTATATCCTTATTTAATATTAACATATTGATTTTTTGATATCCTCTTTTGTAAAGTCAGGAGCAGTTATTTTGAAATCCTTTTATAAATGACAGCACAAGTATTAAGAATACAATTCGTAAATCTTTGACATACCACGAAATGCTCACAATAGGTAGTATCCATCTATGTTTAATGAACCCATTCACTGGTTACTATAAATGGTATCGCTGTCGTTTCAATTAAAACACTTATATATTTGCAGGGGAATTTGTTTTACAATGTCAAACAAACCAAAACTATGGTAACCTTTCTTGAGAGATTATGACCACTGAACAGTTCGTTGAAAAACAACGTGCAAAAGCCTATATACTAACATGTGATAGTGTACATGTACAAGTTTGATAACTTAAATCAATTCAAATCCAATTATTATATCCGTTTGATTTCTAGTAACACCACAACACAGAGGGCCATTTCAAGGAGTACATGAAAACAGGGGATACGATTATATCGATACAGATATAGAAATGGTGAGTTCAGAAAATGAAAGCACATTAAAGCTTCATATTGTAAAAAAATACTTATTCTAGAAAATATCAGGTATAGTGCACCTCTAGGATCGCTTGGTTTTCGCAGAAGTCAACAGATACAGCTTTTTCATCTAGAAATAGTTGCTCTTAACTGGTGTTATATTAAAAAAGCATTTAGAATTACTACATTTATCTGAACATACTAAATAGTATGTGTTTTACCTACTAAAAGTCGTTTTCTTAGAGAGATTACTCGCTTGTTGTTCACCAATCGTTTATTTTATTGTGATTATCGATCTTGTGGTATGTGGTTTGTCAGTCTAGTTCGCTTATTGCTTTAAAACTGTTTCAGTTGCAAATAATTTCTTATTTGAAATTTCAATTATTAATAGTTGTAACCAGTGTAACCATTGTAACCACGTAACCAGGGTATGTAGATAGAACAAAATGCTTTCTTGTAAACACAAGAACTAAGTTGTAACTGATTGTAACTGTAAGTAACTACGTAACAGTATGAATGCACAGCTTTAATTTCAATTATTAGTAGTGTGTAACCATTGTAACCATGTAACCAGGTAGAAAAAAATATGGTCTTTGTAAACGCCAGTTAAGTATTGTAATTACGTAACAGTATTTTATGTAACCCCTGTAACCATACTGCTTAGGGTTACAAAATTAAAAGCTTTCGTTTTAGTGGGCCAATTTTGAGCGCTAGATGTTTGAAAAGTTATAAATGTGCATAAAATGTGCAAATATTTACATTTAGACAACATTATTTTTCCATTGTAGACTCGGCTTCGTAACACCTGGGATTATTTTGACGCTTGATCCAGACACAAGCTCGGACCTATTGTTGTATATGAAATATCATGTATCATGCATGGAATATGGAGGATTTTAATACTATCACTTAGTGTAAAAATGAAAATAAAAAAATACGTTTGTCGTGAAGTTATAGAATTTCTTGCAATTAAAAGACAGCAATACGACTACAATACATTTAGACTCTGAACACTGTATATGAGCTAATTAAATGTTAATCCAGTGAACATAACTTTATTATTATACCCCGCCAAACATATTTTTTTCTTGTGGGGGAGGGGTGGCAGAGCTATATATAGGAATCACTTTGTCCCGTCCTGTCCAATTTTTTCTTCTTGAATTTGTCCGAAAACAGCATAGATATTACAGTGAAAGTCAAAATATATCTGGAAATCACAATGCAACTAAATGTGCAAAGTCTGGTAACCCAGAGTTGTATGTTGTATTTTGACTTAATAATGTTTCTTTTTCATTTAGAAAATGTCCCAGAATTTACGTTTCCCGAATATCTGTTGCACCAGTATAGTTATTAACTTGAAACATTTTGACATAAACATTTTGACATAAAAATGCCCTCTTTTTACTTAGAAAATGTCTCTAAATATATATTTTTTGAATTATTTTTTGAACATCATGCATAGAAGGAAATGCAATTGAAACTGTGATTTTTATTTTGCAACAATCATGCCCTCTGTTTGCATCGTCGGTAACCCCGGTACATATTCCGCACAACTACATTATGTACCGTGGGATAATTGACTGCTGATTATTCGTTTTCATGAATATTTATTAGCAAAGGGATGTGACTCTTCGTCGAATGAGATGCCGCATTACAAATAGACACTCTTCAGTGTGGAGAGTAGGCATAATGACAAGTTACTTAAAATAGACGTATTTCCCAGGATTTAAACACAGGCGCGGAAGGCAAATCGTAACAAGTAATTTCATTGGCTGAGATTACGCAAGGGAAATCCCTGCGGAAACCAATGAAAGTAGGTAATGAATTATTTATGAGTACGAAATTTTACCAGCCAATTGTCCACGGTAGATAAATAGAGTGAAACGGAATTGATCGAACGTGGGTTTCCGACGATGTCTGTTTGCTACTTAGACAATTTCCAAAACTTTACATTTCCTTGAATAACTCTGGAACCAGTACATGTATTAGCCTTTACGTAAGCTAAATACACTCAACAATTTAAATTAAGGGTCAAGACTTAGGTTCATAGATTTTTTAAATGCAAAAATGTTCATGTAAAAGTTAATTGTGTTTTGCTTTAGAAACACCAGTACTTGTGTATACATGTGTTTATCTACCTGTAACAGCTCAATTATCCCGAGCAGGTCCGTACAAACACACCCACCCCTCAAAATCTAGTGAAAATCAAATGTGTAGAATAAAGTCAACCTGACATCAGCAGGTTTTAATTTGAATTTTGGATGCAAATTATCTGTTACACTATAGAACTGATTAGTGTGAACAATCTGTGATGCATAGAAGACACATGTCGGAGGCTGAGACAGCCAGAACGGTCGGTCGTCTGATGGCTGGCCAAACGCAATCGAGGTGGCCTATGAGCATGGTGTTAGCCAAAGTATAATCCAACGACTTTGGCAAAAGGTTTGACTTGGCTGTTGCTCTAAATAGAGACTTCCAAACTGCTTCGAGATTATCTCGGCATAAATATATCGCAACAGACTCCACGACGCTAATTTACATGCTCGCCGTCTTGTGGTACGTCCTCCTTTAACGCAAAGGCACCGTGCGGCCTGTCTGGAGTTTACCAGTTAATTGACAACTCAGGCACTTTCGTAATGTGCTATTCATCGACGAGTCCAAATTTTGCCTGGTCCTCCATGATGGACGACGGCGTGTATGGCGTCAGTGAAATGAGCGCTTCAGCGAGTGTTGCATATCCGAACATAACAAGTTTGGTAGTGGCTCTGTAATTGTTTGGGCGGGCATTTCTTACGACGGGCGTACAGACCTTCACGTGTTTGTTAACGGCACAGTTACTGCTAGACGTTATATTGACGAGATCCTCCGACCTCACGTTATTCAATATGCTGGTGCAATCGGCCAGGAACTCGTGTTAATGAAGAGTCCTACAATGCTACAGGTTACCGTGCGAGAATCGTCAATCAGTACCTAGGTCTCCAGACATGAACCCAATAGAACATGCCTGGGACATGCTGCAGCGCCGTGTTTCCGCACGACAATGTCAGCCAGAAATGAGCTGGCTGCTGCCCTTACTGAGAAATAGGGTCTCATACCACAAAGGGAGATCAAACAGCTCATACGCAGCTTCCTGACCCGTCTCAAAGAGGTTATCCCAGCACGAGGAGGTCATACCCGTTTCTAAAATTTAACTGGTTTCCATATTTATAATGATAAGTCAATGTGTTTACATCACCCACCAAGTCTCAAACACTTTAAAACTGAAAGGGATTGTCTATGAGGATTAATCGTGCTACTGTGTCTGTGAAATACATGTTACTTTTAGTTTAAACTGGTCACAGGTATAATGAGTTTTTGTTGGATATAAACTTCAGCAAGTTAAAAAAGGTATGTCTTTAAGAAATGTTGTCATAAGTCCTTGACCCTTTATTTCTTTTGTTGAGTATATATGAAATCGGGTCGTAAGAAAAGACCCAATGTCAAGTGTCATAACTCTTGCTTTTATTTTGACAATTTTTTTCCCTTCAAGTACAAAATGGCATCTTCTGATGGTGAAAACTATTAATGCCTTGGATTTAAACAAATTGATATTTTGTATCATACGCATGCTATTGTCATCAGAATTACAGATATAAATTTAGCTACTGATTATACATAACCTAATTCCGTAACAATTATCAGGAAATTCACAGCAATCTTTTGAATCTTTGTGTCTTCCATGTCTGTATTTTAGGAAAAGATAAAACTGTAAGAATGTACTTCATCCCAAAAAAGTTACACGTCTATTATTTCGTATGATGGCATAAACCGTAAGGGGAAACGATATGTGTATTAAATGCATTTAATGATAAATAGAAAAGTTAACTAAATAAAATTCGCGGTAACCACTTACTGAGTAACTGATGAACTAGATTAAAGTTTCGTTACCACTTTTTAACTTACTGAATAACTAATTAACAAGATAAGATTCGCGTTACTACTGATTTATTTACCTATTAAGTAGTTTACCAGATTAAATTCGCCTTATCACTTATTAACTTACTGAATTATTAGTTACGACAAAACTTTTCCCAAACATTAACTACTTAACCAGTTAGTTATCACAATTATATTGTTAACACAAACACGTTTTAGAACTTTAACAGGTTATCTTTTGCCAGAAATATGCCCCATACATACACTATTGTTAGGCTGCAACTGGTAGGTAATCATCGCAAATGCACAATCACAATTTTCAAACATTCTCAAAAATTTGCATTTTGAATGGTATCCTCTTGGACTTGTCGACTAAACGGACAACGGACACGTAATGACTTTAAATTAAGGCCTCAATTTCTACCTGTTGCTTCGTGAAATCCAGCAGTGAAAATATAGGTTGCAAATGCTACAAGGGAGATAAATTGTAGTGAATTTACTGACTATTATTATTGAGTTATTTCCCTTTGTTGATTTTCTGCTATTCACGGTAATGGTTAACTTCAGAAATGACCGGATATTGCAACATGAACAAGATAATCTAGACTTGCTAGTTTCAAGAGATGTAAGTAAACATTACCTTGCGATTCTGGAGCATTGGTCTATTACTATGAAAATAAATTTGTTAAAATATCACTTAATGATAAAGGACAATGAGAAGAAGTGCAGTGTAAACAAGATCATAACTCTTCTCTGAATTATCTCTATCAATACACATTGCTTGTCCGAAGCTTAACTCCAAATAAATAAACAGAAGTTTTTCATATTTCGACACATTCTCAACCTGAAATCATGCACATCAAGGCTGTCAGTAACAGTCTCTGTACAAGGCTTGTCAAGGCTGACAGTAGCAGTCTCTGTACAAGGCTTGTCGCGGTTGGAAGTAACAGTCTCTGTACAAGGCTTGTTGCGGCTGGCAGTAACAGTCCCTGTACAAGGTTTCTTGTCAACTGCAACATCTTCATTGCTTAAAACTACCTGCTACTGAGCTGTGCATAGGGAATTACATACTAGAGAACTAGAGGACAATAACAACCCTATATTCACTAGGTTAAGATTAAGTTCATTTATAAAACTGTATATCGTACAAACACATCTTCAACTACAAATGTCACTAAGTGACTAATTATACAAAAAAATCAAAATGGTTAAGTCTAGAGATGCAAACTCGACAATATGCACAACTAGCTTTTGAATCAATCACCCCTGTCAAGTTTCATCGTGATGTCGCCCGGGGTCTCTATCTATTTTATAGTTAAAAAGGGCCACAATTTGTTTCTGACCCAGTCCGGTTCAAAGTATGCACTACTACACTTGGTATTTTCTTCTGTGAAGTTTATTGATATAAGGGGAAGACACACAGTTGGCGGAGGTCATATAAGAATGTCCAGGTAACCTCAAAGTAACCTCACATTAACCTTGCAATATGGATTTGGAGCTGCTTGTTAGATGTAAACAAATGACACGTGATTGTTTTCATTTGTGTTTACGTGGTGGTGTGCCTTTTTCGATTTCACCGGAGATATCACAGTAAGGGATTTGAATATGTATCAGTGTGTCATGGTTTATTGTTTAATTATTCATAATGTTTGTTATACACTACATTTACCTAAAATATGTTATAACAAAGAATTTTAACGTGAACAACATCGAAGGATAAGGTTTTGGGATAACAGTACTTGTACACGTGAGAAAGAAAGAATAAAAGATAGAAAGAAGAGTGGATAGAATTATTTATTTTAACAAAATCATCCGATCAGTTATTATTTTACTTTCTTCATGTACCGCGTGAATTTCGCAAACCTGGCAATGTGTGAGAACTAGGTCAGTTTGAGCTAAACAGGTTCCAATATTGTACATGCACCCTGCTTTAGTTGTTATATCCACAGCCGATCACAGACGTACAGATGAATGTAGGTCATTACCGACCACAGATTTGAAAGAAATTCTAATATAGGATGTTAATAAAAGTATTAGAAATAAAATATTAATAAATCCCTGTGCATGTTTATCTTCTTCTATTATACAGAATTAAAAACTAAGGGTTCGTTTGATAGGCAGACTGACTGTCTGATTGACTGTGTGAATGATTAAAGTAGCAGAAAGTATATAAAAATGACAGATACATGGCTAAGCTACAATTTATTACCGAGACCGTATAGACCCACTGAGGAAATAGTTCAAAGGAGCACACAAACAAAATGTACCCATCCCACTACTTTGGGGATGGGCGGGGGGAGGAGGGGGTGAAAAGACACAAAGTGTCATGACTTGGTGAAAAATGTCTGCTTCAGTTCTTCTCATAGTATGCATAAAAAAGGCTAGGTATTTATCATTTCTATGGAGTGCAATCCTGATCACACTATGGGCTTTGGAGATGGGATGCACACAAAAATTTAGATGTATATTTTATTAAGAAAAAAAGAAAGAAAAAAAGAACGAAGAACCATAATTCAATGAAAAATTATCCAAACCTATTCTTCTTTTAGTATGCATAACCGTGCTTGATATGCAGGAGAAAGGACTTTGGAGATGAAGGCGCACAAAAATCTCTGTACATTTAAAAAGGCAATAAAGCAATGAAAATAATTTGATCCAACCTTTCTCACAGTAAGCACAACTAAGCTTGGTATCAATGACTCACTAAAATCAAGGTAATGGTTTTTGGAGATGATAAGCACAAGAAGATGTACACTATAAAGAACGAAAAGGGTTGTAGCTCGCTAAAAATTATACGACTATATCGCTCTTGCTCAGAGTATGCACAAGGCCTGGTACTTATCACTCTTGTGAAATTTCATTGAAATCTTGCAAGAGATATGGAGACGAAGCGCACACAAAATTGTGTCTAGCAGACAGATTGACGGACAGACAGACCTACAAATGGACATATATTTGATATCAACTGTCCATACTTTTCATGAGTAGATTTCTGTGGGTACCTAAATCTGTTCTCACGTAACGGAATGAATCTGGAATTGTCTAAATAGTTTAAGCTAAACTGTTGCACAGTCTGTCTAACTTTACTTGGTGCACCACTGCTTCAGTTCATAGTACTTGTACTATGAATACCCTTTTCTATCAGAAGATGTCCGAACAATGGCTGTATGGAAGTGCCTAACTACCACTTTTTTAAGCTTGTTGATATTTATAGCAAAGCCAACATTACTTATATCACTGACCATATGGAGTAAGCAAAACTGTTCGCTAAAAAACCCTGTTGACCTTGTAAGAAATAGTTACTCACTAATTTAAACTTGGCTAACGCTGCCGGGAATGCTGTGTCCATAGTGGCCCTTCTGGTCTCGTGAGCAAATGCAGTTCGTTACCTGACCTAGTTAGCCAAGTCGGCAGTAGAAGATAACTATTTAGATAGATATCGATGACATTGCTCATTTTGTGCTGAATGGTTACGTTTTTACTTGGTTGGCCAACGTACTTTCAATAGTTGATGCTGTGTTTACAAAGATTTGCAGTCGTGTTAGACTGATAAACAGTGTTATAACTCTCGATATTAACTTACTGGGCAATGACCAAAAGAACACATTGATAGACAGAATGAAAACGGACTCCTTAGAGATTGTTCCCAAGTACCTAAGTTTTTGAGAATAATCTCATAATAAGTTCATATAGACAGAGTTATCTGTCCAAACTCTTCAAAAGAAGACCTATCGTAAGTTTTGTGCTCTAGATGATAAAGTCTGCTCTATCTCTATATGATACTACTTACAAAAGCTAACCTAAGTCACTAATGGAGAACAAACAATCACACAAACGTACTTTTTAATGGTGTGTTATTGTAGTTGTACATGGTCTAAACTAAAGTTCCTCAAACCACATGTCTGTACCACTTTGCCACTCTGTAAG
Organism: Cyclina sinensis; assembly: GCA_012932295.1. Lineage (NCBI taxonomy): Eukaryota > Metazoa > Mollusca > Bivalvia > Venerida > Veneridae > Cyclina > Cyclina sinensis. Next base: position 3,980,276 of record JAAONU010000001.1, read on the forward strand.
TTTTAACATATTTAAAGTCAATAAGAATATACTTTTGGTTGTTTCCTTTTTGAATGATGTGTCTATAAATATTATTACTGTCATGGCAGCCATACTGAACCTTTCCTGAAAGTAGAAAGTACTTTGGTAGATGGCTTGCGTGTTTTAGCCTCCTCTTCCTCTTCGGCTTCATCAAAGGTGCACACATTATGCTCACTGTCTGAAATATATATAACTGAAGCTGCTGACAATACATTATTTAGATAGCCCCAATTGTCAGTAGAATTTACCACTGTCACCGTAGGCGAGTAATATATGTTAGTGGATATATGTTTATATTTCAGTTTGTGATCAACATCATTCATGTAAAGAAATATAGTAGACATTTTATATGTATGCATCGATGTACTGATTGAATCTGATGATCACATGTACGTATTTTACTATTTGTATATTTGCATCAATATTATTTTTACAGCCCTTCAGCTTCCTACCTGTAGACAAAATCTGACGTTTGACCATTGTCATTGACCTATGTCTGAGCTCCTTAAGCTTTTGTATTCTAACTTCCCTTGGAGCTTTGAAACAAAATATTATTCAAATGCTGACAAAACAGTCTTCTTTTTTGCCCAATTCCAAGGTTATCCCTCCTTGCTGAATACCATATCCATGTTCAAACGTCTTCAAACTTATTTCACAATCAAAAGAAACCTCTTCAGCCTGTATTGCAAGACGTTCTTAGATCCAACAACACTTTCTTCAAAGGAACTACAAACTTTACTGGATTGTCGGGCATAGGGAGCATAAAATGCATTTGTTTTGGGGCCCACTAGGTCAAAGGGCAAGTTCAGAGATGCCTGTACTTTGAAAACGGTTTCCTATCCATACGCAAAATCAACTGACCGTAGGACCTTTGAACTTTACAGGATGACTGTCCATGATGAGTTGATGAATCCTATTTTGTTTTTGTTTTTGCCAACTAGGTCAGATTCAAGCTAAAAAGCAATCAAACATTGAGGTACAATCGCCTAAAATTATATAGAGAATACCTGTATATTAACCATACCTGCTTGATTTCACGCAACAGCATATTTGTGATGACAACGGACAAAATCTGACACACGTCTTTAATTTTCTGTCCGGGATTTTAGTGTTTCATTCAGTAATTTTTGATGATCATGGTTCTAATAATGATATTGATAATGAATCACATTTTCACTTGATCATATTATCTTCCAGTACCTTTGGTTTACTAGGACAGTGTCGCACAGTAGTCAGATAACGACCATAACACCTAATCATTTCTAAGCACTTTTGTTCTTTTACTAGGTACCTGAAAATCTGTTTTACTTGATGTTGGTTTAGGGCCTCTTATTTAGACGTGTAGCAAACAGAGGCTTCTGAAGGATGACTGTGAAAGTTTTGTCACATTTTACTTGACCACATACAGATGTTATGCTGTAGTCAATAGTGGATGATATAGTATATTAGATAAATATTTTTAACAAATTCTCAGACGAGTAATATGACTCTTATGTCCATCATAGAGTACAAGAATGTCATCCTCATCCCTTGAAGGCAGATATTTCATCAAATGTTTCTTCATGTTATTAGAGAGGACGAGAGAATTTGACAATCCAGACTTTGTGAAATCCCCGTCAGCACCAGCGCTTCTTTCTTCTAGTAAAGCGTCAAACATCCTTGCCACATGGAAGACAAAATAATGGGGGAGGGGCGGGGGTAACTCGACTCACACCATTTACACATCCAGTTAAAGTGACTGTTTTGGCTCAGCCAGATGTTAATTTGAAAATTATCCTCCTATTACTTTTGTTAGCTTGTATTCAGTACTCAGATATTTCTCATCAATATGTTAGATTCTGTGGAGCTTGTCATGGAGGTTACACTTGGTAAAATGTTGTGAAGTTCCTCACAGCAATTGTCAATATATAGCTGCCTTTGGAAACTTTGCCCTTGCAACCTCTAGACAACAAGGTTTCTTAGAACCCATTCCTGGCCAACTCAAAAACTTGAACAGTCATCTGTATATATGGTTGACCCTTCTTAAACCTTGAACTGTATAGTCAGATGCTAGGTTTATTCAGAGGAAACTAAAATTCAACAATAAAAAAAAACATAATCGTGCCATAAAAAACACCCACTCTTTATATAAAAACACTAGGAATGCAATGCACTTTTTAACACCCCCCCCCCCACCTTTCATACAATACAAGGAATTTCGTTAGAGCTGATTGGCAACGGTTATTTCTGGTCTTGATAGTCAACAGGGATGAAAAGGAAACATGAAAAGAATATGAAAAGAGCAAATAATAACTGTATTCCACATATCAATTAAAAACAGCAAAGCTTAGATACTACAGTATATTGGCGCGTGTTTATTTTACTGTGAAGTATACTTTGAAAATAATTCACATGTGGGAAGGAGCTTAGACTTTGCTCAGTTTGCAGAACAATAAAATTTCAGCCTGTGTTGCTGCCTGTTTAAGGAAAAACTCTCGGGCCTAGGACGAGGCGGTAAAATTACGTATGCACAAATATTTTAATAAAATACTTACTGTTCTAATCTCTTTATTGACTAAGATAAAGTTGCATGACATTTTTGTGCTGTTTATAAACATATCGCGTGCATCTGACCCGGATGTGATGCAAGATATGAAACTTTTCCTGGGCAGCTGCAAACGGGCTAGTGGCAAAAACGGGTTGTGTCGGGATACACAAACATATGAAGACTCACCAATTCTATGGTATTGTCTGCTTCTTGAATCTTATACCACTGTAAATTAAAGAATACTCGGTGTAAGGCATAGAAAGATGTGACGATGAAATTATGTTTGAAGAAAAATGTTAAAATGCACATACCGCCATTACAGGTGTATAGAAATCACACGAGATTTCATCAAAATTTCAAAAAAATAAATGGCAGTTGAAAGCTACCAACCAACCAATTCACAATTATTCAATATCCAAATAAATTGAGACAAAAGGGTATATATTCAGTAAAATATGAAGCACTGACTTTGAGAAATGTTTAAAGAAAGACAGCTCGGACTATTCGGAAAGTGAAGAAAATCCAACATTACCATTGAAAACATACATTCAAATGATTACCCAATCACATGAACAAAACAAGTATCAAAATGCAGGCAGCGATGTGCTAAGGTAAATGTTAAATCTAAAATTTCTGTCTTATATTCAGTTCGACATAGAGCATAGTTTTAAAATTAAGAAGTTCGTGTCTATAAATATAAAAGTAATCTAAACAATCCACGCGCATTGTTTATTTGTTTGTTTATTTCACAAGTCATTTCAAAGTTTTTTCTCTTCGATCTCGCCCTTGTGTTAATCTTGCTGTTTGCATTTATTCTTGTCCTTGATAGTCCCAGAGTTTAACATCGACATCTACACCTCAGTGTTAAGCTTATTAGCCATGTCAACTGACTAATGCACATTTAAAAGTTAATGACACGCAAGTAAGAACTGTTTTTGTCCCTTCGTTTAACAGCGTGCTCAGCTGTCATTCGACTATCATCCTGTAGAATTTTATACATTAAAACCTAATTTCAGCAGTCAGTCAAGGGAAACGGCCAGTTTGGCTGCCTAACCAATGGTCACCACTTATAGGAACGTTTGATCAGGCTAGCACATTATCTAAAAGTTTTTTGCAAACAATACCTAGGTAAATTGGACACGTCTGAAAATTCCAGGTTGCTGATTTGATAAAAAACACAGGAACAGTCGTAGTGAGTAATAAATTATTACAATCTTGTAATTTTTTTTTGTTACTAATGACATGGTATCAGGAGGGAGTGATATTTGATAATTTCCATTCAGTTGAAACATTCATGCAGCCATAGCAATGCACTCGCACCATTTGTTAGTAATCGGTGAACAACGCGGGTATAATGCATATGAATTGTGTCATCTTAAACCTTGAGAAAACAAGTTAATGTGGCCTTACGTTTGTATTTAAACTGTTTTGTCTATATTTATGAGTTACAGGAAGTTTTAGTTAAAACAAATGTCAGTATGTAGAAATATTAATGTATTCATGTAAATTGTGTTATAATGTTAACTGTAAAAAAATAAATGATTAAAATTTAGCAAATATATGAATGTTCTTGATATAGAAAAGTGAAGAGGCAGTATCGTTACAGTTTAAAAGCTTAAGTCATACACTGTCTGTTATAGTCTGACATCAGAAAGAAATACATTCATGCTTATTTATCCCCCGCCAAAGGCGGAGGGGATATTAGAAATGCCCTTCATCCGTCCGTGCGTCCGTGCGTCTGTGCGTCCGTCCGTCCGGAACAATTTTGTCCGGAGCATAACTCCAAAACTACTTGAGGGATTTTATTCAAACTTCATACACTAACAAAGCACATTGGTAGGTAGTGCAGTGTGCAACTGCAATAACTCTACCTTGCCTTTTTAGAGTTATTCTGCTTTATCAAATTTACTTGATAAATTTTGTCCGGAGCATAACTTTAAAACTGCTAGAGGGATTTTATTCAAACTTCATACACTGACAGAGCACATTGGTAGGTAGTGCAGTGTGCAAGTCCAATAATTCTACCTTGCCTACTTTTAGAGTTATTCCCCTTTATCAGAATTACTTGATTAATTTTGTCCGGAGCATAACTCTAAAACTACTTGAGGGATTTTATTCAAACTTCATACACTGACAGAGCACATTGGCAGGTAGTGCAGTGTGCAAGTCCAATAACTCTACCTTGCCTATTTTTAGAGTTATTCCCCTTTATCAGAATTACTTGATAAATTTTGTCCGGAGCATAACTCCAAAACTACTTGAGGGATTTTATTCAAACTCCATACACTGACAGAACACATTGGTAGGTAGTGCAGTGTGCAAGTCCAATAACTCTACCTTGCCTATTTTTTAGAGTTATTCCCTTTATCAGAATTTACTTGATCATTTTGTCCGGAGCAGAAGCTCCAAAACTAATTGACGCGATTTTCTTCAAAGAGATAATTCATACATTGACAGAGCACATTGGTAGGTAGTTGCATGTGTGCAAGTCCAATAACTCTACCTTGCCTATTCTTTAGAGTTATTCCCTTTTATCAGATTTACTTGTTTACATTTTAAAATCCAGCACTATATGTATATCTAATTCTTGATTCTTGAGCTTATTATCCCCCCACCAAAGCGGAGGGGATATTAGAAATGGTTCTGTCCGTCAGTGCGTGGCGTCATGTTTTGTCCGGAGCATAACTCCAAAAGTACTTGAGTGATTTTACTGAGGCACTTGGAGGAGGTGCATGTGTAGATAATACTCTACCTTGCCTACTTTAGAATATTTCACTTATGAGATTTAAAAAACTTGTCGAAAACCCAAAATTTGAGTAGTTCTTCAAGTTCAATAATGAAAAAAACATTGGGGATGTCAGTGTGTAAGAATAATAACTTTTCATTGCCTATTTTTAGAATTATTCCCCTTTATCAGATTTAATTGAAAAACTTTGTCCGAAGCATAACTCCAAAAGTGCTTGAGCGATTTTCTTCAAACTTAATACACTGACATAGCACATTGGTAGAAATTGCAGTTTGCAAGAACAATAACTCTACCTTGCCTATTTTTTGTGGGAATTTTCTTCAAACATTATTACATTGAGTGTTTGAAAGTACAACCTTCAGGTAGCTTCTTCCCGGCGGGGGGATTAACCATGTGTAACATGGCTCTTGTTTTGCAAGTAACCCTACTCTTAAGAAATACCTATTAAAGAGTCGAATGTCAGTTGGTAATGTACAGTTAGAAAAAAAAAGAAGAAAAAAAAGAGAGATAAATTTCCTTACATCATATGTGCTACGATGTGTAATGATATATGATATCATTATATTATATATGATGTAAAATTTTCCCGTTTCGGATTGCAACAAAGCTCTCATTTTAACTGCATCAAAAAAAAGAAGTTGACAGGGAAAGGAATTGATTTATAAAACACATTTATCCAGAACAACATTGACAAATCATGTAGTATATATATATATATATATCTAATATATATATATATATATATATATATATATACGCAATGTCTTGAGGTCTAAAGGGTTACCTTTATCTGCATTTACCTTCATTTATTCCAGTTTATGGAAAAGTTTCTGTAGCCAAAATTGGTTTCCACAATACTTTGGAAGGACCAGTTATGGATGTCAACAACAATAGGGTCCCGATTTTACCTAATACAAAAAGACGATACATTTTGACAACTGTGTTGAAACCACGAACTTTCACTATCAAATTTGACGGAACAAAAGCTGTTGGCTATTGGGTACAAATGAAAATGCATTACCTTTACTGTTTACTGATTGGAGTGCACTAACTTCCTGCTATCCGACAGATCGTGGTATAATAGGTCGATGACAAGAACAACAACCACAATATGATAACTGAATCAAGATATTTAAGCTGGATTTTCTACTTTATATTTATTCAGCTGAATGTTTCCTGAAAGGGAACTTTTGTAACAGTGGAGTCTGCTCTTCTTAATATTGTTTTGTAAGTTTAAGAATTAAGTGTAAAGCGGAAGAAACATAAGTATTCTTTTAAAACAAAGTATATTTCTTCCCATTTTGTTTGCGAAATAACAGTTTCTTTAAAACTCGTCGGCAGGCACAATAAATATTTGATATCTAAAGATTTTCAGATAATTCAGATAATAAGGATTTTAAATATGAAGAAAACAGATTAAATACAGAATTTCATTTGGCTCTACCCTATCTGATTTCAGAATTGGATGGTCATAATGGATTCAACAAACCAAAAGGACAAAATCTTGGAAGATATGAACGCTGCGAAAATAGCGGAATACGCTCCTGCCATTGCTTATTCGGCTCTTGTTATAGTGACTGGCATAGTGGGAAATATGTTCTCCATTGCTTATTACGGATTTAAGACCCACAAGACATCAACCAACATTCTCATCACGGCTTTGTCAACGACAGATTTGATTGCTTGTATCATCTTTAGCGATGAAATTATTGAACTTTGTTTCACTATAGCTTTTAAAAACGTTATTGGATGCAAGATCATGTATTTAACCAACCACACCATCGTACTCATTTCGTTGTTTATTCTCTTCCTTATATGCTTGGACAGGTTCCAGAAGATATACCGGAGGCAGTCATGGCAGATGACTGAGAAAGGGGCAAAGATTGGTATCGGAGTTGTGATTATATTTTGCGTTGCAATCTCTGTCCGAGACCTTGTTATTTTAGATGTTGTACAAGTGAACCTTACGACTTCAAACGGTAATTTGTCTGTGACTGGTTACTATTGTACACATTCTAGAGACAATCTCATGAAGCCCGTTGTCACAGCTTTTCAGTTACTTGATTTCGTTATGTTCATAACAGTTATTCCAGCTATGTTTATTTTATATGCAATGGTGGCGAGGGAAATATTCGTACAACGAAAAAAGAAGGAAAGTCATAAGAATATGGAAATGACAAAATCAAGCGCATGTACACCCGATTCTAGGAAGAAAGAGGGATCGATAGATGTTTCCAGACTGGAAACGTCTGATTCAGACGTTCACGAAAAAAGCAAAGGAAACCCTGACCAACCAGCCAAAAGAGGCATTATAAAGATGGTTTCGGAGAAACAATCGCATGACGGTGAAAGAAAACAAGAATGAGAAACCCTCTGAGAAGCCCGAAATTGATGAGCAAAGTCGGAAGAGGAGAAAAGCTCATGCAGACACCATAGAAAAGAAGATAGCTATTATGGTGATTGCAACCACTGCTGGTAGTGTTTTAAGCTTTGTACCTTACTTTGTCGTGAACCTTGGAGTGAAAAGAAACTCAAATACTCCAGAACAGGAATTTAGCGTTGGCATGCAAATCGCACTACGATCCTTCATGTTGAACAACGCAATTAATCCGTTTATTATGTGTATTTTCAACAGTAAGTTTAAACAATTTGTCAAGAACACATTATGTTCATGTGGTAAACAATATTAAGCTTTCTCGATTCATGAAAAACGCAAAGACTTATCATTTTAAACACTTTGAACATTCCTCATGACAAAGCTGGAAGATGTTCTAACAATACATCCCTATCACTTCCTGAATACACATAAACTACACTGTTATTTGTCGAAACATATATAGGGAGAAATATGAAATAAAAGTGTTTTCAATAGCTTGTGATGTTATATCTAATTTCAAACGTAGTCATGGTAAACACTTTAGAATTGTCCTGAATTAACTTCTGCTTCCCCCTGGTCAAAAAAATCAAATACACTCGATGTTAGACATAGTATAGCAAAACTGGAAAAAACCGTCTTTCCATATTATTTCATTTAGTCTTTTAAAGCGACCGATTATTTTTGTTAATGCGTATCATTAAACATTAGCCTATTTAATGATCAACATTATTTTTCAACTAAATACAAAGCATCTCTCTGAACCGCGTGGTTAGACGGACCTGATTAAGTAAATTTAATTTAGTTAGTACACATTAACCAAAGTTAGTCTTAGCAGAAATTTGAAAAATACTGCAATGTGATTGGACAAATAATAATGTTGATCATGTTACAAAATTTAAGGGGAATTCTTTCGAATCGTAATGTCAAAAAAGAGAGGAAGTATATACTAAACAGAAAAGTCTAGTTTTTTTAAAAATACGGGATTTATTTTCATCTCGTGGTATAAAAATTATCATATTTCACTCATGGCTATCGTCACTCGTAAATTATTTATTTTCATACCACGAGATGAAAATAAATCCCGTATTTATAGAAAAAACTTGAATATCCTCTAAAGAATAGACCACAATAAAATTATTTGTTAAAAGATCCATCATTAATGAAACAAACATTTAAAAGCAACCAATGTCAAGTAACTCAAAACCTGTAAATGTACAGTGACCAGTTCAATCGATTTTAACATTCTGTCGAATAAATATAAGAGTACAAAAGTACAGCTTACACATACAAAACAACTAGCATAATATACACAAAATATATATATTCAAGCTACTACTGAAGAACTCACCAAAACTGTGGTCTTGACTGCTCTTTCACTACCAGTAGATACGACTCACACGTGACTGTGAAATCTGTGAATTAAAGAAGGTAAAAGCTTAGCTTTGTAAAATGGCTAGTATGCCGCTCTTTTATTCCCTGAGGAGACTGATAGAAAAGGAACAGAGATCTTATAGAGAATTAAATAGACAACATGACAGTGGAGAGCATTTAGGGCAGACGGCAGTTGTATATTCACGAAAAGTGGCCCAAACAAATGGATAATACTGCATGTGGTTATTTAATGCAGTTAAAATGTCTACCGAGCCAAACTGTACACTACCATCGTCTCCAACTATACCATGAGAACATTCTGTCAACCTCAACTTCCAAATCATCGCCAACCATCAAACCTGGCTATTTCATCATCCTGCAAATTTCTGACATGTTTCTAATGTTGATATTTTTTTTTATACTTGTAATAACCCTCTGAAACAATGTATTCCAACTTATTTTTATCCACCATATGGCATGATTGTTTCATGTGATCGTAATGGTGGCATTACGCTTTTTCAACAGGAACTAGTTGAAGTAAACCCAAAACTCCGTCAGCGTGTTAAAGATTTTGAGCTACAACTTGATCAACAAGAGCAGAATTCTGGCCGAAATGGCATTCAAGTCTCAGAGAAGAAGAGAAAGGAAATACTGACACTCTGATTTTAAATATTTCAAAAGAAATAAAAGCTGGTTCGAAAATTGGTGAGAAAGATGACTCTCACGGAGTTGGCAAGAAGAAGACAAACTCTGACAAACCAAGGACACATAATAGTAAAATTTGTGTCCTATACAGGTTTCCAAAAAGTTTATTTAAAAAGTTCTAGTCTCAAGGACTCTTAGTATTATGGCACATCTCTAAATGAAGACCTTACGCGTCGTGACAGTGGACTACTATACCAAGCCAGGCTGTTGGTTATCCCGAAACTCGTAGAAGCTGCATAAACCTCAGACGGAACAATTCTTGTCAAAGACGGTAAAAATAAAATCCACCGGATAAATTCAGAGGGCGAAATTGAATCTTTTTTACTATACCCTCAAATATCTGATGAACAAGACGAGAACGCTTAATATTATTCTTTAGAGTTCGAACTTTTAGAGCAAGAACTTTTTGTGAATTCATTAAAATAGGAAATTCTAACATAACTATTTGATTTATAAACTTCGCATTCTAAAACGTGTACAGTGTAGTTTCTTAGCCTATATTACATTTAATTTTATGATCAAATGTCGATAAGTCTTGTAGATTAAGTTAGCTAACTTAATGGTAAATTTACCACTTAGACAAAGTTCACATCATTTTAAGTTTTATTGATGAACCGTTTTTAAACAGAGATCTTTCGCTCACCCTTTTTGTCTTCTCTGGCCATTCGGTCTAGTGGTTGGCAACATCTAGTAGACCGAGCACAAAAATGTTAAAATTTTAAAGTGGAAAGTAAAGTCAAGAATAATGATTAATACAGTTATTTTTTCTGGATTTAGGATAAATGAGTTGTTTCCATTTGAAATTCAGTCATTTTATTATGCCCCAAAGGGAGGCATATAGTTTTGAACTGTCCGTCCGAAAACTTTAACATTGGCCATAACTTCCTTATTAGTAAGTGGATTTACTTCATACTTGGACATATTATCCCTTTGAACAAGACCTTTCCACTAACCTATATTTATTTGACATTGATCCCTGAATGACATTCACCTTGAAGATCCAGTTGTCCAAAACCTTTAACATTGACATTAACTTCTTTATTAGTAAGTGGATTTACTTCATACTTGGACACAACACCCCTTTGGACAAGACCTTCCCACTGACCTATATTTATTTGACATTGACCCCTGAATGACCTTTACCTTGAAGATCCAATTGTCCAAAAACTTTAACATTGGCCGTAACCTCCTTATTAGAAAGTCGATTTACTTCATACTTAGACACAACACCCCTGTGGACAAGACCTTCCCACTGATCTATATTTGTTTGACCTTGACCCTTGCATGACTGGTCCTCAGACAAAAGTCAAAACACCACTTCGGGGACATTGTCATTTACAGTGCCAGCTCTTGTTTTCAAAAAATAAGGTGATCGGCTACTAATTTTTCACTGGCCAGTCGGGCTAGTGACTTGGAAATTTTACGTGTCCAACCCTAAGTCTTCTAGCCATGGGCTAGCGGTTAATATATTCTGTCTGCCAATTTTTTTACTAGGTTACAATATTAGTAATCGTGATAACTCTGTTCACGTTAAGTCAAGAAGATATTTTCGTGAATTCTCTATATAGTTATTGTAACAAAACTTATTCATATAGATTTATATTTAAAAATATGTACATTCAAACTTTGGTTTTGTGCAAATTTGCGGATAGCTAAAATTATATACAGTTATGATGCAAATCTGCGTTTTTGTATAGTGAGGGTTAATTGCTTTAACCTCAATTAACTTATTGTTTTATTGTTTCTGATTTTTCTAAGGAGTAGAAATGTTCATCCCGACTATTTTCCCAGACACAGATATATATTCAAAGCATTTTGATCTGGTCGTTCTTTGGATATTTTATTATACAATTTATTTCATTATATAATGGGTTCTAACCTTTTAACATACAGAACAACCATAGGGCTTTTTTATTTCAAAGGTCACGTGAATTTTGTTAAAAATGTTTTGAAGACTTTTGTATTTTACTTACCATACATGCTAGAACATTTTCATTTAACATTTCGAAAATACTGTTTTCACTCAGCGAAATTTGTTGTTGAATTCATGTAAATCTAGAATGTTTTTGTTATAATGCATCATTTTGCTGAGATCTGAAGACATAGAGAAAAAATCCTGGACCGGAATCATTTGAATTATCTTCTTGTTTATCTGTCTTGAATTTAATGTCAGATCAATTAGAAATATGCAAGCTTATATCAATGACTTTCTTAGCGATCTTGATGTTTTATGAAACGCATTTTAATAATGTAATACCTAAAGATTCATTAGAAATTGTTATAGTATTCATAGAAAAGACACACCATCTCATTCAAGCGCCTTGATAATATATGTTTCTTAAAAATGTATTTCGAAAAGACTTCTAAATTTAGAACAACCAGCAGTTGATGAAATTGTATGTAAAGCTCTGTCGAAACATGACAATTATCTAGTTTGTTGCTTTTATCGTCCTCCTAACTCAAACGTATCATTCTAGGAAGATTTCTCAGTATTAATAGATAGGGCCCTCGATTTTACTCCAAATCACATTTTACTTTGTAATGTATATGAGGACCAATAAAGGAAAATAGCTACTTTAGAACGTGTTTACCTTGCCTATTTTATAATCTTACCAATGTTACACGTCATTCAACAACGGTAACAGCATCATCGTCAACCGTATTATCTGATTCCCTATTTATTTTCTTTATGCGATGTTATTTCTGTTCCTAGAGATATAAGTGACCATAAAGCAACCTGCACATGTAATAAAATAGATGACAGCATGTGTTTTAAACGAAAAGTCTGGTTAAATGATCAAGGTAAGTATGAAGCTCATAACGTTGACATGAATAATTTCAACTTGCAAAGTTTGACGTTTAACTAACGCAAATGAAGGTGTAATTTGTTTTTTTTATAGAAACGTTGTATAACCTTATGACCAAACATATGCCGGCAAAGAACGTAACAAGTAGACCTTCAGATAAACCATGTTATGATTCAGAATTAAGAAAATATTCCAAAAAACGGAGCAGGCTTTGAAAACAGAAAACATTAATCATTGGAACGTTTACAGATAACTGAGAAATAAGGTAAATAACTAAGTTAAGCACGCCCGACAACAGTTTTTTTTTTGGCCAATCTTGAAAGTAATATTCAATACTTTTGTTCATCAAATCCTTAAAATTACTGGAAAGTTTTACTGCTGCCAAAAACCAAAAAGAGTTTATAAATACTCTCAGTAATGGAGAAGAATCGTATTCTTTTACAGACAGGGAAAATGTAAATTGTCTTAACAACTACTTTATATTTTTTTTTATTCAGATTGATGAGTCTAATTCAACTTTGCCTGAATTTGTTAATAAGTGTCACGTTTCTTTGTTCCATCCAATCCAAATACATGAACAAGAAATAATTGATTTTATCACAATATAAGGTCCGAATAAAGCAGTCAGGAGAAGGCATGATTAGTCACACAGTTCTTAAAAAGATACCACGCACAGTAAATCTGCCCTTATGTTGTTGTTTAATCAATCCTTCTCTTCAGGAAATTTTTCCAGAGAGGTGGAAATTGGCAATTGTTATGCCTTTATTAAAGAAGGGTGATTCTAGTTTAACCATAGGGAAAATTATCGGAACGAGCTGCAAACAAACATATTTATAATCATCCTGTTTCAAATAATATCTTATTTAATAAACTGTCAGGGTTTTTGAGTGGACATTCAACAGTGTTTCAACTTATTGACATATACAACCCAATTGCACAGTAATTTGGTAAGAAATTATACACCTGTATTGTTTTTGTAATATATCAAAAGCATTTGACCGGGTCTGGCATAAAAGTCTTTTTTTATAAATTAATATAAAATTGAGTTAGTGGTATTTTACTACAATGGATAAGTAGTTTCATTATATAACCTATAAATAGCTTTGAAATACCTTTCTCTGATTGGGGCAGCCGTAACTTTTTGTAAAAAATAACGGTAAATATCAGAGCATACTGACCGTTTTTTTCTCCAAAATAGATTTCCAGGAAATCCCTGCATCTGTTTATAATTCGGACATTTCCGGCGAAACGGTTCACTCTCGGAAAATGACGAAGGCCGTTTCGGCAAATGTTGTCAAATGCGCCACCTGACAGGATATTGTGAATTATGATGTTTGACAGCGATATAAGAAATGGATGAAAACAACGCCAGAGAAAATAAAACAAATTTGCCATATAAAAGCTATTTATAGATTATATAATTAAACAAATATGGACTTTCGCCTCGCCTCGGTCAATATTAATTTTTAGGTACATATCACATCATATTCACCAGCTATAAAGTCCATATCTGTTTCTCAGAGACGTCAAAAGATAACTATTGGTTCAGCAATTTCAGATAGTTGAATTATAAAGGCAGGTGTCCCGAAAAGTTCGGTTCTAGGACCGCTTTTCTTACTAGTATACTAGTATACGTCAATGATTTAGTTGGTAACTTGATAAGTAAATTGCGCGATTGTTTGCAGACTCCACTTCATTAGGATGTACCACTTCAAGCATGACTGATCTTCAAAACATACTCAACCATGACTTAGTAATGATAGATAACTGGTCGAAATTTTATTTTTCTATCTATTTGAGCTTATTTATCGTCGATACCGGTTGTCTATATGACCGACGCCCCTGAAGAGATTAGTTATTTTATGTTGTAGGGGCAGTGCAAGATACAGAAAGCATCCCATTCCAGAGACACTCCTGGTTCTTTTGCATGCTCAGTGTATCGGACTGATACATGGGACCTCGGTTTAACATCTCATCCGAAAGAATATTAGTAATGTTTGTGGAGGAGCGGGGGGCTCGAACTCGGGACCCCTGGTTTACCAGTCCAGTGCATTACCACTGGATCACATCCGCTCCACTGGTCGAAAACAAGGCTTGTCGATTTTAATCCAAACAAAACTGAAGCAATTTTCTTTACATTTAATCCTTAATGCCCAAAAAACCAAATTTGTTATTTTCTGGAACTCATGTCAATTATATCGATCATCACAAACATTTCGGGTCGACATTTAGGAGGGACGGAAAATCGCACAAACATATAGAACAGATAACGAACGCTGCAGCAAAAAGTTTACTAGGAATGTTTAGAAAATTAAAAAGAAGGTCTCTTAAATCAATATGTGTCTTCTTTTTAAGACCTATTTTACAATACGCGTCATTTGCCTCGGATGGCTGTACTATTTACGAAAAAAGACACATTAGATAAAATCCAAAACGAAGCAGCACATATTGTCACGGAATTGACGAAATCTGTTTTGTTATTAAATCTATATAAGGAATAGGTTTGGTTAAATTATAAGAAAGAAGAAAACTTCAAAAGTTGAACATAATATACAAAATGCACAATGGTATAAAACCCGATAACTTAAAAATTCTACTACCAGATCAAGTACAAGATACAGTGCCATACAATCTCAGAAATAATGATGGGTATTTAATTCTGAATATGTGCACTCAATTTTATTTTCTCAACACTCATTTATTCCATCAGCAATTTCTCTCTGGAACGACCTCGACATTTCCATACGAAGTGCCAAATCAATAAAAAGAATTCAAATGTATACTCAAAGACATGTTTCTGGTAAAAAAAGTACCATTGAGAATTTTTTCTGAGGTACCCAAAAATAGATACTACATACTAAACTAAGAAATAAAGCAGCTTCCTTAATTTTCATTTTTTTTATCATTTAACAAATGTTAGCTCTTGTAGATGTGGCTATAAAACAGATGTAAAACATTACTTTTTCAATGTCCTTTATTTTAAGATAAACAAATCAAACTTTTAGAGTGAAGTTAGCCTTGAGATCGGCATTCTACATTCAATGTACAGCTGTGCAATCAACATTCGGCTATGCATTAGAAGATATGCTAATACACAGCTGTGCAATCGAGGTTCATTTCACATTCAATATATAATATTCCCGAATGTAGAGCTATGCAATCGACGTTCAGCTCTACATTCAAAATAAAATGCTTTTGAATGTAGAGCCATGCAATCGACCTTCAGCTCTGAATTTTATTAGCATATCTGCTAATGCAAAGCCGAATATTGATTGCACAGCTGTACTATGAATGTCGAACGTCGATTGCCGATCTCATTGCGAATTTAACTCTAATAAAATGGGAACGGTCTAAATGATACACACTTTCTGCCACTCACGCCATCAAATAGTGATGTTTGATTCTAGCAGATTATTAAGTGTCATGCAAATATTTGTTTTCCTTAAAACATGTCTAAGTGCTAACAAGAACGCTACTTCACAAATATTGCGTTTCAATGTGATGATTTTAATACTCTCAACATCTTTAAAGGATGGTTATTCTGATGATACCAACAATATCAACTGTAAAGACACTACAATATTAGTAGTTATACAAATGAGTTCTATTGAATTATGTTGTTATTGCAAAACCATTATGGAAAGATAACGTAAATGATTCTCATAAAACAAATATATACGGCGCTTTTGTAAATTTCTGCAGTCAAACGGGACTTCTGATGGAATAAAAGCAGCCTCAATACAATCGCTAAATTAATACTTAAACACTTTTTAATGACAGTTCATGTTCTGATGACTTGTTCACATCGTTGAAGTTAATTATAGTCTATACAATGTTAACTTCTCAGAATGTGAATGTGAAGATATCGAAATAAACTAAAGTAAATGTTTAAATATCTCACAAAAGGAACGAACTTAAACACTATTTAAAATTATAATTCTAGTGGCTATGCACATACGACACGTTAAGGAAACTGTTTATTTTACATTAGTATCTGCTGTACAATTAAGTCATACTATATAAGATAGATACAGATAGCAGATATTAAAAGATATTGAAAAAATACCCTCATTTGTTTGACATGAGATCGCTCTGAGACAGCAAATGGAGTCACAAATAACGCAGACGTCACCTCGCTTGAATTAAACAAAACTGCGTGAAAGTGTTTCACACAAATGTCATGGTAGAATTTCCTTTTGGTTCTTTGTTTTATATTTTTTATATTTATATTTAGGTAGTAGGGCATGTTTAAGAAAAAAGGAATTAGCTTTAAATTCATTGACTTACAAGATTATTAAATTCTAATTTTTCTTTAAAGAATTCATTCGATGAATCTGAAGTTCCAGCTGGAATCGGCTCTTCAATCTAACACGTTGAAAAAACTTAAAAACCAAAAAGTTATGAAATGAACCTCCAGCCCTATATTTTAAGCCCACATACTACACGAAGCCTATATGTATATATGTATGCATTTTGTACTGTTCTGAATAGATATATATTAACAATGGGTCGGCTCCTCGTTTATTCCCGTGAGAAAGAAACACATTAAATATACACAGAAAATATCAACTTCTCAAAAACACGGAGTGATCATGCTTGATTTGCACATATATAAGGCATAAAATATGTCTCATTCTTTGTAGCGTCAACTTCCCAAATACACTAACTGTATAAAATCAATCAAGGCAATTACAACTTATTTAGGGTGTTGTCATCTAAAGCATACCGTCCCGTCTATTATGTAGTCTTCTTGGTATTTTTGAGAACAGAAAAAAATCGCAGATCTGTCTCTCCTACACTCTTGCTGAAAATCTCAAACGACTTCTTATAGGAATCGCTTTTCATACAACAGCTTTCGCTTAGAAATACTGACTAATACTGTTTAATTATGACTCTCCACAATACGAATAGTGTATCAGGATACTAGAAACATGAAAATATACTTTTGCTTACCACAATATAAATACCAAAAAGATTACAGATAATTTGGAAAGGTATAATATGTAAATCATCTTATCTCAGAACAAATATATGGGGTGATTGTGTTAAGAGAATGATCCTTGTTGTTTTTAACATTTTCAATATTTACAATAGAATTTCATTTCCTCTAGAAGACTTTCCTGATTTTTTTATATTTACCAGCTGCTTTACCATATAAATATGTGCATGAACCTCCTATATGATACAAATGTTGATTTCCTGGTCATTAAACAGCTGTAAGTGTCAACGCCTCTAAACAAATACAGAAGTTTAACGAAGTTTCTTAAGGGAGTTCTTGAGGATAATACATGTAGTTATATTATGAAAGACCGGTATTTCACAATCCGTAGTTCATACTTCAAATTTCAAGTTTCACACATTATACTTCACACACTCAGAGTTAATACTTCACACTTCTTGATCACTCTTCATTGTTCACCCTTCATTCTTCACAACGGAACTATTTTCTTTTAAAGAATCTTCTTTTAATGTAACTGTGTTTTGTCATAATCTTTTGTAGTAATAAAGTGAAGACATGTTTTAAAGAGAATGTTTTTTTCATGCCCCATTCAAAATTAAATTCGACGAATTAATGATTAAAAAGGAAATGAGACTAATGATGGGAAAAGAGTACTTTTATTATAATAATTTGTGTATATCAATTATAGAAGCTCTTAAGAATGAATGTTTCCTTTTGATGCCTTTATACTTCGGGACAATACACCTAATTATCACTTCTTATTAAATTATCTGTGAAATAAAGGCAAGATACTTTCTAGTTTGCTTTTATGTAACACTTCAATATTCATCTGATTTTAAGGCAATATTTGCTAAAAATGAGTAACGTCTATAGATAGTTAGCTCTGGGTTGTAATGTTAAAAGCTTGAAATATTTTGTTTAAGTGTGAAGTCTGAAGTGTAAAGTGTGAAGTATCAACTTTCGATGTCTGAAGCTTGAAGTATTAACTTTGAACTGGGAAGTTTGAAGATGAAATATCTCCACTGGTCTTTTAGTTCATAGGTGGTTACACAGTTCGTGCTAATGTGTTTAACACTTTAGGACACAAGTGGTAGACAAATAGTTTCATTCAGGCTCAAACCAACCAATTATGTTTACTGACATTGCATTTTACTGATTGCTTAGAAACAAAGCCAAGGATTTCCCGTGTGAATAGTTGTCATTAGTCATCCATTATTATTTAATCATTTTACGCACAATGGGGAGTTATGAAATAGAAGTGAAATTATATTTCATTAAATCGCACGGCGCTTTTTTGAAATTTGCTGACAAATTATTTTATCTTATAAGCATTTGCCGTTGCCTCTTTTTCAGAAATTAATTTTAGTGCCATTTAGAAATTCAGGTCCTACCATATAACGGTAAGCTTACCTATAGTAAGAGCAGACAAGCACGTAAAATGCAGGATCAGTTGTAACGCACTGATCTCGCTATCCAGGCGGCATCGCGAGTTCGATCCACAGCTTCTCAACTAACAGACACTGAAACCGAGGTTTCTAATATCAGTGCTATGTACTGAGAATGTAGAAGAAGCATGAGTTGTTACTGAACATCCCTCAACCTGAAATAGTTTAACTCTTCATAGGGCTTCGGCCATATGGGAAACCGGTACCATTGATAAAAAACCACAAATGCACAGAATGCAAAAATGGCGGAGATCGGTTGTGTAGGTACTTAATATCTGAACACGTCACTTTTTAAGCTTTACAGGTACCCGGGAACATTTCAGTATGTCGGCAAATGTGCTACTTGCGTGCTATTTGATGTATTACACAAGTCTTTCTGCACTTGTTACAAACAAGAAGTTTTGTTTTTCTCGTTTTTTAATCACTAGTTTTGCATGTAATGCATATGGCCCCTCGAGGTGCAGCCAATCATGAAGCACGGAGCATTATTTGAACAATACTGGCATAGAATCACACAATAATACATCATAACAAATCTCTGACGACTCAGTCTTGTTATATTGTTGTTGACAATGACATTTTAAAAAAATGTCTGAATAAGTCTAGATTAAACATCTGACCACGGGATTGGAAGCAAACAATGGCCACAGTGGAGGTTCACTGGGCAGTGATTCATGCACAATTTCAGAACCCCAGGCCTTCCGAATTTAGACTTAAGTGTTTTAAAGATTTTCCATGAAAATGTACCCCTTAGGAGGAGCAAATAATTGACCATGCAAAATTTCAGAACCCCAGGCCTTCCGAACTTAGACTTTAGTGTTTTAAAGATTTTCCATGAAAATGTACCCCTTAGGAGGACCAAATAATTGACCATGCAAAAATTCAAAACCCCAGGCCTTCCGAATTTAGACTTTAGTGTTTTAAAGATTTTCCATGAAAATGTACCCCTTAGGAGGAGCAAATAATTGACCATGCAAAATTTCAGAACCCCGGGCCTTCCGAATTTAGACTTAAGTGTTTTAAAGATTTTCCATGAAAATGTACCACTTAGGAGGAGCAAATAATTGACCAAGAAGCATAATTTAAACAACGTAATTAAACATACTTTTATAGAGGATTAAAAGACAATACTATATACCAGAAGTTCATAATAATAATAATCTCAGCCATAATAATGGTGTCTGAGTTTGTGTATATAAGGCTATGTAAAACATCTGAGCCCCGGGATGGAACCTTTGGACAACTTTTAAAAATAAATAGCGTACCTGTTGTTTAAAAAAAGATGTTGGCAATTTATTGAAAAAAGGTCGTAAATCAAATATGAAGTCAGATATCATCCCTCAGTCCATGCATTCTTCAGAAAATATCTACACAGATATATATGCACTGCAAATTATTATTACTCATTCAGATGTTCGTCTCTGTCAAATATAATTCTAATCTCACCTGACTTAATGGTTTTATAAGGTATTGAGAAACACAACTAATTTTTCTAAGACTGACTAAACTAGTGTTACTTGATATGTATTCATTCACATTGTGAAGACCTACTGACTACTTACAAAAAGCAAACAAAATGAAAAGCCAAAAGTGAGGAAGAAACGAAATATGATTATAAACATGGCTGAAATTTACCCCATCCACTTATTATGGGGGATGTTATAAACGTAAACTTCAGTATAAATATTCGGGGCTTCTAATTAGCTACAATTAGTTTTATTCATGTAACTATTCTGAACAAAGTGTACTTTTCTGATCGAAGTGTGATATAAAACAAAATAGTAAGGGTGAAACATATAACAGAAAATACCATTGTAGAAAATATGGTATAATATAAACATAATATGGTTTAAAATTTTTATTCTTATTTTTCTACTATAAGCATAATAATACAGATTTTCGTCTGTTTTTGTATTGGCGGTTTGTCTCGGGCAAGATCGAGCAAAGATTAGTTGGCTGTAGCAGACTTTAAAATCTTTAGACTAAACAGTGATCCATAGAACTGAAATGAGAAGTCTCCCAATTTCAGTTTCAATGTAATAATCATAGATTATGATGACATGTATGTAGCTTTAGCTATGCGTTTTTATTTATGTTATCCCGTTTCTTTCAGTCTTGTTACACGAGAACAGTTTTCCACATGTACTGGTTGCGATTGTTATTCCGACTGGGTCAAAATTATTCGGCCAATTTTCCATATTGTTTTACGCAGATCGCTGCAAAACATCTAGGCTGTCAGAAATGTATTTTATAGAATTATCATTTTAACAGACAATGTACCAGATAGGATTAAAGAACAAGATAAGATCATAAATATGTATGGGGTGGCATCACTATGACTGCCAGAACACAGCTACATGTGACTTGCCAGTATTACCGTGACAACATGTTGGTTCCGCATGTTGTTCCGTTTGCTCAACGTCATCGCCAAGAACTCAACTTCCAGGATGATAACGCCAGGGACAATAGGGCAAGACTTGTCACTGACTTCCTGGAAGAGCACCATATCCTTACTTTATCAAGTAACTGAAGATGCCATGAAGAAGTTAAATTTTAGGTTAAAATGTGTGAATGAATATGTTTAATTGATTAAATAAACATCAAAATGTTGTGGTTTTCTTTATTACTCGCAATAACAATATTACCTACACTATTTCCTGCTTTTTATGAACAGTTTATAGAACAATGTGGCAAGAACTACTCCGCCGAACAATGCGAGAAGAGTATATTTGTTTATTTGGAAATTGCTTAAAAAGGAATTTTTTATTTTCAAAGTCTAGTTGTTTTTATTTTCCTAATGATGCATATTACTGTTTAAAATCTGTAACAGTAGTGTCTTGCAAAAGGTTCCATGTATTTCTATTTGAATGTTTTATACCTAAGAGCAGATAACTCGCAAAAGCATGGATAAAACTTCGAGGGAGGGAAAGCATGTCAGGCACATCTAGCTTCAGATCTAGTGCAATGTTTCCATATCGTCTACACACCATGTGGACACTTACCCCCCGAAGCAAGTCGTTGCGAAAATTATTGATTTTATCCCTCTTTGTAGTTACTGATAAAATCCAATACTGATGCTTCGAAGAAAAAACTCCTATAAGGAGAGGTACAGATGGATCTGCAGAGCTGGACATACAATAGAAAATGTTGATGAATGAATCAACAGGAATACATGTCTCGATCTGAGACGGAACTTAGTCTGCCTTTTCTATGTATGCGGTAATTTTAACTATGGAGAAGGATGCGTATTTAACTATTTGGCATATTGTATACATCGCTATGATCATTCCAACCGTACTTGGAAACGGACTTATAATTTGGTGTGTCATAAAATTTGAAAAACTTCGTTGCAACATGAATGTTCTTGTAGCCAATCTAGCTGTTTCAGACTTGATTGTTGGAGTGCTTTTAATTCCTTTGGATTATGTGGCAGATATATTCCACTGGAAAACTTACAGATATGTTTGTTTGACAACTATGTCCCTCTTTGTGCTAAGTATGGGATCGTCATGTTACAACCTGCTGCTGATATCTGTCGAACGATTTATCACCATAGTGTACCCATTTTCTGTACATGCGCTTTTGTCTAAACCAAGATTTATTTTTATGATTTCTTTCGGTTGGATAGTTGGGATTTTAAATGTATCCATACCGTTTTATGGTGTTGACACATTCAACGCAACTACTTTATGTCTCAATACAAATGTTTGGCCAGAAGCATATAGGGCATACCTTGACTGGATTTTGATATTTGCTCTGATTATCAATTTTGTGTGTTACATGATCGTTATGCTTATTGCTAAGAGAAAGGCTCTGTCAAACACAACTGTGAGAGGTGATCTCCAAGTACACTCCAGGGCCAAGAAGGACTTCCATCACTTTATTACAATGGTGATAGTTCTAGGCTTTTTCATGATTTGTTGGTTACCATACGCATTATTAGGGATTATTGTGACATTTAATGATTCTATGTACTTAGAGTTTGTGAAACGTTGTACATTATTACCTGGATTCTTAAATTCTTCAATTAACTGGATCATCTATGGATATAGGAACAAGGATTATAGAGAAGCGTTTAAGAAAACTTTGAAAATGGTTCCAATGAGAAGAGCTGGCGGACATATGCATGTTGATTCATTTACACTTCATTCAAGTAATCGTTTTTGAAAAGAAAACATCTTTAATGCTATCTAGATCAGATATAATGATTTTAGTTGTTGGAAGGTGAGACGTAAACAATCTTCTTTATTCAAGGTTTCCGTTCGATTATTCAACGTGTATTTGGTTTTGAAAGTAGCGTGGCAATGGTGATACGAGTTAAGTATTATAAGAACTTAAAATGTGGTGTCAATTTTTTTATGAATGATACAAGATTACAGTGGAAGAACATTAGCAAAGAACAGTTTTAAATGAAATTGCACTTTGAGGGTATAAAGACTATGACAACTTGTTTGAATATCATAACCATTTCAATAAATAAAGCTCTGTTTAGTAATAGAATGTTGGAAGAAACGTTTTGATGCACATGGCACTGTATCGGATCCATTAGATATAGAACAATCAAATAGTACTAGCAAAATTGCGATATAAAAGTGAATGTAGGTTGTAATCTTTTATGAGTGTTGTATTTCATATAATTAGGACACATTGAGGCTTTGTTCTATGATCTTACAAAAACTAACGTTATTTTCTATCTTTCAAGACATAAATGCAAATAAGCCTCTAAATATATTCTTCTCCGACTTCACTGCTCTTTTTTATGAGTTGTTCATTTTTTAAGAACTTAACTACCCATTTTTGTTTCTTTAAATAGTTATAATAGTTTAAACAATAATATGGGCTAATTGCAAGGAAAACACCATTTGCATTATTGTCTGATAAGTGCTTCTTTTACGTGTTTACCTGTAAAGAATGTGACAGACTTTTTAAGTAACACATGTGGTATTAAAATATTAGAATAGTTTGTTGAAATCTAAAATTGTAGCTTTAAAACGGACTTCTATAATAGCTTAAGCACCAGATCAATTAAATATGTTTTGATTTTGTTATTGCCTCCCAAAAATAAAGCATTTAGATCTGAATGATGTTCGTGAAGTTGGCTGCCAGGGACCTAGCGGCCTAACCGTAGCGGCCTAAGATATACATTGTTTATCAAAATAAATATAATTCCTATGAACTAAGTGTCAACGAACAACAACAATAAAAAGGTGTTTGGTGTGGTTTTTACAAATTCAAAAAGCGTCCTTTTATGATTTGTTATATGATGGCTGCTAGCGGCTCGCTCAGCGGCCTACCGGCCTAAGATCTACATTGTTCATCGAAATAAAAATTATATCTATGAACCAAGTGTCAACAAACAACAACAACAGGATGTGTTTGGTGTGTACTTGTACAGATTTAAAAAACGCCCTTAATGATTTGTTAACTGAAGGCTGCTAGCGACCCAGCGGCCTAAAGTATACAATATAAAAATGATATCTATGAAGTAAGTGTCCACAGACAATAACAATAAAAGGGATTTTAAATGTATTTTTGCAAATTTAGAAAAAGGCCTCTTTTCATGATTTGTTAATTAAAGGCTGTTGGCAGCCCAGCGATGTATTGTCGCAAATTAAAAAGAAGCAAAAACGTCTTTTAATGGTGTTATCTTAAGGCTAATAGTGGTTCAGCGGCCTAGCGGCCTAAGATAAACATTGTGTATCAAAATAAATTTAATATCTTTGGAATTAGTGTCAAAATCATCAACAGTTAGGTGGGGTTTGGTGTGTATTTTCATAAATTAAGAAAAGCATCTTTTCGTGCTAGAAGTCCAGCGGCCTAGCGGCCGAGATATACAGTGTAAATCAAAATAAATTTAATATCATTGGACTAAGCGTCAAAAAACAACAAAAATAAACGTGGTTGGTGTGTATTTTTTGCAAATAAAAAAGAATCTTTTCATGTTTTATTATGTTTTGTTTTGTTATCTGAAGGCTGCTAGCGGCCCAGCGACCTAATATATAAAATGTGTATCAAAATAAAAATGATATTTTTGAACTAAATGTCCACAAACAACAACAATTAAAGGTGATTGGGGTGTATTTTTGCAAATAAAGGCTGCTATCCGCTTAGCGGCCAACGATTAACCTTGTCTGTCAATATTAAAGAATAATATATTTGTAGTGTCAACTAAAAACAACAATAAAAGGGGCTTTGGATGTTTTTTTTTCAAATTAAAAAAAGTTTTTTTTTATGAAAATAATTATTTGCCTATCAGCCCACATTGACCCAGCGGCTTAAGATATACATGGTGTAACACAGTATTTTTGAACTCGGTTCAAACAAACAATATAGAAAAAAGAAAGGATTTAAGGTGTACGTTTGGAGATTAAAAAAGAGTTTTTTCACGAAAAGACGTACACTCAACAAAAGAAATTAAGGGTCAAGACTTAGGTTCATAGATTTTTTAAATGCAAAAATGTTCATGTAAAAGTTAAATTGTGTTTTGCTTTAGACACACCAGTACTTGTGTATATATGTGTTTGTCTACCTACAACAACTCAGTTATCCCGTGCAAGTCCATGCAAACACACCCACCCCTCAAAATCATGTGAAAATAAAATCTGTAGAATAAAGTCAACGTGACAGGAGCAGGTTTTAATTTGCATTTTTGATTCGAATCATCTGTTACACTATAGAACTGATTAGTGTGAAGAATATTTGATGCTTAGAAGACACATGTCGGAGGCTGAGATAGCCAGAGCTGGCTGGGCAAACGCAGCGCGAGGTGGCCTATCAGCATGGTGTTAGCCAAAGTGTAATCCAAAGACTTTGGCAAAAGTACCTGGACACAGACGGCCGTCGCAAGACGTCCTCAGAGTGGACGTCTAAGGTCAACATCTGCTCGGGAAAATCGTGCCGTCGTTGTCCTGGCAAAACACCATAGGTTTGACTCGGCTGTTGCTCTATTTAAAGACTCCCAAACTGCTTCGGTGTTCGAATCTCGGCACAAACATATCGCAACAGACTCCACAACGCTAATTTACGTGCTCTCCGTCCTGTGGTACATCCTCCTTTAACGCCAAGACACCGTGCGGCCCGTCTAGCACTTTCGTAATGTGCTATTCACCGACGAGTCCAAATTTTGCCTGGACTTCCATGATGGACGTCGGGGTGAATGGCGTCAGCGGAAGAAGCGCTTTAGCGAGTGTTGCATATCCGAACATGACAAGTTTGGTAGTGGCTCTGTTATTGTTTGGGCGGGCATTTCTTACGATGGGGGTATAGACCTTCACGTGTTTGTGAACGGCACAGTTACTGCTAAACGCTTTATTGACGAGATTCTCCGACCTCACGTCATTCTATATGCTGGTGCAATCGACCAGGAATTCGTGTTAATGGACGACAATGCTACAGCTAACCGTGCGAGAATCGTCAACCAGTACCTTGACGACCAAGGTGTTGAACGTATGGAATGGCCAGCTATGTCTCCAGACATAAACCCAATAGAACATGCCTGGGACATGCTGCAGCGCCATATTTCCGCACGACAACGTCAGCAGTCACCCAGAAATGAGCTGGCTGCTTCCCTTACTGAGGAATAGGGTCTAATACGCAGCTTCCAGACCCGTGTCAAAAAGGTTATCCGAGCACGAGGAGGTCATATCCGTTTCAAAAATTTAACTGGTTTCCCTATTTCTTATAATAAGCCATTGTGTTTACCCCTATCCACCAAGTCTCAAACACTTTAAAACTGAGGTTGTGTTTTAGGATTAATCGTGCCACTGTCTCTGTGAAACACATGTTACTTTTAGTTTAAATTGGTCACAGATAATAAATAATAAATAATAATATATTTTGGTTAGATATAAACTTCAGCAAGTAAAAAAAGGTATGTCCTAAAGAACTGCTGTCATAAGTCCTTGATCCTTAATTTGTTTTATTGAGTATATTTGCTATCCTAAGTATGCTAGTGGCCCAGCGGTCTTAAATATACAAAGTGTATGAGAATGTATCAGTGTTAAAACAGTATTTCTGAACTCATTTCCAACAGTTTTTACAAAAGAGGTTGGAGTTTATTTTTGAAATTTAACAATGGCAATTTTTTTTCATGAAAAAGTGCTTGAAATCTGTTAGTTGCCAGGGGCCTAGCGGCCTAGGAGTTACACTGTATATCACAGTACGATAGAATTTCTTAGTTTTAACACATAGACTAAACAAAAGGTATTTAGAGCATAGTTATCAAATTTAAAGTAAAAACAAGGATAGTTCGTGAAAAGAACAGCTCAGCGGTCTGAGATAGACGTTCCGTTTCAATGTAAACGCAGTATTTCTGCACTCAGTTTAGACAAACGACATAATCTATTTATTCCTCATCATTAAAGAAAAGGGAAGACATAAAGAAAAAAGGAAGGAAAGAACGAAAGATAAAAGGAAGGAAGGAGGGAAAGAAAGAGAGGAAGAAAGTCGGTCTGTTGGTCGGTCATCCGGGCGGCGGGTCGATCAGTCGGTCAGACAGTAAGTGAGCGAGCCACTCTACAAGTAAGTAAGTAAGTTAGTAAAAATATAAATATATATTTAAAGTAGGTCGGATTAAAAATATTCGTATTAACTTGATTAAATTGATGAATATCTGACCGACCGACCGACTCACTCACTCACCCAATGACTCACTCACTCACTCGAATTTCTTTCTCTATTTTTATTTTCTTTCTTCCTCTTTTCTTTCTTTTCTTTTTAAGATTATGAGAGATAGAGTATGTTATTTGTTGAAACTGAGTTAAGAAATAATTCTTTTGAAACTATGAAACACAAAGTATATCTCAGGCCGCAGGACCGCTGGGCCGCGAGCAGCCTTAAGGTGGCAAAAACACTGACAAATATTCTTTTATAAAAAAATCGTCATCTTTAAAGTTGCAAATATACACCCAAAAGCCCATTTGTTTATGTTGTTTGTTTGAACTACATTGTATGTGATAGGCCGCTGGGCCACTAGCAGCCTATAAAAAGTAAAACTTCATGAATAACCTTTTATTTTGAATTACAAAAAAAGACACCTCAAATCCCTTTGTTTATTTTGTTTGTTTGCACTGAGTTTAGAAATACTATTTTTACTGTAACACTCTATGTATATCTCAGGTTGCTAGGCCGCTGGACCGCCAGCAGTCTATAAAAGTAAAACTTCTTTTCATGAAAAACTTTTTATTTTAAATTTACGAATATACACCAAAGCCTTTTTGTTTATGTTGTTTATTTGAACTAAGTTCAGAAATACTATTTCAGCTGTGACACTCCGGGTCGCTAGCAGCCTAAAATAGCTCAAACGACACTTCATGAAAAATCTTTTATTTTGAATATACAAATGGACACCCCAAAACCCCTTTTTGTTTCAACTGAGTTCACAATACTTTTTAAACTGTGATACACTACATATATCATAGGGCGCTAGCAGCCTTAAAAGCAAAAACTTCTGTTGATGAAAACCTTTTTTTTTAATTTGCAAAAGGACATCCCAAACACCTTTTGTTTATGTTTTTTGTTTGAACTTTGTTCACAAATACTTTTTTAATTGTAATACTCTCTGTATATCTTAAGTCGCCAGCAGCCTTAAGATAGCAAGTTCTTCTTAGAACCACCTTTTTTGAATTTGGAAAAGTACACCAAAAACCCCTTTTGTTTATATTGTTAGTTTGAAGAATGGGTTCAGAAATGCTATTTTAACTGTGATGCACTTTGTACATCTAATACGCTAGCAGCCTAAGAAAAGCAATATCTTCTTTCATGAAAAAAACTTTTTTTAGTTTTCAAAAGGACACCCCAGTCCCCACTTGATTATATTATTTGTTTGAACTGAGTTCAGAAATACTATTTTTACTGTGATTCAATATGTATAACTTTGATCGCTTAGCCGCTGGGCTGCTAACTAGCCTTTCCTATAAAACCCCTATTTTTTTAACTTGCAAAAGTGCACCCCATGTTTGTTTGAACTGAGCTCAAAAACACCATTCAACTTTGATACATTATGTAAACCTTAGGCCGCTGGATCGCCAGCAGCCTTAAGAAAGCAAATACTTCTTTTAATGAATTTTTTTTCATTTATAAAAATACACCACAAAACTCTTTAATTGTTGTTGTTTGTTGACATTTAGTTCAAAGCTTCTATTTCTACTGTGAACACAATGTATATCTTAGGCCGCTAGTTCATGAAAATTCCTCTGTTTTTTAATTTGCAAATATACATACAGAACCCCTTTTAAAGTTTCAGCTTTAATTAAGAAAATAATGGCAATTGAATAGCTATATACTATTAAAAGAATAGGTTCGCCGTTTTGTCGAATAAACAGCGCGATCTCAAGCAATTCTGTTTAATGTCGCCGAAGCACTCATATATGAGCATCTAAAGTTGATATTTCCTTTTTTGAAATAAACACTGATATGTATGAAAATAGAGAAAATAGCCAAAAAAGTACCGAAAATCACCTAAGATTAAAAATAGAAATGCTATAAATAGATTTTGCTAAATTTATTATAAGTAGATTTTGCAAAATTTAACCGAACGATTACAGTCTTGCACTCTGTGATATAACTAAGCTGAAATGGATAGTTTTGAAGTTTTTGATGAATTCAAATCAGCGCCTGTGACGCTATCAACCCGTCATGCACCAATATAATCGGCGGATTCAGTGGGAGAACAAAGCGAACCGATCTTTGATGATAGCTCCATCCAAACTCATTTGATGGATGGACGATTCAATGGACCGCTCCGTGAATGTTTTTCTCCTCTCCTCGCGATACTCCAATTAAACTCCAGGGAAATGTGCTAAAAGAGCAGCTATTTTCTTTTAAAATATTGCAGGCCATGTATCCTTCAGGGCTGTTTGGGGAAAAGTCAAATTACAGATCATATTCTCAACTGTGTATTACACTAAAACTAACTTCAAGAATGTAGTTTACATGCTATTGGATTGTAGGAATGCATCAACTGCACATGAATAATTTGATCTTTATTATTCCCCGCCGCATAGCCGATATAGGAATGGTCTTAATGCGTCCGTCTGTCCGTGTGTGTGTGTGTGTGTGTGATTGTGTGGATTTCGTGTCAGTTCTTTAACTTCTAAACCCTTGGAAGGAATTTCATGAAATTTTGGTCAAATGTTTATCCCATAAAGACGATGTGCAAAACCTATGTTCCTACCTGGTCAGCTCAAGGTCAAGGTGTTCTTGAAAATGAACCAAATTATGATTTAGAACATGATAAAATCTTAATTTGGGAGTGGGGGGGAGAACCTTTGTTTCAACCGTGCCGGCTCAAGGTCACGGTAACCAGTGGTGTTCAAAGGTTTAGGCCATGCATTTCGTGTCTGCTCCGTGAAAACAATTTCTTGGAACTTTGGTCGTGCCAGTCTGGCGAATTCACTCTCCCATACACCGACCTTTTCCTGTCATGGATTGTACTATCACATCAATTAATGGTGTGGAACATTTTCCATACATACATAAACAAATTTGTCACCTTACATTTCCTTTCAACCATCAATAACTTTCTCAACATTTGCTAATGCATTGAGGCATATTGCTGTCCTTCAGACTGCCTTGTGAAATATGTCTTCAAAGAGGGTGGCACAAAATTTTTGAAAGGTCACCAAGGTGGCGCAACGATTAGTCTTTGAAACGCGAAATATCGAATACATTATCTAAATGTTTTATGCGTCCGTGGTTCTTTACTACAGTTAATATAAGCATGGTCAAGCCTGTTGTTGAAGTATAATACAACTGTACTTTAAGGAAACTCTTGTGTGTAAAAGCATTTGAACATGTTGCGACGGTTCACTATTCTAATTTACATGCCTTTTTGAACATTCCGGTATCGAAAACATTATAAAAGGTAGTAGAGTAGTCAGTTTACAGATAAATAAGATCATGTCCTTCTCTCGCTACAGGAATGGCTTTCAAATGCAAATAGATAGATCCTCTAAGCAAGCGCTTGCGTGGGTCCCCATCTTGTACTTTTAGATTAAATCTATCTGAAGTAGGTACTGTTAACTGGATACATAAAATTCTTAAATTAGTATGTTAAAAATCCTATTCTGCTAAATTGATAAAATAAATTAATATGAATGATCTTTCAAACTATGTTGCAAATTGAAACTGAACAATAAACTTTTGCAAAGATGTTTTGACGTGGACACGTGTTGCAACTTTATACGTTCTGAATGTGTTGCATTCGAAAATACAACAAACTTACCTGTACAAGAGATTCAAAAAACACAACAAACTTATCTCTACCAGAGACTCAGAAAAGACAACAAACTTACCTGTACAAGAGATTAAAAGAACACAACAAACTTACCTGTACATGAGATTCAAAAACACAATAAACTTATCTCTACAATAAGATTCAAAAACATAACAAACTTACCTCTACAAGAGATTAAAAAAACACAATAAACTTATCTCTACAATAAGATTCAAAAACACAACAAACTTACCTCTACAAGAGATTAAAAAAACACAACAAACTTATCTCTACAAGAGATCAAAAAACACATCTCTACAAGAGCGAT
This sequence comes from Cyclina sinensis, assembly GCA_012932295.1. Classification (NCBI taxonomy): domain Eukaryota; kingdom Metazoa; phylum Mollusca; class Bivalvia; order Venerida; family Veneridae; genus Cyclina; species Cyclina sinensis. The sequence continues at coordinate 4,011,777 of JAAONU010000001.1, forward strand.
TAAAACACAACAAACTTAACTCTACAACTGAGAGTGAATTATAATTGGCAAGCCATATTTTCTCTTATGCATGTTTTCTGATACACATGTATTACACATTTAACAAACCTCGTCAAATCTGAAACAAAGACATTTGAGATGCCAGCTTCCACTTTAAATACGGTAAGACATAAGAATTAACATAGATTTTAAAATAGGACAAAATGATTTATCGATTATGTATACACCTTTTTTAATATGACTCGTAAATTTCATCTGTTATCTATATACGATTTATTGTGTGGCAAAGACGATTTGAGTGACGAGGAGAACAATTCTCTTTTTTCGTGTGTACATTTATGTATGTGTGAGTGTTTGTGCTCGCACGCTTTGTCTGTATCTTGTTTACAATCTGTGTAAATGAATACAGTACTATTTTTTCTCTAAAACGTATCACTGTATATAGTTTTTCATATATCAAAAAGTAAAAAAATCGAGTGTTAAAATACGAAAGTCTTTGCTTGAATATATAGTATGTGTCACCAATTGTAAACATATAATGTCAGGGAAGGGCCGCAATAAAATACTGGTAGAACTTGTGGCCCAACCCTTTGACTTAACATGTATTTTCTTTATTGGAATATGATAAAATATGTTTGCAAATTACATGCAGTAATATATGTTTAAACTAACCAAACGGCTTCCACTACTCAGAAAATATGCATCGAGTGCAATCAATGCAATTACAGTTCCTTGTGTGTACTTCCTCTAACATACCTGTTAATTCTCACGGAGACAGATTATTAAAAGCTGCAACACCTTATTTATTTTTAGTACACTTTGTTTATTGTTGATTTTCTTTCAGCAAAAGTGCACGTAAAGTCCAATTTATTTCTTTATTCAAAACAATACGACAATTAGAATAGCTATAGAAAAAGGTATGAAAAAAATAGAATTTTCAATGACGAGAAAATATATACCTACAACTTCATTTCTGCAATATTTTTAACAATCAGCAAGCCAAATCTACTCTTTATTACCAGTAATTATTTTCAGAAAGTGAGCTTCTTATATTTCAGTATTTTCGTTTTGCCATAAAACTTGTATTATTTGATTATACCACCTGGTTCAGTAAATTTTGAAATAAATAAAATACTGCCTGAATTTATCAATCGCAGTTAGCTCCCTTGCAAGTTGCAACCGCAGAGCAACTATGAAATATAATTTATCAAAATTGAGTCCGAAGGCTTCGGATTTCTTTTGCTGTTTTAAAGCTCATTCCTATCCTTTTATCGTCTCGCCTCGGCGAGAGGAGAAGATATCCCCATTTGAAGTGTAAATCACGAGATTTCATCAAAATTTTAAAAGAATATTTGGCAGTTTTAAGCCACAAACTAAAACACAATTTTCCAATAACCAAATAAAAAATTCAGAAACAATAAAAGGTTCATACTAAATTGGAAGAAATACACAACTAATTCTGAAAATGTTTAAAGAGACAGAATGACAGTTCGGACTTCGCTCGGAAAGTGAAGCAAATCACTGGTGAAAACATAGAATCAAATAAGCCAGTAAAGTACTGTATTGATTACTCAATCACATTATCACCATGAACAAAACAAATATCCGAATATGTATCAGGAGAGAGTAATATTTTGATTACTTCCACCTAATTTCGACAATTCACTTTAATTCATGCAGCCATAGCAGTTAGTCTCACTTATATCACCTCCGAAGGTGAAGCGAAATTATAGGCTGACATTTTATAGTTGTTCACCTTCTACGTCTCACTTTGATTTGCGTCTGCTTACACGGATTCGCCCAATCGTATGCAGTCCGGCACATATTTTCGCTCGTTTGTTCCATATTTTGCAGAGTTTACAACAAAAATGATGCCGTTATGGTAAAATATAATAACCATACCACCCTCTTTCATCTAAGAAAAACACACAGATAATATAAGTTTTGTATCTGTTTATCCGCCATTTTATTTAAATTTTGGCGATCGGAATTCCCCGGCCATGAAGGCAATGATGTGTTTGTTGCAGAGGAAATTATCCGATGCGTTACTTCCGCGAAATTTTCGCTCGGTAATATGCAGTTTAAAATTAGACTTAAAGGTTGAACAGCTACAAAATATCAAATCTATAAAAGCGGTTCAACACTTTAAACTTAATAGATTAGGCTACCATAGCAGTTTATTCTAGCGCAGTGTGATTTTAATGTTAGAACTGTGAACAACTAAATTGTATTGTCAAATCTTTATGCAACCTTACGTTTGTATTCAAACTGGTTCGGCTGTATTTGGGGGGGATTAGAGAGTATGGCACTAATAAGATAGGTTAAAATATCAGTATGTGCTAAATATCCTCAAAATGTACGTCTATTTGTAAATTGTATTATTATATATTTATTGTAAAAGTGATTATAATCTAGCAGAAAATATAAATATTCTTGATATGATAAAAATTTAGAAGCAGTACCGTTACATTTAGAAGCTCATGTCATACAGTGAATAATTGAACAGGGCGGTTGTACAAAATTGATGGAGAATTTTATCTTTGTTCCTAATCTGAAGATTCAAAAGAAGATGAAATTAGACATCAGATAGTAATATATTCATGCCATTTTTTTCAAATAGCCAATAATTTAAGAAATACGGTAGTTTAATGTCGAATGTCATTTGTGATAATGCACATATATATTTTTGTTCGGAACAGAGAGATCAAATTATATTGGGGAAATGAATGATTTTTAATGGGATAGATAAATACGGATTCGTTTATAAGCGATAACCCTTATACCAAACGTACCAGTTTGTGTACTGATATATTATAAAGTTGTGATTTGTATGATATTGTGTTTGGGCCGGAGGCTTAATTATTATGCAATAAAGTGAATTGTGAGTATACAACTCACAGTCATTGCTTCCGTTGTTTCCACCACAAAAAGTAATGTAGAAGTTCACTGATAGGAAGGTGCAATTTTCCTGTTTCAGATCGAAACAAAGCTCTTAATATGACTGCATCAAGAAAAAGAACTTGATACGATAGGAAGTGATTTGTAAGACACGTTTATCTAGAAAAACACTGACAAATCATTTGTATTTACGCAATGTCTTGATGTCTAAAAGGTTACCTTTATCTGCATTTACTTCCTTCATTTCAAATTGTGGAAACTTTTCTGTGGTTAATTATTTCTACAATGCCTTGGATGGATCAGTAATCGGCCTTGACTGTCCGGACAATTATTATAAATTCTTTATAACACTGAAATTCTTATCAGTTAAGTCGTAGGAAGTTCCCTCGTCATAGCTAACTTGACAGTTCTTTTTTTATATCGCTAATTATGTTTATTGCGCTACTTTTTCTTTAATGCTGTATTTATTTCCAGATTTGCACTTCTCTTTTTTATCTCATTCCCACGACTTTGGCACTCGTTATCACGACTACAAACTCGTTCTTTCAAATTAGTATCTCACTCTCTCGTTGGAATGAGATAAAAACAATAGAATTGCAATATAAAAAAGGAGTTGTGCATGTCACCTCTGTGCCACTCTAATCTCCTCTTTATCATGAAGAATATAAAACTCATGTGACAGGAATGCGCTGAAATATATACATAACTACAATAACTACACTTTGTCCCAATCATTGCTTTGAAGTTTACTCATAATCCAGCCAACGCTAAGTGAGATATCCTAACCATATTCAAATTTGAACAAAACCAGGGATCTTTATTTTTCTTCTTTAAGTATAGTTGTAAGCACGTACACATAGAATAGAATATTTACGGCTTTACATATTTTCATATATTTATACTTCTAGGTTGGCAGAGATGATAAAAAGAATGGTCTGCAGCTTCCATTAAGGCACGCACTGATCCAGACAACTACTCTGACATTGAAAGTGCCTTTGAAACTGCTTGATTATTGAAATATATGTTTTATAAACAATAAAAAAGGAGAGAGAGAAAAATGCACAAATTCTGTATAATATATTATTATGCAGTCTTTAACCGGTACTCCAACCGACAAATCTAAGGTGTTAAAAACGGAACCATTACCGCATTTGTCCTATTGTGTATTTTCCATTCTTTAGCAATATTTGTGTATTTTATATTTTTTATAATCGAACAATACAAAGCGTTTTGATGATTAAGCACCGTATTTTCCCGTTCGCTAAATATGTAATCTACCGATAATTCCGCTGTTATCGCATTCAATTTATGCTTGTGAAAGAATCACCAAATATCTGCAATAAACAACTTAACATGCGCTGAACTTTACCATGTGCATAAAATAAGATGAAATTAAACGTTGACAACTTCCTTTTTGATCTGTATTTGCACGCGCTAACCGCCTAGTTTATAATTATTTACTACAATAGGCGAAGTAAACCGGACTTGAAATCAGTATGTATTTTTGTTGTTGTTGTTTTTGTTCTTTTCTGTTTGTTGTTGTTTTTGTATTGTGCGTATGTGTGAGCGTTGTGTGTTTTTCAATCTGTGACTCATTTATTTCTTTCTGTATTGTATGATATGTCTGTAATATTTTGGAAATTAACAAAGACACAACCCTTGTAAGAGTATAGTTCTAGCCTAGCGACAAACAAGTAAATAGTATAAAAGTTAAAAACCCGGACTTTATTTCGAAGCGAGAATGTTTTCGTCAGTACCCTGGTAAGAATGAACGCAATGTATGACATCTTTGAATTTTATTGTAAGTGATATTTGTTATATTATTTTACAGAACTAAAACTTTTAAACGTATCATAAAGTCTGTAGAAAAATGTTAGAGCATTTTAAAGACTAAAAGTTCAAGTGTTATCAGTCATACAATGTTTACAAGCTGTTTGTACTTATGTCTGAGATTTTATTGTACAGTTGTCTTTCTTTATACATAAATACAAGTACCACCATTTGAAAAGAAAATGAGGCATTTATAAATGTTTTTTGTTCATTTATCAGTCACAAGACCTTTATTGTGCTGAATTCGACAGAAATATTTAGCTCAATATAGGGTCCCGATTCAACCCTATACAAAAAGACGATACATTTTTGACAACTGTGATGATACCAGGAACTTTCACTTAAATTTGACGGAACGAAAGCTGTTGGCTATTGAGTAACAAATGAAAATGCATTACTTATTTAACCTTATAATGAAACATACGTAGATGAATGTTATTGTTGGTTTTGTGTAAAGTTCTGCTAATTGTGCAGTCATTTCTGAAAAACGAAGCTGAAATAAAAAAATGACAGGACCTTGTGATTACTATTGTCATTAAAGTTGTCTCCAAGTGTATTGTTTACTTATTAGAGTGCACTAGCTTCCTGTTATCCGACAGATCGTGGGATAATAGGCCGATGACAACAACAACAACAACAACCATAATATGATAACTGAATCAAGATATTTAAGATGGGTTTTCTACCGTATATTTATTTAGCTGAATGTTTCCTGAAAGGGAACTTTTGTAAAAGTGGAGTCTGCTCTTCTTAATATTGTTTTGTAAGTTGAAGCATTAAGTGTAAGGCGGAAGGAACATAAGTAGTTTTATAAAAAAAAGTATATTTCTTCACATTTTGTTTTCGAAAGAAAGCGAACAGCTCTTTTAAAACTCGTCGGCGGGCTTGATAACAAATATTTGATATCTAACGATTTTCACATAATTAAAACAAAAGGATTTCAACTGTGAAGAAAACAGACTAAATACAGAATTTCATTTGGCTCTACCCTGTCTGATTTCAGAATTGGATGGTCATAATGGATTCAAGGAACCAAAACAACAAAATCTTGGAAGATATGAACGCTGAGAAAATAGTGGAGTACACTCCAGCCATTGTTTATTCGGCTTTGGTTATAGTGATTGGCATTGTGGGAAATATTTTCTCCATTGCTTATTACGGATTTAAAACCCACAAGACATCAACCAACATTCTCATCACGGCTTTGTCAACGACAGATTTGATCGCTTGTATCATCTTTAGCGATGAAATTATTGAACTTTGTTTCACTATAGCTTTTAAGAACGTTATTGGATGCAAAATCATGTATTTCACCAACCATACCATCGTTTTCACCTCTGCGTTGATTCTCTTTCTTATTTGCTTGGACAGGTTCCAGAAGATATGCCGGAGACAGTCATGGCAGATGACTGAGAAAGGCGCAAAAATTGGAATCGGAGTTGTGATTATATTTTGTGTTGCAATCTCTGTCCGAGACCTTGTTATTTTAGATGTCGTACAAGTGAACCTTACGGCTTCAAACAGTAATTTGTCTGTGACTGGTTACTATTGTACACATTCTAGGGACAATCTCATGAAACCCGCTGTCACAGTTTTTCAGTTACTTGATTTCGTTATATTCATAATAGTTATTCCAGCTATGTTTATTTTATATTCAATTGTCGCGAGGGAAATCTTCGTACAACGAAAAAAGAAGGAAAGTCATCAGCATATGGAAATGACAAAATCTACATCCGATTCTAGGCATATAGAGGGATCGACAGATGTCTCCACACTGGAAACATCTGATTCAGATGTTCATGAAAAAAGCTAAAGAAACCCTGACCAGTCAGCCAAAAGAGGCATTATGAAGATGGTTTCGGAGAAATTTTACGGAAAACAATCGTATGAGGTGAAAGAAAACAAGAATGAGAAACCTTCTCAGAAGCACGAAATTGATGAGCAACGTGAAAGTCGGAAGAGGAGAAAAGCTCATGCAGACACCATAGAAAAGAAGATAGCTATTATGATGATCGCAACCACTGCTGGTAGTGTTTTAAGCTTTGTACCTTACTTTGTCGTGAATCTTGGAGTGAAAAGAAACTCAAATACTCCCGAACAGGAATTTAGCGTTGGCATGCAAATCGCACTACGATCCTTCATGTTGAACAACGCAATTAATCCGTTTATTATGTGTATTTTCAACAGTAAGTTTAAACAATTTGTCAAGGACACATTATGTTTATGTAGACAGTAAACAACAAAAAATTTTCTAAACTCAGTTAAAAATAAAACGCTTTAGCTGCCTGTTGAAATCTTAAACCAGTACATAGAGATTTTTCATTGCTGATTAAAAATATGTCGTTTAAAATAATTCCTAACAAAAAAAAAATAGTAAATGTTTAAAAAATGTACAGAATTACACATCGTAAAAAGCAATAATTATCATAGCACATTATTATTATTATTTTCTTTATCTAATTTGTATTCAGTTCAGCTTGACTTGCCTTAATTGGAGAGAAATCGACATTTTTATCACTGTTCTGGATTTCTATAATAAAGAAATGATAAAAGACAGTGTTTTCAAGCGCTTATGTTTACTTTGTTATATCTGCATTCAAACTTAGTCTATAGACAAATGTGATGATAAACATCTCGGAAAAGTCTTGATTTAACTTTCGATTCCAATCTGACCTATATGTTATGAATATCCCCCACGTTAAACATAATATAGCTCGTCTTTTTAGGCGTTTTATGTATATATGTTTGTCAATATTATAAATGTACATACTTATTCAAAATATATATAATAATTTAAATTGCTAGTTTGTAGCACAACATTCTCTTCATAGAGTACTATCTTTACATATGAGACACGATGTAGATAACTTTCAAATCGTTGTTTATTGCTATGAAAACAAGATAATAAATACAATAAAACCGCTGCGTTAAGTTTTATAAAAAACAGATGCAGGCTTTTTCCTGTTGTTAAATAGTTGAATTCGACACTGCAAACTATTTAGTTTGTCGCTGGTTCTCAAGGATATGATATAACCTAATCAGATTTAAGTTACTGTCGACATACTTTGTTGTTAAAGTAGAAATTCAGACAAGATTGTTAATGTGTTCACCTTGCGGTCAAAAGTAAACTTTTTCCAAAGAAATGTTAGATACAATAAGTAAAAGAGTATCCTGTCCAGTTTTTTTCTGCACTCGATGAACTTTTAAAAAACAAATTATTAAAAAAAAGAATAGACAACAAACATTTTAATCGACAACAGACATTTTAAATGTCACCACATATTTGCAACTCATTCGTACATTTGATACATTCAATGACTCATATCTCAACTAAGGGAAATAACCAACCAATATCAAATTTGCATCGTTTACATTATCAGTAGTCGCCCTTTTACCGGTAACCTAACTGATTAACTTGAAACTGTTTTATTTATAAATAGTAACATTTTGATAAACTACGTAGGAAAAAAAATAACCTCATTAAAGAAAAGAAAAAAAGAATTTGTCATCATTTTGCGTGATAACGAATAACTATTTATATATTTCTACCGTATCAACTTCAAAATCCACGGTATCTTGATGATTTACATCACACGTACACACACTCATACACGCCCCCACCCCCGCCCTACACATATAACAGCAACAACAAAAGTCCCGAAGACAGTTTTAGATTTCTATTTCAACATTTGTTCGAGTCCTTACAATTGCTAGATGAAACCGAACTCATATAGGAATATATTTACCTGCTCTGTAGAAAAGTGTATTCATAAAAGATGTTACGGTGTCCTTCATTAAATAATCAAGAGATATATAATACATATAATAACGGTTTTGAGTGATCATCTATAGCTGAAGTAAGTGTTGTGTAATGGTTACAATTTTGAATACTTTTATATAACGTAAATGTCGATTTACAAATAAATCAGATGATGTTCTATTGACTTTTGTTATAACATTTGAAGTCAGTTTTACTCACTCATACAAGTTCCCTGTTTGCCTTTAGAACCAATCAGTATGGATGAAAAAATAGCAGTAAATTATCAATGAAAAAGAGAATTGAACACTACTGTTTATTTTATGAAAAGCGAAAACTGAAAGGATTTATATACACACTGAAGACGTCTGCATTTGATTAATTTTTATAGACACTGATGTTTAACAAACAGTGGGTTACATCAATCTTCTTTTGTGAAAGGTTAAGGTCACCATTCGGTGTGAAAACCGTGTTTTGGAGCTCTGTAAAAAGTCATTAAATATTTAATATCGCTGTGGATTGATAGTATTGTACAGCTTTAAATGGATCTGTAAGAGGGCTGTTAATGTTTATAACAGAAAAGCAGCAGGCAGAAACAAACACTGAAAACAAGAAAAAGACGAAAAATAAACGATAAACTACATCTTCGCTTGATATTAGCAAGTCGCCAATATTATTTTCTTGGCTGGATAGAGATAGCCAAGGACAAGAGGTTGAAACAAATGATGATGAAGGAGAAGAAAAACCAAAACAGAGTATACACTTGGCATTGTATAAACAAACTCGACACAGAACTGTTTTACACATTCAAATATTTCATTTACATCGAGTCAAATAAATATATCTCAACCACCTAGTGGATTTATGCTAAGTTCCCCATTTGGGAGCTTCGCTTTTCCAACGCCTCCTCCACAATGATTAATGGAATTGATAAAGACGTAAAACAAATCAAAACTATCTATCTACGTCTGTATTAAACATATAAAGAAAACAGTTAAATCGATAAATCGTATAGTATCGGACCCAGAATCAAAAATGAAAATGTTAGATGTGCGTTTACAAGAAAATGAGAAAGCTTGTGATTTCTATACAATTGAAAATGTAGTTCGAAATAAAGAAAGACTGAAAATGATGCAAAAACGTTCAAAAGTCAGTGTAAACGCTTCAACAAACTTTGAAATACTACCCTATCAAGATGCATTATTCGATGAAAACTCATGGATACAGATTCGCGATCCGTTTGAGGGACAATATCTTGTCCTAAGGAATCGATTAAAAGGAAATGATGAGAATTGTAAAAGTCTGGTAAAAGAAATATGTATGGATAAAATGAAAGATTCAAATGAAGAAAATTTGAAAGAGCGCATAGACTGGGGAAGAAGCGTTCGAAGCCACGGCTCATAGTTGCGAAATTTCACTACCTAGTGGAACGAAAAGCTGCTAAAACGTTTTGAACCTTCCATACGTATTTATCGGTACTTATGCACAAACTGGACTCGTTGTTCAACCAATTATAACACCTTTCATGACAACACATTTTTCTTCCAGCAGTAAGAACTTCATAGAAAAAATATCTTAACACGGCTCTAAAGTAGGTTCATATATAAAGTTATTCAAAGCTGAATGTCATTTTAACTTTTGATAAGAGCCGTGTCTGTAAGATGCACGGTGTTAACTTAGAAGTAGCTGGCAATGTACAGTGCATATAAATGCAATAACAGTTCGTTTTTCGCCCTTCCTTTAGTTAGTTGAATTTAACCATCAAATCGCATTCATATACATCTATTAGAGCAGGATGTTACATGATTTTGATATAAAATTACATAAAGCTGATTAATCACGCCATGACTCTGCAGAACCCGAAAAAATATCAACAATTATACCTGGTAACCAGTATCTTCCGCTCACTAGTTTTGATGGATACGCCGTAAAGTCGGAATGAAATACCAAATGACAATGGCGACATGTTGTTACAGATGATTGACTGCAAACTAGATTCATTCAGTATTGAATGTAAAGAGATACTAATATAATCATTGTACGATTTACAACAAACTCATTGGCTTGAGACTGGTCGCTTATTTCATTTTACTTAAGACTGTTTTAGCTTTACAAACTACTGGTTTTATACACCCGAAGTGAGTTAGTATATAGTCATCACTTTTTCCTTCCATCTATCTAGTCCATCCGTAGAGCTTTCTTGTCTGGATCAATACTTTAAAGCGACTGACTCACAGATGGATCGACTATTCATTAAAAAGAAAATGTTTATATCTGTAAAAATTCTGTTTGTAGTTGTGAAGAACATATCTAAACTAAGTTACAGTCTCAGTTTTTGTTTCAGAACCACATCATATTATAAAGTTTTCTATGGTGTCTGATATTTGCCATGTCGAATGAGCGTGTTTTCGGGGCGAAAATGCGAAAACACAAAAATACTTTTTTCGTGTGGCGGTGCAAAAACGCGAAAACCCACCACGCTAAAACACAACAAATTGTATCTTTGGCGTTGTTTTCGCCTGACGACCTTTCGCTCTGCCACACGAAAACACGCCACATTCTACGTGTCACGTCTCCACCAACTGTTTGTAGTATCTTTGCATTGCTTGGCGAAAACACGCCAAGCAAAAATACAACAAATCATTACTTTATCGCGTTTTCGCGTGGCGACCTTTCGCCCTGCTACGCGAAAACGCGCCACATTTTTACCTTCAATTAAAGGGAAAAAACCCGACACGTAGAATGTAGCGTGTATTCGTGTTGCGGGGCGAAAGGTCGCCACGCGAAAACACGACTAACTTATAAATTTTCGTGTTTTCGCTTGGCACATTTTTGCCCTGTCATACAAAGATAAGACAAATTTAAGGTACAGAGACGGCACATAGAATGTGGCCTGTTTTCATGTAGCAGGGCGAAAGGTCGCCAGGCGAAACACGCCAAAATTGCAATTTTTGCCCCGCCACGCGAAAAAAATATTTTCGTTTTTTCGCATTTTCACCACGAAAACACGCATTTACGACATGGCACAAATCAGCCACCATTGTTTTCAAACTTTTATCGGTAAAAATTTACACCGTTACTCACGGGGTAGGTACTTTGTTTATATCGTTAATTTTGACATTCGTGAAGAACATTTCACAGTGGCTCAGTAGTCTAGGTCGCTGCCTTATATTCTATTGACCTGAAGAGCATGGGTTCGAATCTTGTTCAATCAATTTTTTTCTTCAATTTTTATAATGTGTAGAAACATAAAATTATGTTTTTCTCATAGTTTATTAAGTTCTCGTTAATTATAAAGAAAAACAAATTTATGCTAGATTCTGTGGGTCAATCGCTTTAATACCTTTTGAAAGAGGAAAAAAGGAATACAATGCACGAGAGCCATGGCAACTTCACGCATTTATAGAACTCATAAACAAGAAGGCAGTGAATATGAATCATAGGTCATAAATGGCTAGCTTTGAAGTAAATGCCTTCGTAAATTTTCAGTTTTGATTTCTGTCCACATAATTTCTCTAAGATCATTGAAGTGAATACTTAGAAAATACATAGATAAGTAAATCTCAACAAAAAGAATGATGGTGCATGTGGTACTATATCTTTAAGATAACTATAATGTAAGTTATCATCTTTTTTCATTTTTATATTTGATATTTGTCTGGTCTATTAATAGCTTGAGCCATTATATCCTTACGTTATTTGACGATAACGAATTTTAATATCGTAGAAATGTGTCCTTAGGACACAGATGCCCCCACTCAACCTAGCTGCTCATATAGCTAGCAGTAAGGCCACGAGATAGTCGTACACGCTGAATCATTAATAAGAATGGTTTAACAAAATGACAACTATAAGAAACCTTTTGTGGTGTGAAGACTCAAAATACTGTCTCCAACACTGTGACCAATTGACGAATATTATCCTTCACAATTCTGTATGCATAGTTGGACATTCTTGGAGTTTGCAGATGGTAAACAGGTGTTTTCATGTCTAATCTGTATTAAGTGCCTAAGTTATATGTTCTGTAAGTCAGGCTGTTAATAAAATGTCAATTTTCATTTAAATACCAACCAATTTTAAGCAATTGTTGGAACAAAATTTCACCATTTCCATACTTAAATATTGAATTCTGCTTAAGCTGGTGCTAACGGGCGTGGACGGTAACTTGCATTTTCCATTACTGTCCATGAACATGCTCAATCAAACTGAGTCTGCAATTTGACCATTGGAACAGCGTTAAACTCACTAAGAAGAAGGACAATGTTTTAGGTTTCAAACTGTAGGGCAACAATGCTGTGGTCTAAGAAGTAGGTTAACAGGCAGGATAATCTGGGTTGTAGAATATTATTCTGTATGTAGACAAGGTCAAGTGTAGAACCACCTCTGTGAGCTGTACATACTGGGAATAGTTATTTAATTTCCATGACAGTCTTGTATAATTTGTAGAATTAAAAGCTAAGTTGAAATCTCCAAGCAGTACATCTGGAGAAGTTTGGTCTGCAATATGTGTTAGATCATTAATAATGTCTGTTATGTTTGAGGATGGAGATCTGTAGAGAAGACAGAATGACCTTGGACATAGCTCTGATGAGTTGGTAACTGACACTTGTTCCATATGAGGTTAATGTGAAACACTGGAAGTTGTCACTGGCAACTTATCTCGTGTGTAGAACAACAAACCATGGCAGTTGTCTTCCCATGACATAGGCAAACATGTCAAACTCCACCCAACGCGCTGATGGTACTGTACTTGATTTTCATAGACATTTGTTTAAGTCAGACACAGTATGTCAACCCTGCTCAGAACTGGGTGACTCTAGCTCCAGCAGTTTTGCAGTTACATACGACACAGCAGGCGACACAAGTTGCAAATTGCAAATTTTGAGTATGTAACGGGCCATAACTCTAACAATTCCGAATAAATCTATACAGGAAACCCCAGGTGCACAATTTTACATGCTGATCAACATTCCTGTAAAGTTTCATGACTGTAGGTGTAGCGCTTTTGCAGGTACAGGCAACACAAGTTGAAAATTGCAAATTTTGAGTATGTAAGGGGACTGACTCTAACAATTCCGAATAAATCTATACGGGTAACCCCAGGTGCACAACTTTACATGCTGATCAACATTCCTGTAAAGTTTCTTGACTCTTGCTCCAGTGCTTTTGGAGCTACAGGCGACACAACTTTTTGGGACGGACGGACGTACGGACGGACAGACAAGGGCAAATATAAATGCCCCTCCCCAGAGTAGGGGCATAAAAATTATGTATCTTGAGAAAGCTTTAACCCGCGATTCTTTGCTTGCAAGTCAGATGATGTATTAAATAAGCTACCGGGGCGGACGATGAAACGTTCTAACTATATCACTCTTATTGGTCATGTAACAATAATAGATATGCATTGTAATGATATATTTGTAACAATGTCGACACCTGTAGCCAATACAGTATAGTCTACAAATACTGTTCCGTATCAGGCCTTTCTTCGTCAAACTATATTTCCCTTTCATGTTTGAGTCATCCTATTTTTAAGTATTTCTTGATATGTCTTTTGTTACCTAAGATAAACTATATCCTTCAAATTTTCCCAGTTTGTAATTGCAGACAAAATGATTAGAACGGATACGATAAATTTCCTCTTGATGTTATTACGATAGCTTCGTTACAGAAATTACTGTGTACAAAAGTATTGTCAGGAGACGTTTGAATTAATTTGGATGTAAGAAAATAATACAGGTATGATATAAACACAAAACTAGACACGCTAACTGCAAATAAGTCTCAGGAAGGAAATGACAATTAATTTGCTATTGATTTTTTGTCTTAATGAACTTTTCGTGTTGTATTTTCTATGTTACATTCTTGCAATTCATTTATACTGCCGCTGATGAATGCACAAATATAAATTGCTCGCAAGTTATATTTACTCCGCCAAGTTCTGTTAATTCATGCTATCCCGTTTGCAAGTAGGTGCAATTAGTGCGTCTGTACCAACAGTTTTGACCGAGTATCATTTTTATCATTTCTCATCACTGAAAGAAACTGCAACTGCATGAAAAATCGACTGACATTTCCTAAAGGGTGGTTATTTGTCTTATCTTTAAGAAGTAATGTATAATATTCATTCTGTTGAATACGATCACCACTGTTATCACTAGGTAAGCATTTACATGTACATTGATTTAAATATCAAATTTAATTTTCATTTCTATCGATGAATTATTATCCTTTGCAGACGTATCAATCAACACTTTAATAATATGAGGTGTTATTTCCGTTCTGTCATTATGTGAATGAATAACTTTATATATATATAATTTTACATTATTTATTGTGAAAATGATTCTCCAAGTATCCTACGATATTTAAATAAAAAAGCGCAGGTTTATGATTTACGAAACTTAATTGAATAGATGACAATATGGTACTAAGTACGTCTGTGCAGATTTTGCATCAGAGTGTTTATCTGGTTACTCTGGAAACAGATGTAAACTACTGTTAAAATCATGATCCTGAAATAACTCGGAAAGAACAGAAGCTAAGCTCATGAAAATTGATATTTTGATAGAGAGAGATAGTTGTTGTATATAAAGGAATTCGTAATATACTACACAGGTGATATGTATAACAAGTTTAGTAAATGTCATTTTAGGCGGAATTTTCATATACAGATGTGATATTTTGCCACCACCTTCGAAAAATAGGCAGCCACTTTAATCGCTTACAATAAACTGTGATACCACCACAAATATGGCAACACGAACTTTAAAACTGATCTTTTCTACTTACAGTTAACACCCTTAGAGCTGTCATAATGTATGGCTTTTGTCGTTCTTCTGTTCTTCCGTTTGCAATTTCTTGTGTGGTAAATCCTACAGTTTTCATCTGATTAAAATGGAACTTATTTCACATCATGTTTATTTCAAGCAAATAGGCAAGACCTTTCTTCACATCCTTTGAACCAAATATCTGAGAATGATCTACCTCTTTATACATCTGTGAGCAGTTTCTTGTGCAGATTAAAGACTAAATGTGAATGATTTAAGATGATTTATTCATGCATTTTGAAATTTCCTGTTAACATTTGTTTTTGATAATTATGTCTCCAACACTTCTAATTCGATCGAAATCAAACTTCCCACACATAATTTACATGAAAAGTTGTTCTGTAAGGATTGATTGCTATAGGATGTGTAAACCACAAAGGTGTTTAGTTTCTCGTTTATATATTGTTGGATGGACATATTGATGGCTAAATGCATAGATTAGGATCAGCAAATTTTGAATTTATACATCACCATCACATAATTATCTGTCACTGTTAAGAGGTTATCACCTTTTTTTCCTTTCTTCTGTACGACTGCATTTTCTTGGGATCAATAATATTCCAGTTTGACAGATGAAAAAATGCATGGCTAAAAGCACTTATCAAACTTCTGTGCATGATCCTTTTATTGTTGTTATGTCTCAGTCATTCCGTCCGAAAACATTTGCAGTGTCCCATAACTTCCTTATAAGTAAATGGATTTACTTCACACTTTAACGTAACACCTCTTCATACAAGACCTTCTCTTTGACATATATTTATATGACGTTTATACCTGAATGACTATGTCCACGCCCGCTGAAGACCATCACATCCGGTATTACACCTTCGGAACCGCTCGATCACAGCAACGTCAACGGCAGCAACAACACTTGGATACAGGATCAGATGAGATACCGTGTAGAGGAGACTGTAGCAACATGGTATCCGGGCACGTCATCCCTACAGCGGACCGTTCCTGAAATTTCAACACCGTATCAACAGACTGATATGGGCTAGGCACGTATTCTTTTCTCTGACGAGAGCAGGTTCTGCATCTTCAGGAATGATGGTCGGCAGCATATTTATCGAAGAGTTAGGTGAACGTTTGACTCCGAATTGTGTCCATCAAGTCAGACCATTTGGAGGTGGAGGGCTAATGGTTTGGGTATGAATATACGGTGACGTCAAAACAAGGCTCGTCGTACTTCGAGGAAACGTGAATGCACAATGTAATCGTGATGAAATCTTGCAGCCAGTTGTGGTGCCGTTTCTTCGAAGCAGCCACTTTGAATCATTTTCCAGCATGATAATGCAAAGCCACACAATTCCGAATAAATCTATACGGGTAACCCCAGGTGCACAACTTTACATGCTGATCAACATTCCTGTAAAGTTTCTTGACTCTTGCTCCAGTGCTTTTGGAGCTACAGGCGACACAACTTTTTGGGACGGACGGACGTACGGACGGACAGACAAGGGCAAATATAAATGCCCCTCCCCAGAGTAGGGGCATAAAAATTATGTATCTTGAGAAAGCTTTAACCCGCGATTCTTTGCTTGCAAGTCAGATGATGTATTAAATAAGCTTCCGGGGAGGACGATGAAACGTTCTAACTATATCACTCTTATTGGTGATGTAACAATAATAGATATGCATTATAATGATATATTTGTAACAATGTCGACACCTGTAGCCAATACAGTATATTCTAACACTTTCCGCAATTTGCCGACAATAAACAAAGAAGGAATTAAGCGTGATATATCAGGCAGTATAGGACGCTGAATACAAGCGCGCGCCCGCTGACGTCACTGAGAACGCCACTGTTAAATAGTGCACACACTTACGTCCCTTATAAATATACGTACGTGTTAGAATGGAAATAGATTTTAACATTTTCGTGATCTACCGTCGTATATATCACGGTTTCTCGTTCATATGCGTAATTATTTAATCACTCAGGCCTACGGCCTTCGTGATTAAATTACTACGCATCTAAACTCGACACCGTGATATATCAGACGGTATATCACTCAAACTTAAAATCTATTTACTAAGTCTACAAATACTATTCCGTATCAGGCCTTTCTTCGTCAAACTATATTTCCCTTTCATGTTTGAGTCATCCTATTTTTAAGCAACTTCTTGATATGTCTTTTGTTACCTAAGATAAACTATATCCTTTAAATTTTCCCAGTTTGTTATTGCAGACAAAATGATTAGAACGGATACGATAAATTTCCTCTTGATGTTATTACGATAGCTTCGTTACAGAAATTACTGTGTACAAAAGTATTGTCAGGAGACGTTTGAATTAATTTGGATGTAAGAAAATAATACAGGTATGATATAAACACAAAACTAGACACGCTAACTGCAAATAAGTCTCAGGAAGGAAATGACAATTAATTTGCTATTGATTTTTTGTCTTAATGAACTTTTCGTGTTGTATTTTCTATGTTACATTCTTGCAATTCATTTATACTGCCGCTGATGAATGCACAAATATAAATTGCTCGCAAGTTATATTTACTCCGCCAAGTTCTGTTAATTCATGCTATCCCGTTTGCAAGTAGGTGCAATTAGTGCGTCTGTACCAACAGTTTTGACCGAGTATCATTTTTATCATTTCTCATCACTGAAAGAAACTGCAACTGCATGAAAAATCGACTGACATTTCCTAAAGGGTGGTTATTTGTCTTATCTTTAAGAAGTAATGTATAATATTCATTCTGTTGAATACGATCACCACTGTTATCACTAGGTAAGCATTTACATGTACATTGATTTAAATATCAAATTTAATTTTCATTTCTATCGATGAATTATTATCCTTTGCAGACGTATCAATCAACACTTTAATAATATGAGGTGTTATTTCCGTTCTGTCATTATGTGAATGAATAACTTTATATATATATATAATTTTACATTATTTATTGTGACAATGATTCTCCAAGTATCCTACGATATTTAAATAAAAAAGCGCAGGTTTATGATTTACGAAACTTAATTGAATAGATGACAATATGGTACTAAGTACGTCTGTGCAGATTTTGCATCAGAGTGTTTATCTGGTTACTCTGGAAACAGATGTAAACTACTGTTAAAATCATGATCCTGAAATAACTCGGAAAGAACAGAAGCTAAGCTCATGAAAATTGATATTTTGATAGAGAGAGATAGTTGTTGTATATAAAGGAATTCGTAATATACTACACAGGTGATATGTATAACAAGTTTAGTAAATGTCATTTTAGGCGGAATTTTCATATACAGATGTGATATTTTGCCACCACCTTCGAAAAATAGGCAGCCACTTTAATCGCTTACAATAAACTGTGATACTACCACAAATATGGCAACACGAACTTTAAAACTGATCTTTTCTACTTACAGTTAACACCCTTAGAGCTGTCATAATGTATGGCTTTTGTCGTTCTTCTGTTCGTCCGTTTGCAATTTCTTGTGTGGTAAATCCTACAGTTTTCATCTGATTAAAATGGAACTTATTTCACATCATGTTTATTTCAAGCAAATAGGCAAGACCTTTCTTCACATCCTTTGAACCAAATATCTGAGAATGATCTACCTCTTTATACATCTGTGAGCAGTTTCTTGTGCAGATTAAAGACTAAATGTGAATGATTTAAGATGATTTATTCATGCATTTTGAAATTTCCTGTTAACATTTGTTTTTGATAATTATGTCTCCAACACTTCTAATTCGATCGAAATCAAACTTCCCACACATAATTTACATGAAAAGTTGTTCTGTAAGGATTGATTGCTATAGGATGTGTAAACCACAAAGGTGTTTAGTTTCTCGTTTATATATTGTTGGATGGACATATTGATGGCTAAATGCATAGATTAGGATCAGCAAATTTTGAATTTATACATCACCATCACATAATTATCTGTCACTGTTAAGAGGTTATCACCTTTTTTTCCTTTCTTCTGTACGACTGCATTTTCTTGGGATCAATAATATTCCAGTTTGACAGATGAAAAAATGCATGGCTAAAAGCACTTATCAAACTTCTGTGCATGATCCTTTTATTGTTGTTATGTCTCAGTCATTCCGTCCGAAAACATTTGCAGTGTCCCATAACTTCCTTATAAGTAAATGGATTTACTTCACACTTTAACGTAACACCTCTTCATACAAGACCTTCTCTTTGACATATATTTATATGACGTTTATACCTGAATGACTATGTCCACGCCCGCTGAAGACCATCACATCCGGTATTACACCTTCGGAACCGCTCGATCACAGCAACGTCAACGGCAGCAACAGCACTTGGATACAGGATCAGATGAGATACCGTGTAGAGGAGACTGTAGCAACATGGTATCCGGGCACGTCATCCCTACAGCGGACCGTTCCTGAAATTTCAACACCGTATCAACAGACTGATATGGGCTAGGCACGTATTCTTTTCTCTGACGAGAGCAGGTTCTGCATCTTCAGGAATGATGGTCGGCAGCATATTTATCGAAGAGTTAGGTGAACGTTTGACTCCGAATTGTGTCCATCAAGTCAGACCATTTGGAGGTGGAGGGCTAATGGTTTGGGTATGAATATACGGTGACGTCAAAACAAGGCTCGTCGTACTTCGAGGAAACGTGAATGCACAATGTAATCGTGATGAAATCTTGCAGCCAGTTGTGGTGCCGTTTCTTCGAAGCAGCCACTTTGAATCATTTTCCAGCATGATAATGCAAAGCCACACACGGCAAGACTGACTCAGAACGTCCTTATCAACTCCAACATTCAAGTTTTGCCATGGCCGTCAAATTTACCGGATCTGAATCCAATCGAACACTTATGGGAAAATCTCGATCGGCAAATCAGAAGTCGCCCTCTGCCTCCAGTCAACTTTCAGCATTTGGAACAGTGCCTCCTTGACGACAGTCCGTAGACGTGTTCTTTCCTCTATTGACGCTCAAGGTGGACATAGCCGTTACGAACGTGCATTTGATGTGTTGAGACGTCTGATGTGACATTTTCCCCTATCTTCTCTTTTGACTGTTTTAATGAAATGTTCATTTTACACATAACCCATCTTTACATTCTTGTCCTAATGATTGTACAGAATTGATGAATATGATTTTTGTATACATGCTGTTGAAAGGTCACTCAAATGAAATATACCAATCTGAAATTTCTATATTCTTTTGGTTTTATTGTCTGTCCTTGGAAACACGTGGTATCGTTTCTTCACCTAAAGTAAAATGTTACAAAATATTTTTAAATAAACGTTCGTTATTGAATTTAGAGGGATCAAATGGATCAGGCTATAGCAAAAACAGACGAATTATATGTGGTTTAAAATTGAAATTTGTCAATTTGATACAATTTGACAAAAATATACCACAAGCAGTGTCCTTTTTGACAGGTTGACAATATTAACGCATATATGACACTGGCTGTTTAAAGAAACTTCTGAGAACGTCTATGCACATAGACTTTAGAATTTAAAATTGTACAGAAAAGAACATATTTGATTTGATTTCCAATCCACTTTAAGCTAACACAGTTTAAACAGAAATAAATGTTTAAAAACTTATAATATCAGTCTATCTGGGGAATTTCATTTTTGACTCACTCAAAAATATCAATATATGTTTTGCGTGCAGACCCGCATTTCTTGTTCACACGCACACTCCTTGATTGATTATCCAATCGTGTAAAACATTAACGTATATCAAATGATTATTTCCACTTTAATCAGATGGAGAACTAGTTGCAATTGTCTCTTGGCAATATTTTATTAGAATTTGATAAGTCTCGATAGAATTGTTTAAATTTAGGTGACATAATCTTTTGTATGTTCGTCTGCATGTCTGTGCTCTATTCCTAACCCATATCTGATTTTAGGCCACACTGGACAGGGTTGTTTTTTACTTGTAAACAAATGCTCATTTTGTGATGACGCGTCGTGTCCAAAACTAAACGTCAAGCTGTCTTCAGTAATCAGATATAATTGTCTGTCAGATAGTATTCTGTTGGCAATCTTATTTGGTTCATGATTGGATCTGCAACAAAATTATCATCATATGGATGAGACGGGTCGAGGACAAGACTTCAAGTTAAGACTTGTTAGCTTATGCTCCGTATTTTGACCATATTTTAGACTTGGATATATCTTGTTAAATCTTCATCATATTTAGAAGACTTGTGGTGACAAAAACAAGATAAAAACATAAGTGATTCAAACATTTAAAGTAAAACCGAAGTAGACTTATATATCAAAAAGTCAGAGCCAGACAGGGTAATTATTAGACATATTTAAGGCCTTTTGTTTTCCATTACGTGAAATATATGGGCTTTTTAATCTTCACTTGCGCATGCAAAAATGTAATCTCACAATATGTTGGTACGTCCGTGTGGAAGTTAACCCTTATTTCCTGATACAATATTGCAGTCAAAAGACTAACTTCAACCGGACTAACCATATATGCGTTGCATAGGCCGTGATAACGGCGTAGTGCCGTTCGCGAAGTGTATCTTATTAGCAAGGGTAATTTATATTTATTATGATGGTGATTTGTATTTGAACTCTTAATACGTCACATTGACATAAATGTAAATTATTTTATACAAACGTATCAGAGGCAAAGACACACTATATATTTTACACCTTTAATGAATTTAAAGATTAATTGTCGCTAATATCCTGAAGACTGTTTCTTGATTTCCCAAGAGCTACGTCTGTCCTACTCGAACGTTTGACACGTCTAGTAGTTTGTTACAGCGTCTGTACACATGTTCCCTCTACTATTTATTATTCATTAAATCTTGTTGACAGCTGTGAAGCACCAATTATTTTCGAGGTTGTAGTTCCTATCTTAATTGTGCCTCATGTGCGTTTATTTAAATAGATTGGAATTTTCTGGAACATCTTAGTGGAGATTTTCTCTAATGTAGTAGATATGCATTACAATTCTTATTGTTCTCTGAGATTGTATCACGTTTAGGGACCGTGTGTCATTAAAGTACCATTTCTTGTAGGACCTTTGTGATTTACAAACCAGACTTTGTTTTATCAAAATATAAAACAATTTGAATGTTTAAAGCTTAATGTAAAATGTTTTATTTTGCAAAATGTTTTTGTAGGTGAAGACACGCCCTAGAAATTTATCAACATTCTGCTGGAACAGGTATATAATTTCGACCTGCAAGATAGTACCTTTATAAGTTTTGACAATGCCGCTGGCAATGCATTTGATGACATTGATTAAATCATCAAAATGCTAATTATATTAAAACATGTATGTACAAAATCTTTATTCACAAATTCATCAATAAACAGTTATTTACATTTTGTGAACTTCTAAAGGGTTTAAACTGCATGTATTAAAACAGCTGGGTTTTGCACCTTGTATAGATATGTCCTTGAAATCATACAAAATGTTACATTCTCACGTCAGCTTTCAAGCAAACCATGTTTTTTTCTTGGCATTTCCTGTATTATATGTTTCAAAAAGGCTCAGTATTGCTAAAGGGTATATTGAACCTTTTGTCCTAATGACTAAATACACCGTTTTCTTCTGCCCTATTACCCACGCCAACAGGCCTAGGAAAATCTGGATTATCTTCAAGGGTTTCATGCTATCAAAATGTTCAGTAACGAATTTGTAGAACACTGCGATATGCATTTCTACTTATGACAATAAGTTTTTTTTCTGTTGTTATTGTTTTTGTTGTTGTTACTTGATCGGACGTTTTATTTCAAAAATAAACAAATGTTTTTGGTGGCCTTACTATTATCTGTCTTTTTTGCTGAGTCTGTATCATTAAGTACTTATCTAAAAGTGTCTGAGTAACTGCTGAAGCTAAGCTCCTGTATCTGTAAGGCCTACTAATACATAGCTGCCGTCGCATTTACGAGTTGCAAATGCATTAAAATTTGTACCATACTTTGAGTCTTCATATGGTCTGCTCGGCTGACCTGTTATTCTAAGTGCTGGGAAATTCTTGTCTATCTTATACTCAGTAAATTCTAAAACAGCTTTGCATGTAATTTGTCCGTCAAGTTAAGAATAGCGATGATGTTTTTTAAATCATACTTCTAGTGTCATATTTAAGCTCTTTTCATCTCCACGTTTTTCAACATTATTATCATCAGTTATTAGGATATTTTTATGTTCTTCATTTTTACTTGATCATTTACTTTTTAGATGTGCCTTTTTATGTTTGCAATTGTACTGGTTTAAAATGTATAGTTTTTGTTTCTTTAGATTTTTTAATGAAGCCACTTTGCCCGTTTTAAGAGAATCTTTTTGTTTGCCTTCTCGAGTAAATTTTTGTTGTTTTGCTGTTCATCTTCCTCTCTAACCTTCTGTCCAAACAATTATTCAGTGTTTCATTCTCATCAGTTACACTGTTCAGTTCTCATTCAAACCCATCTCCTCTGTCCAATTTAATACAACTGCAACCATGCCTGATGGCAGTCGGGGTTATTACAAGTCTACTGTCTAGTTATACATGTCATCTGTCAAGATATACTTCAGAAGAAATCGCTCTGAGGGTACTGTCACGAGATATGTATTTTTATTTAAATTATATTTAGTGTTCTTTGTCTTTTATGTTTTTATAGTTCTAAATTCTGTAGTTACTTTAGTTGTTGTAGATGGCCTTCATTCGCATGGTACGTTACTCATGCAAAGGAAGTCTGCGAGGATTCACCGTATTACGTTTATCATTTAAATAGCCTATACCTTTGTTTTAACACCACCGATAAAATTGGAAGGGGTATTGAAATGGCGTTGTCAATCCGGAGAAAAAAACTGGTAAGCAACTTCTTTTGTATATTGTTGTCACTCTCTATTTTAGTGTGTGTGTGTGTGTGCGTGTGCGACATGAGCACATCAGAGATATGGACATCATATTGAATTATGAATATATTACCTTTCATGATTATGTTTGTAAATAGATGGGTTATTTTTGTTTTGCTTTTTAATAGAAAATGACGTTTTTAAAAATAAATAAATCTGAGCAAATATAAAGTCTATAAAGTAGTTTTGAAACCCTTCATATGTGGCTGAAAAGACGTGAAGCGAGCATAAAATACGGACCAATCAACCTTTGATCACCTGTGTGCCTTCGACCTTCCAAGGGATTTCCACGTCAATTTTACCTTCGCACATTTGGTTGATATACTGCATGTTTCTGTTTTATATTTTCATAATAATTTAAAAGGTTCAAGGTATATATTATAAAGCGGACACAAGACGGAAGGAACATAGTTCTCTTTTCTTAAGCTTCTACAGAACAGACGTGCTGTCTGTTTTGTAATTACCGTTTTCTTGTATCCCTAACTGCAGCTTCAACCCAAAAAACGAACCATCGCGTGATTGAATACTGCAGTGATCTTTCTTCAATTAGATTTTATTGGAGATTCTGTAATGATCCTGTCAAGTCATTTTCAACTGATTGCCTGGATAAAATGCTGAAACATGTAAAAGCGTGTTGTATGGAAAAGGAATTTCCGTTTTCAGAAAAAGTCTTTAATTACAATGCACATTAAAACTTGCATCGAAATGAAGAACAGAAGACTTAGTTGTTTAAAACAGGGGGATTTTGCATATCTGAACAAGAATTGATATCCCCCACCGAATAATAAAAAAAACTGGGATGAAGAAGCTAAGTATGTAGATCTGTAACCTTGGATTTCAATACCTCCAATTTTATCTGTGGGGGATTTAAACAAAGGTATATGCTATCTAAATGAAAATAATAATGTATGTCCACGGTGCATATCCATATCGGCGGTCACTCTGCGGAATCTGCTTTGTCGGCGGCCTCTGTGCTTCGGCACCGGTTCTTCTCTACTGTAAACTCAATTTGCTATGATAGTGATTACAGCATTTAAGAACTATAGCAACACTAAAGACAAAGAACACTTAATATATGGAGACTTAAAATATACATTTTCTTGTGACAGTCTCCTTTATTTTAAAGTATATCTCGACAGCTGACATGTATATCTAGACAGTAGACATGTTTTAACCCTGACTGCCATCAGATAATCCAGGCATGGAAGCAGTTGTATTTAAATGGACAGCGGAGATGGACTTGGACGAGAACTAGACAGTGAAACACTACATAATTGTTTGGACAGAAGTCTGGAGAGAAATATGAAAAGGCAAACAAACAGGTTCAGTTAACAGGAGCAAAGTGGCTTACTAACACCCCCTCCCCCCGCCAAACAAAAAAAATTGTACACTGTAAACCAGTACAGTTACAAATCTAAATAACACATCTGAATAATGAATAATCAAGCAAAAATGAAATAAATAAAAAAGCTAATAAATGATGATATAAATGTTGAAATATGGAGTTGAAAAGAGCTGAAAATACGCCACTAGAAGTATGATAAAAACATAATCGTTATTCTTTTCTTGACGGACAAATTACATGCAAAGCTGTTTCAGAATTTACTGAGCATAAGATAGACGAGAATTTGCCAGTACTTAGAATAACAGGTCAGCCGAGCAGACCATACGAAGCCTCAAAGTATGGTTCAAATTTTGATGCATTTCCAACTTTCAAGTGCGACGGAAGATATTTATTAGTAGGCCTTACAGATACAGGAGCTTAGCTTCAGCAGATACTAAGACACTTTTAGATAGGTACTTAATGATACAGACTCAGCAAAAAAGACAAATAATAGTAAGGCCACCAAAAACATTTGTTAATTTTTTAAGACACAAAGCCCGATCAAGTAACAAAAAAGGTAATTTTAAACACTAATTATAATAAATAAAACAATCTTACTCTTTCTCAAGTGAAATCATGTTAAGATTTTGAAACAAGCGGTAAAGTGAACAAGTATTTGATTGCCCTATATACTTAAGTGCATATCGTAGAAATCAGCTACAAATCCGTTACTGAACATTTTGATGGCAGTATAGCCTTGAATAACAATCCAGACTTTATAGATTCTAGCCAGCCTGACCTACCTTACGTAACAGTTTGATTTCGACAGCTTGTTAAATACATTGCGAGGTGGTTTGGGCGTGCTTAATAGGGCAGAAAAAAACGTTGTCTTTAAAAATCAGTCATTAGGACGAATAGGTTCAATATGCTTTTTAGCAATACTGAGCCTTTTTGAAACATACCATGCAGGAAATGCTAAGAAAAAATGATTTGCCGGAAAGGGTATGTGAGAATTTTAAATATAATTTAGAGGACAAATCTATAAAAGATGAAAAATCCAGCTGTTTTAAACATGCAGTTCAAACATAAATTTAAATAACTGTTTTATGATGAATTTGTGAAGAAAGACTTTGAACTTAAATGTACTAATATAACTAGCAGTTTGATGATTTTACTAATTTCATCAGTTGCATTGGCAGCTGCATTGTCAAAACTTATACTATACTATATTAATAGGTACTATCTTGCAGGTCAAAAATATTATTGATCAAGACATACTGTTGATAAACATAACACATTTCTAGGGCGTGTTTTCACCCATAATGCATTTTGCGACAAAACAAAACATCTTTCATTTAGCCTTAGAAGTTAAATTGCTTTATTTTTAAATAAATCAAACTCTGGTTTGTAAATCACAAAAGCCGTTCAAGAAATGGTAATTTAAAGACACCTGGACCCTAAAACGTGATACACTCACAGGGAACATTAAATATTGTAAAGCATATTTACTACATTAGAGAAAATCCCCATTGAGATGTTCCAAAAAATCCAATCTTTTTAAATAAACGCACATGAGGCACAATTAAGATAGGAACTGCAACCTCGAAAATAATTGGTGCTTCACAGCTGTTAACAAGATGTAATGAACAATAAAATAGTAAAAGGAACATATGCACAGACACTGTTATAAACTACTAGACGTGTCAAACGATCGTGTGGGACAGACGTAGCTCTTGGGAAATCAAGAAACAGTCTTCAGGATATAACCGACAAATAATCTTTAAATTTAGTAAATGTGTAAATTATACAGCGTGTCTATGCCTCTGATACGTTTGTATAAAATAATTTATATTTATGTCAATGTGACGTATTAAGACTTCAAATAGAAATCACCATCGCAATACATATAATTCACCCCAGTTAATAAGATATGCTTCGCGAACGGCACTACGGCGTGATAACGGCATATGCAACGCATATCTGGTTAGGGTGAAGTAAGTCTTTTGACTGCAATATTGTCACAGGAAATAAAGGTTAAATGCACTTCCAGACGAACGTACCAACATATTGTGAGATTACATTTTCGCTTGCACAAGTGAAGATTAAAAAGCCCATATATTTCACGTAATGGAAAACAAAGGCCTAGAATAGGTCTAATAATTACCCAGTCTGGCTCTGACTTTTTGATATATGAGTCTACTTCGGTTTTACTTTAATGTTTGATTCACTTATGTTTTTATCTTGTTTTTGTCACCACAAGTCTTCTAAATATGATGAAGATTTAACAAGATATATCCAAGTCTAAAATATGGTCAAAATACAGAGCATAAGCTAACAAGTCTTAATTTGAAGTCTTGTCCTCGACCCGTCTCCTCCATATGATGATAATTTTGTTGCAAATTTAGTCATGAACCAATGAAGATTACCTATAGAATACGATCTGACAGACAATTTTATCTGATTACTGAAAACAGCTTGTCTTGGATGCGACGCGTCATCTCGATATGAACATTTGTTTACAAGTAAAACACAATCCTGTCCAATGTGGCTTAAAATCAGATAACGGTTAGGAATAGAACACAGCCATGCAGAGGAACAGACAAAAGATTGTTTCACCTAAACTTATCACATTGTAATAAAATATTTCCAAGTTACAAATGCAACTAGTTCTCCATCTGATTATAGTGGAAATAATCATTTGATATACGATAATGTTTTACACGACTAGATAATCAATCAAGGAGTGTGCGTGTGTACAAGAAATGCGGGTCTGCACGCAAATCATACATTTTTTTGAGTGATGCATCAAAACGGACATTCCCCTGATATTTTATGTTTTTAAACATTCAATTCTGTTTAAACTGTGTTAGCTCCAAGTGGGTTGGAATCAAATCAAGTATGTTCATTTCTATACAATTTTAAATTCTACCGCCTAAGTACATAGAACATTCAGAAGTTTCCTTAAACAGCCAAGGTCATACATGCATCAATATTGTCAACCTGTGAACAAGGAAACATATTTTTGTCAAACTGTATCAAATTTACAAAAATAAATTGTAAATAAAGTATATTCCGGTTATTTTTGCTATAGCTTGATCTATTTGATCCCTCTAAATTCGACGACAAATGTTTATTAAAAAACAAAACCGGTAGCATTTTACCACTATAAGTTATAGCTGAACAAGATACGTTTTTTCTTTACAGCTAAACGTTGACAAAAGGGTATTTGCATTTATGAAAGATCAAAACCAGAAGAATAGAAAAATGTTTCAGTCTAATAAGTTTGATATCTACCAGCGTCTCGTGGAAGAAAACATTGTTTTCTTGGTGTCTGTCAAGTATTCCGCCCGCAAAGGCTGATGTCTGAAAAAATGTTGGTGCTATGGGCAAAACAGCAAAAAATGATATCAAATAAAAATGTTAGATAATGTAAGACTTTGGGCTGCTTCAATACCTGTCTGTTAGTGCGTCAGATAAAAATACAGATCCTGCTACTGCTGCTACATTCATAATTCATAAAACTAACACGGTAGATAAAAATATGCCATTATGAAAACAAGATGTTTCTCTGTTCATC
Organism: Cyclina sinensis; assembly: GCA_012932295.1. Lineage (NCBI taxonomy): Eukaryota > Metazoa > Mollusca > Bivalvia > Venerida > Veneridae > Cyclina > Cyclina sinensis. The sequence goes on from JAAONU010000001.1 coordinate 4,040,822, forward strand.
GTAAACGTCAGATCATGCAATAACAAGAAGAGGTTTGGAATTGCATTCATAAAACTCCTTAAATATCATTATTTTTTGGAAGATCTCACTCGATTAATTGCTTTTGTGCAAACATGAACTAAATCTTTTGATTAAAAAGAGGTGTTTATTTTTTACAATTTGACCTCAATATCAACGTCATTTATGAGTAAAGGTTGAAAGTACAGGTTTGTGGGACAATCTATCCCAAAGGGATGTTGTGTGCAAATATAAACTAAATCTGTTGAGTATTAAGTTATGGTCCATATTAAGTATTTTGATAACTGGACCTGCGAGGTCAAAGTCAATCAGGGTTAAAGGTCAAATATATGTCAAAGGGAAGGTCTTGTTTAAAGGGGTGTTATGTTAAAGTGTGAAGTAAATCCATTTACTTATAAGGAAGCTATGGGTCACTGTAAATGTTTTCGGACGGAATGACTGAGACATAACAACAATAAAATGATCATGCACAGAAGTTTGATATGCGCTTTTAGCCATGTCAATCTGTCAAACTGGAATACTACTAATCCCAAGATGCGAATTCTGCCTTCTAACATAGGTGACTATTAATTAAAAAAGCGTGCAAGTGATGTCAAGATCACGTAGTTCTTTCTACATAATTTCATACTCGGGTGCACTGTGTTTCTATCAAGAGTCAGTTGTGCAACCAAATTGGTTCTTTGATAATATTTACAGAACCGAAGTGTGAGCCATGACGGTAGTTTACACCATCCTGAAAAATATAACACAGAGCAGCAAAAACCGACGCAATGTTACATAAATCATCTTTACCTAGTTTACTAAATGAAAGGGCGTGGTGGGATGGTGACATATTTTTTTAATTAAACCAAAATCTAATATAATTTTAAATAAACCCCGTTTACGAATTTGACCTTCCTTCACAAATGACGAAAAGGAAAAGGGTTAGCTTAATCAGAATTTAATGCCGAGTGGGACGGCATACACCATACAGTACTATCACCAAGTGTTTTCCCCCTTGAAACCTGTTCAAGGATATAGAGCTTAAACAAAATTTTCAAATACATGGTTCGACGCCCATGAAGATAGGTCTTGCAAATTTGCTTGAAATAAACAGGATGTGAATTAAGTTCTATTTCAATCATATGAAAACTGCTATTACAGCTCTTAGAGTGTAAAGTGACAAGATCACTTTTAAAGTTAGTTTTGCCATAACTGTGATGGTATCACAGTTTATTGTTAGCGATTAAAATGGTTCCCTATTTTCCGAAAGTGGTGGCAAAATATCACATCTGAATATAAACAAGCCGCCTAAGATTACATTTACTTTACATGTTATACATATCATCTGTGTAGAATATTACCAAATCCTTTATATTCATCAACTATCATCTGTTTCCAAAGCAGCCAGATAAACACTCTAATGCAAAATCTTCACAGACGTGCTTAGAAGCCGTATTATGATCTGTTTAATTAAGTTTCGTAAATCATAAACCCGCGTTTTTATTTAAATATCATAGGATACTTGGTAAATCATTTTCACAATAAATTAAGAATGAACAAGCGCTTATTTCGAATAAACGCCATGGACCCGGGGGCGTTGACCTTTGACCCCGTGACATCGAAATGGTCTGACGGGTAGTGCTCATAAACGTGCATGTACCTGTGAAGCTTAGAGTCTGTAGGTGGAAGGACTTCCGTGTTACGGCCAATGTTAAAGTTTTGAGACAAACAGACAAACACACAGACAGACCAAACAAAATATGCTCCCTCCGGGGACATAGAATTATATACATAAAGTTATTCATTTCCATTTTGACAGAACGGAAATTACACCTCAAATTATTAAATTGTTGATTGCTACGTCAACATAGGTTAATAACTGATCGATGGAAATAAAAATCAAATTTGATATTGAAATCAATGTACATGTAAATGCTTACCTAGTAATAATATTGGTGATCTTATTCTATAGAATGAATATTATATATTACTTCCTAAAGATAAGACGAATAACCAATCGTCGATATCTCACGCAGTTGCAGTTCCTTTTAGGAATGAAAAATGTAAAAAAAATGATACTCGTTCAAAATATTTGGTACGGACGCACTCGATGCACCCACTTGCAATAGTGATAGCAGGAATAAAGAGAACTTGACGGAGTAGTTATAACTTGCGAGCAATCTATATTTGTGCATTCATCAGCGGCAATATAAATGAATTGCAAGAATATAACATGGAAAATATAAGACGAAAAGATAATTAAGAGAAAAATCAATAGAAAATTAATTTTCATTTCCGTCCTTAGACTTATTTGCAGTTAACGTGTCTGGTTTTGTGTTTATATCATAGCTGTAATATTTTCTTACATTCAAATTAATTCAAATGTCTCCTGACAATACTTTTGTATACAAAAATGTCTGTAACGAAGCTATCGTAATAACATCAAGAGGAAATTTATCGTATCCGTTCTTAATTATTTTGCCTGCAATTACAAAATGAGAAAATTTAAGGATATACACTTGTTACATTTTTTAATTGGCCAGCCAAGAAAACTCTAATTTACTTAAACTAAAAATGGGGACGACTTTAAATTTTGCAGTATTTTGTTTTCGTATCATCTCCATTGTTTACAACAGCTATGGCGTATATGTCGTTATCAAGAGTCCTCATCCGGACCGGGGTGAACATTTAATTCTAATTTTCTTTCGTAATTGTTAAACTGCTAACAAAAACTTCGAGTGGCCAATGAGAAAATTTGTTAGGTGTAGTTTATCTTCTGTAACAAAAAGCATATCATGAAGTTGCTTAAAAATAGGGTTGCTTGAAACATGCAAGGGAAATATAGTTAGACGAAGAAAGGCCTAATATGGAATAGTATTTGTAGACTGTAATATATTAGCTATAGCTGTCAACATTATTACAAACAATGCATATCTATTATTGTTACATTACCAATAGCAGTGATATAGTTAGAAACGTTTCATCGCCCACATTTGTAGCTCATTTGATACAGCATCTGACTTGCAAGCAGAGGATCGCGGGTTGGAGCTCTCTCCGGATAGAAGACTTTTCTGAGCTGTTAAGATATTGAAACGTGTTATGGTCAAATCTGACGTAAGCATATAATGGCTTAACCATAGTCCGACAAATATCAAGAATGAAAATGAAAAAGATGATAACATACATTATAAGTTACCTTAAAGATATAGTACTACATGCACCACATTCTTTTTTATGAGATTTACCTTCAATGATTTTAGAAAGATTTTGTGGACGGAAATCAAAACTAAAAATTTACAAAGGCATTTACTTCAAAACTAGTCATTTATGACTCATGGTTCTTATTCACTGCATTCTTTTTCTTTATGATTTCTATACATGCATGAAGCGACGGACTGGATAGATGGACGGAAAAGTGGTGACTATATACTAACTCACTCCGGGTGTATAAAACAGTAGTTCGTACAGCAAAAACACTGTCTTAGGTGAGTTGGTATCTCTTCACGTTCAATGCAGAATCTAGTATGCAATCAATCATTTGTAACAATATAATACAATTGTCATCCTTGGTATTTCATTCCAATTTTACGGCGTATCTATCGGAACGAGCGGAAAACACTGGTATTATTGTCGACTTTTTTTCGGGTTCTGCAGAGTCATGGTGTCATTAATCAGGTTAATGTAATTTTATATCTCTATCATGTAACATTCTGCTCTAATAGATGTATATGAATGCGCTTTGATGGTTAAATTCAACTAAATAAAGGAAGGCGAATTAAAACGAACAGTAATTGCGCATTTATGTACTGTACAATGCCAGCTACTTCTAAGTTAACACCGTGCATTTTATAGACACGGCTCTAATCAAAAGTTAAAATGACATTTTAATAACTTTCTATATAAACCCACTTCTGGGCCAGGTTAAGATATTTTTCCATGAAGTTCTTACAGCTGCAAGAAAAATATTAAGTCGTGAAAGGTGTATCAGAAGGTTGAACAACGAGTCGAGTTTGTGTAGGAAAGATGTCATTGCCGAAAAGAAATCATGCTGTATTCTATTCAATTTTATTTTGCAACTTCATAGATCATATTGGTTACATAAATTAAATTATAACAAAATATATAATATGTATAAGAATAAATAAATTCCATGTATAAGAATAAATAAATTCCGTTCACATAACAATTAAAATACTAAATTGTAATACAAGTTACATATCAATAAACATATAACTTAGATGAAACTAAATACAGTTTAACTATGATAAATTTTTACATTTACATTCTAAAAGAACAAGTTAATATGACTAAAGGTAGTGAGCATATTTCCAGTTCAATTAAATCTACTTAAAATATATGTAGTTGTAGTTATAACAATTTGTATAAGAACATTTACGTGTGTGCCAAAAAAAAGTATTTTTTTAAAAACTTAGGACTAAATAAAATAGAACATAAAAGTGTGACCTATGGTAACAAGGATAGCCCATTAAGCCCGAAGGCTTATTTCCAATGGGTTCCATTTAACCAAAGGCAAACAAGATGGAACCGGAGATACACTATACCATTAGAATACAAAAAAAAATACTAAATAATAGACACCTGTAAGACTGTTGTCAGACTAACATAAATAATTCAATAATACAAAAAACAATCTTCAGATTTTGAGCTCCAATTTGATACAAAGTAATTTTTAACTTCTGTCTTATATAAAGATGAGTTTTTTTTATACACTTAACAGTATCTGGTAAACTGTTCAGGTCTTTAATACCATTGAAAAAATATGAGAAATATGTAGTACTGTATGAGAATTGCAAATGAAGGTTTTACATAAAAGACACCTCATGAAAAATGTATCAGGAAAATAGAGCCGAAAGTAACAGCAAATGGTAACGTGATGTTGCTATTGGTTTTGCAGAGTGTCATCATTTATCCCGGATTGAGTGTTCAGACTGTCTGAATATGTTGCAAACAGTTAAAAAAAGCTACAACAAATGCTAATAATGGATTACAAACTCTGGTTTTACGGATAATTTTATAATTTTAATCATCGTTTATCGAAGAGCAGACAGCTTTCTTAGAATTCAAAGACAATTATTAATTATTATTAGGCATACAAATAAATTTTTATTGTACAATTTGTCACAAGTATGGAAAGAATAATTTTTATTAATAACGAGATGTAAGAACTTTAATACAATATGAAAAATGCAAAACGTTACTTGACATATTTATATACAAAACACGAACTTTTAAGTATCTCAGGTACACTATTTTCAATGGTTAATCCAGGTGAAATGGTCACACAAACCCTGCTCCTTTTAGAGCAATCAAACCGCCATTGTTCAAAAGATTTATTTCTCTAAAATTCTGGTACACGTTATCTACAATCATTCTGGTGTAAATAGTAAATTATCCCCCTGAACAAATCCTAATATTAAACTTAGTAGTAGAATATCCCCATTTACCATTGAGTCAATTAATGAAAAAATGCAGAGCTATTTCTTGCATGAGACTCTACCAAAATTGTTAAAAGAACAAGAATGAACCTTTAAAGAAAGCATTTTTAAAGTCTTTTTTTTCAGACCTAGGAACTTTATTGTGTAGCATTGTCGAATGAAGATCTACCAAGATCTTTTAAATTATGCCCAAGGCCCGGTAGTAACATATGTATTGTTTCACAGAATACATATAAGACAATCTTTAAAATTCTTCGTGTATAACCACAAAGCTCAGAGTTTTAAATGTTTGCATAAATTATTGTCTATTGAACTTCTACCAATTGTGTTTAATCTTTGCCTCTGGAGCAATTACTGACTCTTTCCTAGGGATCAGGTACTTCATATAATCTTATACAGACAGACTCTTTAAACATCTATTATTTTTTGGAAAATTCATAAGGCTAAAACAAATGTAGGCAGATTTCTCATAAAGGCCTTTTGTCAGGTGACTAATGTGAAACACTATTTTCTACCCAAACATTAACTGAAATAAACTAAATTCAACCTAAATACCAGCGTTACTACAATAACGATAAAACTGACGTCTTCACTTAAAAAAAGCAAATGTCTGGTGGATAAATAAGTTTTCGCTTGCGGAGAGATTGATGAGTAAACTTGTTGGATACCCGGGGATATGACCAAACAAAGGTTGAAACTAGCGTTAAATGTCATTAAAAACAAAACAAACAGACAAATTAAATAAAAAGTTTTCCGACGATAAATTTAGAGAAATCATTGCTCTAATTTGGATAAGACCAAACAGCGGTTGAAACTAGCGTTTAATGTCATTAAAAACAAAACAAACAAACAAATTAAATAAAAGTTTTCCGAAGATAAATTTAGAGAAATCATTGCTCTAATTTGTCTATGATTAAGTGTTAAAGAAAAGTTACTAAAACGGTGTCAAAATTAATACTTTGTTGCAATATATAAAATAAACGAATGTAGTGCACTCTAATTTCTCAGAATATTCTTTCTATCGATCACAGACTGACGGTAAAGTAATCGTACTTGAGTAATAGAACATATCAATTACGAAATCGGGGCTGTTCACCATTATATAATAAAAGTTTATCTATGTTTATCATATGAAATTGCTTTGCATTTGTCTGCAAGTGTTGTAATGATTCGACATGATAAGCAGTACATTATTACAAGGTTTTGGAAAGTCTAGACAAAAAGCTATTCCAACGTCGCCATTTGTAACCAGAGATTAAGGCGGTATTTTTATTTTGCTTTCATAACTTGTTTTTTGTTTGCGTCGGTGAAATATTAACAAGTGGTCACATGTGGTGTACAGTGACAAATACAAATACAAATACAAATACAAATTTTATCTAAAGTCGGTTAAGTCAATAATACAACATTAGCTATGTATAGCTATTGACCGACTAATCCAGTGACGAATCCAGATTCAACCTAGACTTTTCGTGATGGTTGAAGAAGAGTTTGGCATCGCCAAGGTGAACGTTTTACAGACGCTGCTATGGTTGCCAACTACTGATATGGGGGTGGGTCCGTTATGGTACGGGGTGGCATCACTATGATTGCCAGAACACAGCAACATGTGTGCCAAGGCTGTGACTGGACAATACTACAGTGTTGGTTCCGCATCTTGTCTCGTTTGCTCAACGTCATGGCAATTAATTCATCTTCCAGGATGTTAACGCTAGGGCCTATGGGGCAAGACTTGTCACTGAGTTCCTGGAAGAGCAACATATCAGTACTCTACCATGGCCAGCGATGAGCCCGGACTTATCACTTACTGAACATATGTGGGACATTCTTGGAAAATGTGTCCGAGGACGTGATCCTCCACCCAGAACGTTATGTGAGCTCGGTGCGGTGCTGCAGGAAGAGTGGGACAGAATTCCTCATCACAACTTCAGGCGTTTTATTTGGAGTATGAGGCGTTGTTGCATAGCTTGTTGCAACAAAAAAGGTGGTCCAACACGTTATTGAGGGCGTGTGAAAATGATCAGCTTAACGTTATGACTTTGACGCTGTTTAAAGTATCTAAAGATGTCATGAAGATGTTAAATTCAAAATAAAAAGTGTGAATGATTTTGTTTAATTGATTATATAAACATGAAAAGTTAAGGGTTTTCTTTAAAACTCGCAATAACAATATTACCTACAATATCCCCTACTTTTGTGAACAGTATATATCTATAATATGAAACATGATGAACGGTTTTTGTTGAACAAACCGCTATTTTAATTGAAAAGCAATAAAAGGCTTAACTGAGTTAATTTTTCTGCTGTAATGCTGCCATTGGTTACGCTGTAACATCTGTTAAATTTTCAAATCATTATCGAATTAAAGATTAGCTGCCATTTGTAAAAAAGTGAAACCAAACAAAAAACTGAAATCTTACGGCATTTTGTTCCAAGTGACACGCTTGAATACTAGATATATATATGTTATGGACCTACTGTCATGATTAAGGTGCATTGGTTCGTTCAACATTAAACATTTTGAAAACCATAAGCACAAACCATTGTTGATAAGTCTGATGTCAGCTGCTTGTTTGAGATTGATAGCCTGTTTCTCTTCAGTTGCAACATAAAACTTGTCTGATAGATAAATGTGAACTCTGTGTAAAATAATATTTAGTGCTTTACTTCCCATGTAAATGAAACTACATACAAAGCGTTGTATTATTTTATCAACTATAAAGCGTAACGGTCAAATTATGATCAAGTAAATTAAGTATTTTTGACGCTGATTAGCCTTTTGCATGTTTTGGACTGACATAAATAGCGTATCATGGTTAATTGCCTTATTTTGCTCAATCAACTAAATTACATTTTATGCCATCATCTCGTGTACGGAAATTTCTTAACGAGGCCTTAATGAAGCCGTATGGGGAAACCTATCTTATCTCCTGCCTTTTAAGGATTTTCATTGCTTTTAGCTATAAATATGAATTATTTGCATTTCATGCTGTGCTGTGATCACAAGTCGTCACTTAAGCGAGATAATTGGACGTCTTTCAGATATTGTTGTTGATTATGATAAACTACATAATACCCTGATACAAAGCTTATCAAGTTCTTTCTTGAATAGATGCAGTTTTTTTTTCTAAATATTCATTACGTTTTATGCTCCTAGTCGAAAATTGTAATGGAAGCAATGACTTCTTCACTTAAATCGTGTAGGTTATACTATATGCTTATATGTGTTTCTATTGACTTAAATCGTGTAGGTTATACTATATGCTTATATGTGTTTGTATTGACTTAAATCGTGTAGATGATACAATATGCTTATATATCTTTCTATTGACTTAAATCGTCTAGATGATACAATATACTTAAATCTGTTTCTATTGACTTAAATCGTGTAGATGATACAAGATGCTTAAACTATTTTATATTGATTTAAATCGTGTAGATGATACAATATGCTTATATATGTTTCTATTGACTTAAATAGTGTAGACGATACAATACGCCAATATGCTTATATGTGTTTCTATTTTTTTCAAACATGCCATTCTTGCCCCTGTGTGGTGGAATGACGTAGAAGCTACACACTTGTCTGCATTTATTGTAGCTTTAGTTAGTCTTTTACAATTTATTTGTTATAAGAAATATGCACTAAGGAATTACTGCAATGAAAATCACGTTAAAGAGGTTACCAAAACCAGTGAGAAATTTCGAAAACACGAGAAAACACCAAACAAAATTACTGAAAGCATTTGGCAGTTTTAACCAAAAATTTAAAGCAGCATTAAAACAAGCATTTGTCAAGAAGTTCAAAAAAAGTTTTGAAACTGTTTATTTAATTATAAACTTTAAAAAAAAGATAAAAACATCCAAAAATTGGATACTGAGCACAAATAGATATAACTTTTTTTTTAAAATTAAGACCATTTTTTAAAAATATGGACCGATTCTATAAACGTAGCTAAATAGCTTTTTTTCCAGCAGCCTTATGCTAGTGGAGGTGTAATGCAACTCAGTTAAACTCGATTTCATTAATTTGATTTAATATGAGAACTGTTCACCGTAAGCCGTGGGTTCTATCTTCTCTTAAGGTTTTCTTTAGTTTTTTTTTCTGTTTTTTTTTTAATTTCAATTTCAGTATTAAAACTCAACTGTAATATTCATAAGACTTTTATATGACTTTTTGTGAACGTTATATCGCCTTTAAGATAATAAATAAACGAACATTGAAACCAACGATTTCAGTTATCACTTTTCTCCAAAAATACATTAAGTGCCGCATTACTATTTTTCAGATCAGTACAATAAAATTCATTTATATTTATTTGAAGATCCATAGATAATTTTCTAATCTTTCTTTGATGGAATTGGTGGGTAGAACTGAAACCATGTTTGTAATCAAATTTCACTCGTTCTCACTATTTGATGTTTTATTTTGTTATTATTCTCAGCATTTTTGTTTACTGTCAACGATAATACAGACTACCTTATTGTAGTTTATACGGCAAACTAAAAAAACCGCTGATTTTACAAATGTTCGTTCCTTTGCCTGACAGACCTATTTAGTTCGGACAGGTTTGAAGTTAATACTTGTCATACTAGTAGTGAGTTTAAGGATATGGTTTTAACCAATTTGATCACATCCAAACTATCTTGAGTTAAAATGACTAAATAAACTTTTGTTTTTAAACGCTTAAATCTCACACTGAGCTCTATGACAATAAAACGAATTTTGTCTAAAATCGCGTTCAAGAGGTTATTCTTGTCACTTTTAATGAGGTTTCTAGCTTTTCAAGAGTTCCATCGGGAAGACTGGCTAGACATTTTTCCATTGTAAGAAAGGTTATTAGGGGATTCTATTAAAATACAAATCATTATGTTGAACACGCGGCAGTAAGCATGCATAAAATCTAGGTTCAAGTATAAACGATCATACAATTTTTCCACAGATGGTAACCTTTTCTAAATTTCATCGATCTATACTTCTGAAAAACTATCGTAATTGAAACATGACTCCCTCCATTGGGATTTAATTATATTCGAGTTACAAGGACACTAAACACCGACTGTCTGATTGATGCTAGATTTTACGTCAATATCAAACAAGTTCTCAACTGGTCAGCCCACATTTTAATTACGGTCAGACAAGGTTGATCGACTTCTACTGCTCGGTAAAACTACAAATTGTTCACTCTGACAAGTGCCGGTAGAGAGTTCGATAGAGTCAACTTATTTTATCAACGAGCCAAAACGAAAATGTCATTGGCAGTGCCCTTCAAATTTCGCAAACAATGTCATTGAAACTCAACATTATATAGATGCTCGAATCTATTACAGACCATAAGCTTTTGGAAAAATATTGTCTTTGAAATACGTAATGGATATTGTACAAATTCATTTTCCGAGATGTACTAAATAGTCAAATGAATTCATTTTTATTATATTACCTTTAAAGTATCTTAATTAGTGTCAATGTTTTCTGATTTATCAAAGTTATATGATCATAATGGTTGAAATACCATGTCGATACCAGTTTCTTAAAATAAGATATTATCAAAAAGCATAATTCTTTTAACTTATTCAAAATTTGATTACAAGTACAAAATTCATTACATAATTTATCAATTTGCGTTGCAATTACATTTTACATATCCATTATTGCGTGCAGTATCATAATAAATCTATGTAATATAATAATAACTCTCAGTTTGTTCATAGTAAATGAAGACAAATGGGTTTTAAGTTCTTGAGAGCTTTGAAGACCTATGTCTAAACGTCATTAATCACTCTCTTACATAATTGGTAGCTCAGCTGACCTGGGGCCTTACAAGATAATTTTAAGCGCTATAAAAATGAATAAGATCACAATAAATAGTTATCAATTAAACTTAGGAAATACTGCGCCAGTCTTGTTTCGGAAATGTGTCCACTTGCGTCAAACGACTGACTGACCAAAATAATGTAATAGTATTGCGACCACGGTTTTTATTGCTACGTTTAAGTGACAGTCATGTTATAATATAAAAACAAAATAAAAATCTTTATCGAACATACATACATAGAAGTAGTCTTTAATCGTTCAATGTATTCGTGGTATTGCAAATTATTCATTTCCTAGTCAGGTAATAGGAATGCATACACTTACTATACACACCATGTGAATTGAAAAAAATCGGTAAAAGGTCTGATATTTTCTCCACGAATTCGGTCCATAGGTGATAGTTTCACTGAGTATAAAACCTCTAAAAACGAAAAACATTTTTTAAAACTTTTTACTAATATATTTACAAGGTATTTTTCATACAGGACCATCGATTTTTCAAAGTACCACAATCTATGTAATTTCAGCAACAATATTAAACATGTTTTAATTTTCGCAATATATAAATTCTAAATGAATTATCTGCACAATACTTTGAAAATCAGTCCAATATTATACGAGCAATGACGTAATATATGAAATACCTGTTCGAGAACATCACTGAGGTGACTAGGTGTCTGGGTAAAATTCCATGAAATCTTGTAATATTTGGTGTTTCTAGCACTGTACTACATATAAATAGTAATTTACATTAATATTTAATGTAAGTAATAGATCATCATTTTTACCAACTTATATCCCGTTACATATTTTGTTTGCGTTGTAATCTAATATTTTTCTAGGTAATCCCATTTTCATTTCACCATGTTTGCTAGTGACGTCAGCAAATTCAATTTTGTGTCTAGTTTTTTTCATTGGCTATTGGAACACACCTCCAGATCATTAACTAATGAAAACATTTATAACAAGAATCATTCGGTATATTTCGAAAGCGATCAAGTGCAGAAAAAAACAAAACAAACGTTATGTGAAGAAAACGCTCTGATAATATATGTAACAAAACAATCTGTATCAGTGTGATAAATTGTTCATTAAGTTGATAATTTATTACGATGTTGATCTTTAACGTGCTTACTTTTTTTAACAAAAATAAATGCAAACATTTGGAAAACAAAAATCACCTCAGTTATGTTCCTTGTTGTTCAGTATGAAAATACACCTTGTAGATATATAAGTAAAAAGTTTTTTCTAGGGTTGTATGCTCGGTGATACAGTCACCTGTGAATCGGTTCATGTGATTTTCAACGGTAACGGATTTGGTCAAAATCAAAGCATAAAATATTTTTTGTATATTGAAATATTTCAACTAAAATACATTCACTAGATGTGACCGTACAGCTGAGAATTATTGATGTCATTTATAGAAAAACTTTAATTTTGTGTATCATCCAAATTTATACCATTCTGTTATATGATATAAATATATGTTGATATAAATTTTGTGCAGACACTAATAAAAAGGTAATTAAGAACAACATTTAAAAATGCTTATAAGAGTAGTTTATAACAGCATGCACAAAAATTTAACGTTTATTCGATGCATTTTGATTTTAGTGAGAACAAATAGGGCACACAACTTTGAACAAGTAAATTTTGCACAGAAGCTGCTTTATTCTAAACGGAAATGTAAAAACAAATTTAGAATGGAGAATAACATAGATTTGTCTAATTCTGGTGTAATAAAGGTATTTCACTGCATTAGGACTCTTTCCAACCCATTTGTGGTTGATAATTAGTATTGTAGGGGAGGCATATCTATCATTTATCATGTAATTTCACCCGAAATAGGAAAGTGATAAGTAATTCTGCAGTTTCTTGTTGTAGACGTAGCTTTTGATCGATCTGAAGCCAATAAACAGGTCGTCGCCGATTGGCGTGTTTCGTGTTGTTGTCTTTTAGTGCTTTTGCAAGCGCCGAAGTGACAACGCAGGCTTTGAAAAGGCACGAATGCAAAAAGACTAAAAAGAGACGCCGATGATGGCGCGGTATATGTGTGGTGTCTTTGTCTCGGCGTTTTGGCGCTACCGATTGTCGCCTTTTCGTGTTGTCGCTTTTCTGTAGCGCATGCGTACATAATCATGGATAATGTCAGGTAATGAACTCGTTTGAACAAGTTCTTTGCATTATTTCTGCAATTTGTCGTCCTTTTTGCGTAAATGATCGACGCATGTGCCACAGGAACGCTACAACTCGAAAATGCTTCGGCATGAAAAGGCGCCGATCGCCGCGTTGTCGTCTCGTTGTATTTTCCCTAGCGCCTAGACACAACACATAAACCGCGCCATCAATGGCGCTTCTTCTAACTTCGTCTTTTTGCATCGGCCCCTACCCGTATTTAGCGTGGTCGCTTCGGCGCTAGCGGATACATGAAAAGAAGACGAGAAGAAAACATGCCGATACGTTAGGGGCAGAAATCAGCCACCATAGAAAACTAACACTCTAAACCTGTTATGTAGGAATATATGTCTAATTGAAAAAAAAGGGATAAAAATATCAGTTGTGTTCGGTTTTAAATAGAGAGTGTGTTTTGCTGGTGTTTATAAAATCACATGATCATCCTCCACATGATGAATGTTTAAAACACCGATATGGCAAGAAAAACGTACTTAGCTTAACTTTGAACTCTCCAATAACTGTCTTGCAGACAGGATAAAGCTTGGTCGTTAGCACCAAACATGAAATAACGTGTGCGTAACCTTTGAAATAATTCACATGCAGTTACATAGCAGATAAAGAATAATGAACTGATTATCGTCATGTGAAATTGTTAGAAACAATTCAAGTGTCAGATTTGTTGCCTTAGTTTAGTCAAAATTTTGATACAAAAAAGACAGGAGTAAAGTTTCGAACGCGGCATGTTCTCTCCAAATGATTATATTTAGCCGTATGCTATTTAAATGCCATGTACTGTATTTTCGCCGGCCTAAACACTTAGATATACTTTCAAGTTGTTGTTCTCTAGGTACTGTTAGGTATATGTAAATAAGCAACTTTGAAGCTCAAATAACCCTTAGTCAAAGGATTATGAGAAATAACGGAATTTTACATCAAAAAAATTAGTAAAGGTTACATTGTTAACGCACAATCTCGCGTAAATATTCCAACACTATGAATGAATGAAACGAAGATATTGAATAGAACTAAAGTCATTCAAACAAAACATTTGTTTTTCTTATGAATATTCATTTCGTTTTTATTTCGCAATATCAATACAACTTCCCATTTTTATGGTTTTACTGTTATCAGATGGTGGTTTCTTAACATCAGTCTCTCCGTTTTATGGGTTTTCGCAATCTTGCTAAAATATATTGCACTGTTTTTCCTTCATATCGCCAAGCTTATATTTAATTATGATCGATTTTTGATCAGATATTCCATTTAATGCAGGCACACTGCTTGAAATGATTAAATTATTTCTACAGTTTCAAGCTAAAAGCATACTGCTAATAGATTTCCTTTAATGTGTGTGATTTTTTCTTCAAATATTAAGTTTGCCCTAGCTCTCCAAATTACATGAAATTTCGGAAATAGGCGTCCAGTTAACAGAATTGTTTCTTTATGATGGCATTCACAGCTGTTACCATTTTTTCCATTCAGATAAATGACCATTTTTTGTACAGCTCAAATTATACTCATAATCAACAGTTATAACGGTTTATTTTATTTGTAGCAAATATTTATATATTGTTTCTCTGCTGCTACTAGACATTAAAAGAAAGCATTTATTAAGCATTGATATATATATATACAGATAAAATAGAAAAAAAACACATGAACATGAAAACGAATAATGAAAAGGGGAGAAAATATTGTTATAATGCCAATCTGGAAATCTTTCTTTTTATCAAAGAAGTTATTGAGCGTTCGCTATTGAATGTCTTGTTAACATGCGTGTGACTTATATGAATCTCTAGCAATGTATATGGGTCTCGTTCTGGCGAATGTGTTTTTCAGATATTGGTTTTCCAGTATATGTGAAAGGAAATTGCACCGGTATTTCTTATTTTTGCCGACAATATATTTAATTACAGTCGCTCTCGGATCAGAAGTTTCCTAGGTTGCAGACAGTTTTGTGAGAAATTATTCGTTATATTTTCTATCTGAAGGAAGAATATACCAATATATATCTTAAATACATCTTGAAATTAATCATACCTTAGATGAGGGATATGGCGTTCCAATGATTAAATTCTCTGTGAAATGCTATTATCAAACAAAACTCGGATTCTTTTTATGTTTATCGTTTGTATTTGTTATCAAATGTGCGATTTGATTTAATTTGATAAAGTAAATTTAAAACAAAATAACAAGCAATATCCACCGATTATTTTCCAAGCTTTGAGTCACAAATGTATACATTTATATTCTGAAAGTCACAAGTACTATTTTGACCTGCAATTTTTCTATATTTTTAAACATATTCACAGCAATAAGGCTAATCACATTAACGTCATCAGTGCATTTAAGTCTTTTAAGCTCGATGACATACTAGAAATGAGTGTCACATGTTAACTGTGCGCTTACACAATTTTCATTGATTTAAAGTTTGACTTAAATATGCGTGAAAAATAAGCACAGTTTGAATTAACAATTTTATGTAACGCTAATTTCCTATTGCAATATCTAAAATATAATGTTAATATACATTTTTGTTATATAGATTTATCGTCAATTGTGTCTTTAGATATCTTATTTGTACTTCAAATATGCAGTGGATAGAATTAAATGCCTTTTTTGGCCCAGTAAGATCTAAAATAAAGAATGTCTTTATTTTAGGGCGATTTTATGTTATATATTAACTCTGTTAGTAATGAAACAATCGGAAATAAATACTGAAAGGAGTGATTTCATTAAGCTTATCACACATGTATATTCATATTTAGGTTTAATTAATGCAACAAATAAGTATAACACATTCTTTAAAGAATGTATCCCAGTTGGATAACAAGTAACTTTATTTACGGCTTCTTTGGAAGGCACAGCATTGTTCTGCATAGAAACTCAAAATAATACAGCACATACATTTTGTCCGTGAGTCTTTGACCTCATGGTATCCTGTTTCTTGCGTGTCCGGCATAAATTAACCGGTTAGATCAACTGCTTGGAAACAGAAGATAAAGGAGAAATAACTTTTAAAAAATTACTTTTGTTTAATTACTAAACTTGACATTTCACGGAACAATTAGCTTGTATGACATTCTTTGACAATGTCAGTCTAGATAACATGTTCTTATTGAAAGTAAATTTTTAATTATTATAGAACAATGCTTTTACAAAACCACTATTCAACACAAATTAATTCTGATAAATTAAATGTTCCGTTACAAGTTAAAAAATCAGGGATCTTTTTTTTCCCGATATATTAAGCTATAATATATTTTCACTCCTGTTATTGATAAATAGCTTTGTGACATTGACAGTGTATTTGAAAAGGCTATGAAATCAAGCATATATTCCGCTTATACATATTCCGCTTATACATTGTCTCGTACTTAATTTGAAAATATTTGGAAATTTCCAATATTACAGAAAACCGGAACAAACCAAGCAGGAACCTATGAGATCTTGACAAAAGTCCAAATTTCATTACCGCGAATTCCTTTTATTTCCCTGATACTACAGACGCCGTTTCTCATTATTGGCCGAAGCGCGACGCCCTTTATGGAATGAGTTCAGATTTTGTGAAAGGGTAGTTGTTGTTATTGACTGTCATTCATGTCGCGATATGGTTATGAATAGCGAACTGGAGAATTTTGCAGGAAATGAAATGAAATGCAAACATATTTAACAATAAATTGCACTTTTTACAAATTTTTTCATAAAAAAATATTTAAGATAATAAATAAACCTTAGCCATTTCTTATTACGAACTGTTATAATGATATTATTATCATTTTGTTTCCGTAGGTTCTTACGGTTAATTAATCGCGCAGTTCGTTTTTTGGTGTTTGGTTCCCCAAGTCAGCGCAATGAAAGACTAGAAACGGTCTATATATATTTTACGATTGGTCGAGACAGTCTCGTGATTTCAATATCCCGCCATTTTTTGGAGCCGCAGCAGCTTAGAGTCAATATAGTAAGATTTGTTTTAGGAAATATGCATCAAGGTTGCCATATTTTAATACATTTAGCGGCATGCAATGCACAGCTATGGCGCTGATTGCACTTCTGACATTTTTTAACCGTGAATATCTAAATCGACCCGAATTTTCGCCGCAAGAAGTTGATTCCATTTTGTTTCAAGGCTATCGATTTTATGGTGATTTGAGTGGAAACCTGGGCATGATTAGGTATCTTAGTCATGTAGATTTGCCAAATAGTGTGACATTTATCAACAGAAACTTTCGTCTTTTATATTTCATAATTTCCGTCCCACAAATACCATGTATTATTGTGAGATTTTGTAATTTTAATTCTGAACTGTGCCAAATAATAGTTCTTGACATTTTCCTCATACCTGTCTAAAAGTCATTCTTCCTTTAAATTGATAAATAATGATTCCCCATATCAACAGGCCATGCAAATTTATTCTTGATATTTTAATGTACCATTATTTTTGTTGGCATGTATTACAAAAAAGTCCTGAATTTTGTCACTGGCATTCATCCTATATGTTTCATTCCAGTGTGTGTTCTACTTCCAGAATTAATAGAAACCATTTTTTAAATTAGACATTAAACAAACTTAGTACATTTTGACTTCTGTTTTGTATGTTCCAAAGAAAAAACATTTGATATTTTAATCTCTAGCAAAAACAACAAAGTTCAGGATGAACAACTAGTGTGTTATTATGTATTTCGTTTGCCCATTCATCTACCTACAAACCTGGCGAACCCAAATTAACCATTGAAAAGTTTATAAGAATATATCTGATCATCAGATGTCTACTAGTTCATTGTATCTTGCTGCATTTCTTGCTTTTAAACATTCCTTTGGACGCACTTTGATGCTTTGCATCAATGCTTTTCTTGTTAAATGCTGTGCGGAGACATATTGTTAACGTATATGTCTTGCTACCCCGGACTCACGCCATTTTGCACTGTCCTGTAATCAGTACAGTACCGGAACCACGTTATTATCACTGTCATGTACCTAGTACAGTATCGGAAGCGCCTGAAGGCGCCTGAAGATAACGTTACACGCGGTGTAAGAATTAACACAAAATTAAAATTGTGCACATCTTTTGATGTATAAAAACCCGTAAAGAGAACCGACAAGGTCAGTTTTGACAAATGTTAAAGTCTGGTTTTTATACTGCAAGAACAATTAAACTTTCCTTTCCTGTTTATTGTAAGCTGATGCTCTATAAACAATAATTATTTCCGACATACTTTTTTTTGCAATTTCGCTGAAAGGTATTGTGCTATTATTCAGTGACATTTTCAAATCAGAATTCAATTATAATCGATTTTGGATCAGATGATTTCATTTTATGGAGTCTCCCTCTGTTTGAGGTGATTAAATTATGTCTACAGTTTCAAGCTGAAACATATTTT
Source organism: Cyclina sinensis (assembly GCA_012932295.1). Taxonomy (NCBI): domain Eukaryota; kingdom Metazoa; phylum Mollusca; class Bivalvia; order Venerida; family Veneridae; genus Cyclina; species Cyclina sinensis. The sequence goes on from JAAONU010000001.1 coordinate 4,059,649, forward strand.
CAATAGATTTAATTCAATGTTCGGACTCCGACTGTTTTTTGTTTGTCCTTTTTTCCAAAATAATTTAAACAGTCAACACATTTTACTTTGATATTATTTAGTAACTAGCATATTACAAATCTAAATTCTTCAAAAACTGTCACTCCCCGCCCTTGTTCGTACTGTCCTTTTTAATGTTTTTTTTATTATTGTCTTCACCATAGTTTAAAAAAAATACACTAGTTTGAAAATCACCCGTTCAAATAAAAAGATTCAGAACTGTATTCAAACAATCGTTAAGAATCAGATAAAGCAGTTTAGAGTATGTCCATTTGACAACGCGAAAATAACGAGACGTTTGCTTAGTGTCATATAAATAATTTTTGTAAGTTTCGAGAGAAAAAAAGGATTTAATATTATTTGAGAGATAATTTTGCAAAGCCTGTCATAGACTAAATGGACATGCATAAAATGAATTAAAAAGACAACGCTCGCTTTTCTTTTTACTGTAGCTGACAGTCTAGAGAACAGTCTGAAGCACAAATTATCAGCAGAAAGGAACTACGAAATTATTAAATGGTAATAGAAAGCCTCGCAACTATTACCTAATAAAGTGCATTGCAGAAAATAATGCAGATGAAATAATATCCATGAATGCCCGAAGCAAATGTAGGATCGGTTCTCTCTAAACATTTATTTGATTTTTGCGTGTCAGGACTTTATTTGCCACAACATGTTGAACATTTTTATCTGTGTTACAAATGTATTACTATATTTTCAGATGTTTCTTCGACTTTTGTTATAACAGTCTAACAAGAGGGCCATGATGGTCCTGGATTACTCACCTGAGTACGTTGGCTTTAAGTTTGCAGAATATTAGCTTCATGCCAAATCTTAAAATTGTAAGTCTTGTGGTTTCAGACAAGAAGATTTTTAGAGATTTTCTTCTATATTGCTATAAAAACTTGTGACCCCTCGCCAATAGTCATCTCAGCGACATTATTTGAACAAACTTGATGGAGGTCCACTAGACAATGCTACACACCAAATTCTAGACCACTAAGCTTAGCAGTTTTAGACAAGAATATTTAAAAGTTTTTCATTTTTGTTGCTTAAGAAACCATAGTCCTTCATGAAATGGAGTTTTTTTTCGAAAATTTGGTAAAGTTTCATGCTAGAAACATTCCTGTGAAGTTTAAGCGTCTTTCACCTAGTGGTTTAGGAGGAGATGATGTTTAAAGTAAAAAAGTTGAGGGCGCACGACGCACGACGGACACAGGGCGACCACAAACGCTCACCTTGAGCTCAAAGTGCTCAGATGAGCTAAAAAGAAAGCCAGTACGTGCGGAATAACACAATTACATGAATTTACTTAATGCAACAAACTGCCAGACTCCTTTCAATGATCTATTTATTGCATTTAAAGTCACGTTGTTCGTCCTCACTCTAAATGAAAAGAGCCTTGATTCTAAAAAAACGTTTAGAGAATATTTCAACTACCCTTAGAATTGAAGCATTCTTTATTGTTTAAGAAGAATGATAGACAAGGAAAATATTGTTGTTACGCAGATCATCAAAGTTCAGCTAATGTTATGTTAAGAATTCTGACAAAACAATAAAGGTTCTACAAAGCTAAGGAAAGACAGTCGATGTACTCAAAGTAAACCAATCAATAAAATATAAACTTGTAGCTTGCTATATTGCACAATGCACAGCACAAAAGTGTGTGTATGTGTTGTTTTTTATCTTATCTTACCTCATCTTACTTTACCTTCCCTTCCCTTAGCTTTCATATCTGCCCAATGTTGAAAATGATTACTATTTCCAGATCCTTGAAGAATAGTGTTATTGGAATTATTTACAAAATAATTACGTACACATAATCTTGTACTCTTTATGCTTTATTATAAAAGACACGAGACATTTTTCATTTCAGTCTTAAAGCCGAAACCTTTCTGTATTTCTGAGCCAATATTTTGACCAAATATTCCTACTCATTTGGAACCAGTTATTCCATTGTGTTATTCTTTAAGACCCCATCAACCCATTAAGTCACTATATTCAAAGTCTATTTAGACATCGATGACATTATATCTTAAAAAAAAGTCCCCTAAAGTTGTTTATCAAGGGAATATATCTCATAGGAAACTTTTATTGATGAAATGAACTTTTGAGTACAGAGTTCAGTTTAATGTTTTTTTCTATTTTATTCATTTATTCACAAATCTATTCTTTTCATATTTAACAGATTTGTCAAATGTATTTACATAATTCTAATAACGTGTTAGGTTCTAAAATGTCTGAACTACTGACGATGCAGTTTAGGTTATTTAAGAATTCTGGCAAACCACAATGTATTAAACAATTATTATTGGCAGTTCTTTTAGACTTTAATGCCTACCTTGAGTACAAACAGTTACATGTAAATATATTTTTTTATAGTTTAAAATCCCATTCGTTTTCAACAAAATAAGTATTCTATCGATTCTTCTTGCATCATGTACCCAATTTAAAACTGATTTGCTCATATATCGAGAATGCGTACTTTTGTCATTGATAACACTTTTTACATTTTTTAACTAGGCATATTTTATTTACTACCGGGGGAGGTGGAGGGATTAGGATTCACCGTTGTCTGTGCGGTAGCTCCTTAAGTATTTAAAATGAAAATTTCATGAATGTTTGCCATAATGAGCTGTTGTCTACCTGGGAGTTTGTTTGCAGCTCGACCTAGTATGACTTCAGATACGGGATTTCAAATAATAAAGCTAAGCACTTTTAAAGTTTACGTCGCTCGCAGCTTCTAAACTATTTGAAATGAAACCTTCCATTAATGGTTGCCATGTAATTGATGTACGTCTGAGATTTTCTATGCAGCTTGTTCCTGCATGATCACAGTGACGGCCCTTAAAATAACAAAAAATGGTATTTTAAAATTAATGTGCATAGCTCTTTGAGTATTTAAAAATGAATTATGAAACCTTCCAGGAATTGTTACCATGATTTTGTGCATCTGGGTTTGTTTTTTTTTGCAGCTCGTTCAATTATGACAAAATTATGGCCCTTTAAATAGAAAAAAATGGGCATTAAAAAAAATCATATATTAAAGTTCAGTGGTTACGCCTATACTTATACAGCATGCGGCATATTAGATTTGCTTTTATGACTCTAACAGTCTGTATGTTCTTTCTGAGAAAGGCACAAGGTGGGTGTATCTGTGTCCTGTGGACACATTTATAATTTATAACAATAAATAAACTTGTACTTTTACTGAGATAACACAATTAGTTATTAAAAAACAACCCCATTACCGACCACTCTTAAACACTAGACATATCTCGATAAACTAATATCATTTTCTACGTTTGAAATTTTGAATTAGTAGAAAATTTATTTCCCTTGAATTTGTAGTATCCGAGCTCCTAGGGGGAGCTCGTCGTTTGCACGGGATTTTAGTATTTCCCAGGTATAGGCATTATAGAAATCATTCAGCGTTGAGAGAGCATCCCGTTTACACGTTTTCTTTATTTTTATAAGATTGTATTTCCAATTTATCAGTTAATTTGCGTTACAGTACCTTTAATGCAATACAAGATATTATTGCCATAGCTGTATATGATAGTTTTTGGTATTACTATGTCATTGTTGAGTTAATACTTGTTTTGCATTCTCTCAAGCGCTCTGAACAAATTAAACGATTTAATTTGAAGTTTTGTTTGTTGGATTTACGAGGAGACGTAAGGTTACAAGGGAAATAATTGTTCTGTGAAATGTTAAGCACAATATTAAGAGAGATTACTCTTCCAATATTTATGGCTAATTTCCCTCCCTCGTCAAAATGTATTAGTATTTTATTTATTACTCCTTAGTTTTGGAATATATTTTGACAGCAAAAGAAAGCTCGCATGTTTTTTTTTCTCTAGTTGCCTCATATTTGATTTTCGATAATTGGGATTTTACGATATTTTGGAAAACCGAGACAAAAAATTAAGAACACATAAACATTGACAGAAAGCCCCTATTCTTTACCCCGAGAGTTCGCGTAAGGATACGGCCTAATCCTAATCTTTTTTTCAGTTCCCCAGATATAATACAGATTGTTTCCTTTTTATTAGACACTGTATGATATACATGAAGTAACACTTATATTTTGCTTACACGTTTAGAGCAGTATAGAAATAAAGTTATTTTAAGCTTACTTTGAAAACCTATTGTAAAATTTCAAAATTGATCTTTCCATGATAAAATAGATGGGGTGGATTCGAAGCATGTTTATGATTTAATTTCTTTAGTTTTCATTATTTGACGTACTTCTTATTCTCAGCATTTTGTTGATTGTTAACAATTACAGACTCCACTGTAGTTTTTATGGCAGATTAAGAAGGAATATACATTCATAAAATCAATGTTCAAGTTTAAATCATCATACAATTATGCCATATGAAGTAACATATCTTTAATACAGTGATTTTAACATTGATACACATTGGTATACAAAACCAAATCAGCATACGATAAGCTTTGAAATACTGGCTTAGAGGTGTATAGAAAGTGAGCAGTAGCAGGAAAAACGTGAAGTTGGCAGAAACAGTACACAGCCGTAGCAGTAGTAATAACGTGAAGTTGGCAGTAGCAGTACACAGCTGTAGCAGCTGGAAAAATGTGAAGTTGGCAGAAGCAGTACAGCTGTGGCGGTTGGATAAACGTGAAGCTGGCAGTAGTGGTACACAGCAGTAGCAGTAGGAAAACGTGAAGCTGGCAGAAGCAGTACAGCTGTGGCGGTTGGATAAACGTGAAGCTGGCAGTAGTGGTACACAGCAGTAGCAGTAGTAATAACGTGAAGCTGGCAGAAGCAGTACAGCTGTAGCAGTTGAATAAACGTTCAGTTGGCAGTAGCAGTGCAGCTGTGGCGGTTGGATAAACGTGAAGCTGGCAGTAGTGGTACACAGCAGTAGCAGTAGGAAAAACGTAAAGCTGGCAGTAGCAGTACACAGCAGTAGCAGTAGGAAAAACTTAAAGTTGGCAGTAGCAGCACCAGCAGCAGCAGTAGAAAAACGTGAAGTTGGCAGTAGCAGTACACAGCAGTAGCAGTAGGAAAAACGTGAAGTTGGCAGTAGCAGTACACAGCTGTAGCAGCTGGAAAAACGTGAATTTGGCAGTAGCAGTACAGAGCAGTAACAGTAGGAGAAACGTGAAACGGGCAGTTGCTAGCGTTTCTAAGTAAAACGGGGCACAATTTTGTCAATATAAGGGAAAGAGTAATAGAGAATTATTCAAGGAAATGTGGATTTTTTGAAAATTTTCAATATGACAAAGGTGCAAACTTTGTGAAATAAAAGGTCAAAGTTATGGGACATGACGTGTGAAGTGGTCTTTTGAGTATTAAAACCTCTAGCAAGTTAAAAATGGATAACTATAGGGCTTCAAAAGTATATCACCATTTTTGCATATTTCAAGTCTATTTGTTGACATAGCAATCTAATTTCTCAACAAAGGAATAAAATATTGTGCATAATTTCCATATAACCATCTATCAATGTTTCAAGTTTCATGAAAATATTCCCAGTACATTTTGAATGGTCGCAGGATCTAGAAAAACATTCAAGAGAATAAACAATTTGCTAGGTTTTCTAAGTAATTTTGTCAATATAAGGAAAAGAGTTATGGAACATATTGTGTAAACTAATAATCCCACCAATAAAATTTGTATTAAGTCTCAATCAAATGTATCAACAGGTTTCAAAAAAATATTTAAAGAAATGTAGATTTTTGGAACATTTCCAATATAAAAAGGGGTATAACTTTGTGAAATCCAGCTGTTGCGGACGGACGGACATAGAGAATACATATAGACCCCCGGTAAACCGGTAAGTGAGTTAAAAAATCATATAAAATCCAAACTGACAAATCTTCGTGAAGGCGCATTTAAGCGCGCCATGCACATCTCAAAAGTTATTTTACACGATACATTAATTAGCGACACATTTAATACTGCAAATTTCCCTGTTCGATATAAACTTCGTTGCAGTCTTTTTTTTCTTCATAAGTATTTAAAGACGTCTGCCCCCAATAAACGTTAACTTTACAACCTTGACAGATACACTATATCATAATTCATTATTACGAAAAAGAAAAAAAAACACACACATTTAAATTCTGTTACCAAACATTAATTCTACTAAACCTTTAAAGTTGTCAGACTGGTCAAAGAACACCAAACTCATGTCTTTTCAAACGTCGGTATTCAAAAGACCGAGATATTGAAGCGATTGACTCACAGATGGGTCGACGATGCATAAAAAAGAAAATGTTTATACAGAACATAACCAAACTAAGTTACTGATTCCGTTTTGGTTACAGAAACACATGGTAAGATAGTTTTTCAAACTTTTATCGATAAAAATTTAACCCGTTAGTCACTGGGTAGATACTTTGTTTACATTGTTAATTTTAACATTAATTTTGTAAAAAATCATTCCATAGTAAATCAGTGGCTTAGGTCGCTGCACTTCATTTTACTGACCTGAAGGGCATGGGTTTGAATCCTGTTGTAATCAAATTCTTTTTACTTCAGTTTTCATCATGTACATTTGTATAGAAATTTCTACTACTTACTCTTACTGCATACTGCTAATGCCAACTTCATACTAGTGGCTTAGATTTGCCTAATACAGAAGAAGAGGATAAAGATTAAAGGTATTTAAAAAAGTGTCAATGTTTTCTGGATTTATCAAAGATATTTTATCATAATGAAACATTTCAGTCATGTTTGAATTATACGAAATTTTTATTTCAATTCCTTTAAATAAGATATAATAAAATAACTGATCTCAAATTTGATTTGGACGAAATTCATTGTTTAATTTATCAGATTGCATACGGTAATATTTACTTATCAGTCATACTTTAACGTGCTGAATCATAATAAAGCTATATAACAACTGACAGTTTGTTCATGGTAAATGAAGAAAAATGAGTCTGAAGTTTTCCAGAGCTTTGGATGTCATTTTATAAGCATCATCTGACATTAGAATGTTTCATCTTCGGGAGATTAGCTGAATTTGAGCCTTACTAGATCATTTGATTAAGATAAAAAAGTAGTTATTTGCTGATATACTCGTAGTCACAGTAACTTGAAGTTTAGTCTGTTATGTGTATGTATAGTAATTCGTTAGAAATAGCGTGTTTGCAGTTTTATTTTTGGGACTAATCAATAATCTAGTTGTTGTATCTGTGTTTTGGAAATTACTAGAATATGCTATAAACTTCTTCTTGTTGCCATATTTTGAACATTGAAGATGTATCTTGAATACTATAGAATTTTCGGGATTATATTTGTTCTAGAATTTTCTTTATGTCTAGAAAATTCCATCAGTGACAGTTATCTATTACTGGAATATATGGAATTATTGTGAGGAATTAATTCAAGTTTTCAACAATTTGTGGGACTATTCTATAAAAATTTAGTTTGGACATTTTGTGGAAAATACTTCATCAATGACTAAAACATTTAACTATTACCAGGATCAAACAGGATTATTAAATTATTTTAGGACCACATTAAATCCAGATACTGTAAATACATTTTTTTAAAAACTGTACTTTAATAATTTAAGAATATTTTTTTTTATTGTTAGAAAGTTTGTTACTGGTTATTATTTCTGTTACACTTTTGGTTTGGACTGTAACAATAACCAAGTCACTTCCCCTGATCTCCCCATGCACACGCGCAAAGTAACATGAAAATCATGATAACATCTTCATACAACTATTTCTATGGTTGTCCATTTCAAATATAGCAATTTTAAAAATGCCAACATCCACTATCCTGCACTTTAATATGCACAAGATATGAGGCATTCCGCCGCATATCACCTCGGCTGCCGATGTTTTTCTTTCGATCTCTAAATATTAAAGAACGTCTCGGACATATTGCTAGTACCCATCAGTTAAGAAATAATCATGCTTTAAATCCCTATCGGTCACATCTTATTCAGTCTTCGTCGCCTCATGTCACCGGTACCAAAACGGACAAAACCTGTTCGTGCGTTCTGAATGTGTGTTAGCGGCAGTTCGCGGTACCAGCTGATAAGACAGTGTTTTAATATCCTACTTTCACTTTACAGTAAACCGGAAGCCAAGGTGAGATCAGACGACCCATGGCCAAAAAATACTAAGGGAAGGAAACATATACATACGAAGCACATCCTCGTTCATAGAACAAGCAGTATTAGCACAGCAGTCTATTCTACCTTGGACCACGTAGTGACACTTTCATGGATACGAACTTCTATGTTTAAATCACTTTGGCACCGGTTACGGACATAACTGCAATATTCCTGTAGGGGGGATTCAGTAAAATATTTTTCCGGTCAAGTAAACAAAGAGGAGTAGCGTTGTCTGATACTTGTAAAAAGTGTTGTATTACAATTTATGAACAACTAGCGAACAACGTTAGCAGCGGCGAATCTTCCTTGGTATATTGCGTTCCAAGTCAGAACAAAATTTCACATGAATTCTGTCGTATATATATAAGACTGATTTGTGCAAAAATTTTCCGCTTGAAAACACTGTCGCATTTTTGTCTGTATTTCAGTTAAAAATCGAGCCAACAAATATGATAAGGTAACTTTATGGTTTTTTATTCCCACATTTTAAAACAAAACATGAAGAAATGGCTCTTACCTTGAAAATATACCCCAACGCCTTGTAGCAAACAAGTCATAGGGATAAGCGGATAAGGTATTAGACCGAAAATAACTTTATTTCAACTATCAATTAATTAAAGAAAACGTTCTTACAGAGAAATTTAGACACTGTCACCATGAATTTGTCTAGATATGTCTGGTATTAACTTCAAACCTAACCAGATTTAATAAGTCTAAAACGTAAAGAGAAGTTCACCGTGTGTTGACTGTTGGAGACAAGCGACAGTTTTGAGACCTGAAAATCAAAATCAGGCATTGAGGGACATGTCCACTTTAACATTGATCTATCATTGTGCCCACACTGGCGTGTCAACATATTGGGACCATATACAGGAATGATCTCATTACTGGTAAGTAGTCATACAAGCTATCCATAAGTACGATTTTATTTCACTCTGACGTAAATATTTAACAGTAATTTGTTTTCTTCATCATGGTGACTTCTTTCATACATTGTCTTTTTGACAGGTGCACACAATAAATTCGGAAAATACGTTTAGATTCTGAAAAACAACACACAACCAAAATTTTGTTTAATAGAAATAATGATCATTGCGCACCAATTTTCCTACGCCACTGAGTAGACAAAAACAGTAAAAGAAAGGAGTTAAATCAACAGGTCATGCTTTGATAGTAACAGCGGGTAGATACATTAGAAAAACAAACCCGAAAATTTGCTGAAGAGAGCAAATCAAGAAAGACTATAAAATCATTATACCGTTTTTCTGAAGGCAACGGATCGACCGGATCACCATTATGTTACGCGGCGGTTAAGTTTAACTGTCTGTGTAGATTTCTTTAGTGGCCAGGAAGTAAATGACAGAAGCAGTGAACAAAAGTTTCACTTACTTGTTTTTTTATTTTATGCTTGATTTTCTGTCTTAAAGTCTGCGATAAATTTGCTTTGCGAAAGCAAAAGGTATGCCTCTGCATGGACCTTTGCTTCCTCTCTAGCGAACAATATTTCAGCGCTTTAAACGCTTTGATGTTCTTATCCTGGCCGTTGAAGAAAGCGGTGTCTTACATAATCATTTACTATATGAACACTTAATGACTGCTAACTAGAGACACAAAACTACAGCCACTGCTGACATAAATGCATAAAAAGCACAGTCTTTACTCAGAACTAGCAAAATATAACCACAAACATGATACCAATCTACCCCATCCACCTAATGATTAGGGGATAATATCAGGATACTTCAACATTTTTCTTATGGTTTAAGTTTTATTCATATGCTGTTCAACAATAGGCAAAATATCAAAAAAGGCTTACCTCGTAATTCTGGAGAAATGAATGACTGAATACACCGACACCCAATTTTCATTTATTTATTGTTTTTAAAATAGTCGGATTATATTCCTTTAAAAGTCAAATCTTTAAACCATTTGTTTGCATGCCTACATTTAAACACCTGTCGCATACAAGACATAATCTATACTTCCTGTTACGTTTTAAAATCCCGTGACCAGTTGGTTTGGGAATAACGACCAATTATTTCCAAAACCTTTTCATTTTTTGCAAACCGAAATAATAAACTTTTTTCTTCAGTTTCACTCCTTCCTCTGAAACTGACAGACAGTCGTAAAAATACATTTATGAATTGTTCGTAATAACTTAGTCTGATTCACAAATTTATAATTCCTGATTATTCTCGTATTATTTCTACGTAATGCTATGTCGCCATACTGACTATTTTTCGATATGTTTGTCAACTGTTGCGATTAAGTTACAGAACTCTATCCTTAAGAATGTGATGGCATAAAACTTTTTTGAAGCTTATCTAGGGAACAGAGACGGGTTTAAATAAAAAGATTGCTAATTATTCAAAGATGACTCGTACTGAATGTGTAATGTTAGAATTTCAACTAACAATAAACTACAATTAAGTTCAGAGGAAGCATCTGTGAAAACTATACCAGTTTGTGCGAGATGGCAGACGCTTCGGAAACGTTTTTTGTACGGGATTTGATTTGAAGTAACTTTTCTTGAAAGTGAAAACGAATTTGTTTTAGTGGCGACAGGTTTCAATATAAATATGCTTGGGAAAAAACAACAGAAAAAAAGAAAAGAATCAACACAAACTTAGAAATAATGTTGCCGTAAAACAGATGTTTACATTCTTAAAAGCCCATTTCGTATTTCCGACTTGAACTCTTGCACCTGTTTTTTTTTATTTCAGCTGTTTAATGTTTGATTCATCTGAACACCTGATTCTGCGTTTCTCTTATTGAATATAGCAAACCCCGTGACTTTGCTTGACAATGATCACACTTTAGTGCAGGTTTCTAAAAGAAATTTGTTGATGATTAAATTAAAAGTATATGAAGCTATATTTAACGTTACCATAAGAAAAAATGTTGTCTGATTACAAAAAAAGAAATCTTTAAAAACTTACATACTTGTTCAAAGATAAAAAGCTTGGGTTTTTGCTCTATTTTTTAAATGAAATACATGACATTAGTTTATGGTTTATAACCTCTGTTTAAGTTCCTGTTTACTTATGAAAATGGTTACAGTTGAACAGTACTACAAAATCGTATCTATGTTTTCATTCGACATTTCTTTAAGGTAATTCCCGTCCTTTACCTTATAACTAGAGTTTGCTGATCGAATTTGTGACAAGTGAAGAGAACTGGAAACTTCAAACACTCATAATACACAAATACTTCCGTGTGCTTGTAAAATATATGTACTATGAAGAGAAGATTAAATTGTTTACATTTCAGTTGACACTTAATGTAGTATTTTACATGTATATACAATACTTAAATCACCACATTTCCTTTGCCGTCGTAGAAGAAATACACAAGGTCAATGATGGATCAAGAAAAAAAACCTGCAATAACTCAAACTACAGCTGTTAGATTCATTTGACCCTATTGATAGTTTTAGATTTTTTAATATGTAAATATGATGCTGTTTATCTGTAAATTCTTGTTTTGAATAAATCGATCCCACAATGACAAAACAACAATAGAATCTCAACTACATTGAAATTATGCTTATCATACCATAAAAACATAGTTTGGAATGGTTTGCAGAATGTATGATTTGGTTCGATTGGTCAAAGGACGAGGCGCCACATGAGATCAAAAGTTAGGTCCATACCCCATTTTGTGTCCGTTCTATATGTTGAACACTTTGGAGGATTTGTCTAAATTTTGAATACCAAGTATAACCACAGGACTAATGATTTTGTTGTCTCATTTCAAAATCAAGGTCAAACGTAAGATCAAAATTCTCATTTTAGGGAATTTCATCTTATCCATCTATTTATTTTGTCTGCGAACTTTAGAAACTGGTTTTAAGTGACTGTCCAGATAGACTATGATGTATATTTACCAGAAAGCCATTTTCAGTCAATTTTGATAACAGCGTTCAGAAATCTAGTATAGTGGAGAAATGTTTCTTGTCAGACCGGTAATGGAGTCTGGAGTGTAACGCCTTTCCAAAAAACTGTCAGTATTTCAGAAACATATGACCAGACAGTAACTGTAACTGAATTAGATTTGTCAGTATAATAAATGACAAAGGAATGAACATTCTTTTATAACACACTACAGCTGAAGCTGAATAATTCGCACGCTGCATTCACACAGGTTCAGACACTTCTGTCTACCTTCCCTTTCCACAGACGTGCAAAAACGAGGGAAGGTCACATTAATTATAGAATAGAAGGTGCTTCTAGTAGCATTTCTTTAAAAGAAATGGAAACCTGCTCCAATGTTTTCCAAATTCAGTCTCCCTTTTACTCTGAAAGTGGTTATATTACAATAAATATAAGGAAATAAAAAAAATATAAGAACACGTTCCTTTCTGGAAATTTGTTATTATCTCCTTGCAACCAATAAACACCTCAACTCATCGAAACTTTGAAGAGCTGGTATGGAAAACTAAGTATCTATAACATATTTAGATATTAAATTTTATACTTTAATAAAAGCAAACGAAGGTCAGAAAGAAAACTGACTGCAATTACTCGTCCACAGACAAAGACAATGATATTGACTTGATGATAAAATTTCTGTATTAATAAACGACTGCAAAGAACCGACTACTGTACGCACACTTTTATAATTGCCTTTATATCTTGCAGCTCTTTTCCTGATTGGCCAAGAAAACTATTTCATTTCAATTTTTTATTCTATATTGAATTAAATTACAGTTGAAGCAGATACTGTGAATGGTGATACGAAACTGTAGAAGAAACTGGTTATTTTTTTGTTTTAGAAAAAAAACCTAAATTTTGACCAGCATGCAAAACAAATCAAATTTGTGACCGAAACAAAGTAATAATCCGGAATTTATATTAAAACTTGGATAAATGATAAATAGATGATTAAAATGCGCAAAAAAGTTGCCTGACAAGCTGGAGGCGGTCATAACTGGGGGCTTTGAACTCAAACTAAGAGAAATATGCATTGTTTTATTAATTATAAAGGCCAACGTTACTAAGGAACACGAAGAGCTACTGTAGTATACGGAAGTCGCAAACAGCAGTAAAAAGAGGAAGATGACATATTTCAAAAACTATATTTGTGAAGAAACGGCTAGTCTAATAGCAGAAGAGGAATTCTGTTCGCAAAGATATTTGTTTACTGTGCAATTCTTACAAACTCCGAATGTCATATTTCAAATTTATTCCTAGTTCACTTGTAAAACATTTTTTTTATAATAAAAAGTAGTCAGCCAACGGCGTGCCTTTCAAGAAAATGAATGTTCTATTTATTGTTTTACCATATTTGCACTGATAAAAGATGAAGGTTTGTGTGCAGTGTATAATTCTGTTTTAGGAAATTTTATATTCGGACCTTTTAATATCTGTCATTGACATAATGTGAAGTTACAAGTGCGTATTACACATGACGATGGATTACTTTGTTTCAGACCTGTGAATGTACGTTAGGACAAACAAAGCTGGATTCAACTATAATTAAAATGATCATTCTTTAATCAAAGCCTGTTCTGATACATATAATTATCTTGCTCATACATTAATCTTTGAAATATAAATTAGTCTGGAAGGCAAAGTGAGAACATTATTAGCATTCAGACATAAATAACAATTGGAAAGGCGTTTAAAAGAAAGTCGCAAATTAACAGTCTGAATAATGTTCAACTGTCTAAAGGTTTTAACACAAAGACCACTCTAAAGTGGTCATGATGCTACGTCTAGTATCGCAAAAATAATTTTTCAGAACAAATAATTCGCCTTTAGAATTGGGGGCTTTGAACTCAAACTAATTACAAATCTTTGGCTTTTTCTTGTCTCTGTTTTTCTTCTCGTCTAGAGTTTTTATTTCCAGGACTTGCAAGAATGCTTTTTATTCATCTTGCAACTGTGATATAAATTGGTATTTATTTTTTATTTACACTAGTTTTTTTTTTTTTTTTTTTTTTTAATTTCAGCGGCTAAATATGTACTGTTAACATATTGTGCCAACATTTTTTGCATGTTGCAAAATGACATACATTTTATATGAACAGAAATTACGTTTTAGAATTTCGGTATGCTATAGATATCATAAGTAATACTCATATTTATTGTATTATTCCTTGCCTTTAAAGCAATTGATTTCAAACAATTCTATAGCTAGCTAAATATAGTATATATCAACTATATCAGTTTTCCAAACTGCACGCATGTTTCGTTTTATATAATATCCCCGACTAGTGCCAGGGACTTTGCTTTCAACATCAGCGTACACGCCATTGTTGAAGTAGAACATTCTGCCCTTCTATATTCAAGGTTTATACCAGCAAATTTAGGTCATTTTTTCTAAACAATGATGATCTCCTTTACACCTGAAAATCGCGCACGTGCACTAACAACACTCGTTATTGATCACATGACTCCACGCTGTAACTTTAAATCAACCCCAATACTATTTAACATTTATCATTACAAAATACAGGTAAAACATGAAGTGAAGCTGCCTTTTCTACAAGGAAATGTAAACACAAATGTAGACTAAAGAATAGCATAGATTGTACCTTATTCTTGTTTTATAAGTGTATTTCACTGCAGTAGGACTATTTCTAACCATCTCATTTGTGGTCAATAATGGGTATTATAAGGGAGACATATCTATCATGTGTCTTGTAATTTCTTGTAAAATAGGAAAGTGATAAATAATGTGAATCTGAACATTGCTCTTGTGAACATAGCTTTTAATAAATTTAATCTGAAGCCAAATAAACGAGGACTTTTGATAAATACAGTCATTATCTTACAGTAATTAGCTTGGTCAGTGTAAACAATTTGTCAGAATGTCTAAGACCTTGAATTATCTTATCAAGTATTCTTACTGGAGACACTTACATATTGCTTTATGCTAGTTTGCTTATACAAAAACAACCATTTTCAACAGTTAAGGGAGGGATGATAGCAAGCTTTCACAATTGTAAATGCTACCTTGGCACCTTGTAACTGAATTTCGCGTTGATTGTTACCTCGAAGTGTATGCAATGGCTACAGCCATTGACAAATCTGGCAATTTAGTTACGTAGGAATCAAATAGTAACAGAAAGAGATTTCATTCAGCGAAATTCATAGAAAACAAATACATCAATAATAAAATAACATAACAAGGTATCCGATATATATGTCTCACTCTGTAAGTTAACTTGAATTAATAAAGGTACCATTTGTCGATGCAAAAGAAGAAACATTCATACACAGTCCGCTGAGTATAATACTCGTAATTGTCCGTAATATGACTGGTAATAAAAAACGGGTTTGTTATCCAAAATTAACAAACTGCACTCATTAATAACTATGAATTAATTAAAAAAAAACATTGAAAGAAGTGTTTTGTTTTTTGGTTACACCAGTAGGAGCCCCTGCTCTGGAACCAGACGCCAATAAATTTGTGTAGGTTATTCCTCGAAATACTTGTTTTTTTTTTGACTGGATAAGATTTCTCCTCGTTGAGGTCCATAAAAGATGTCAGTCAACGATTTAATCTATCTTTAGCGGGGCATATGCATTCTTACGAAATAATTGTCGATGATTCCTTTTTAATTGCGTTCGCCAGAACAAAATTAAATTGAACTGAAAACTGAAATTCTGAACCTCTAATGCAGGAAAAGACACTTCTTAAAAGAGTAGGGGGATAAAAATATCATTCGTATTTACAATCAATGACATTAATACATGGCCTATCACAGAAGAGGTCCCATCTTGGTTTTCAAAAGTTTAAACAGAGAGTACGTTTTGGTGGTGTTTATGAAATCACATGATGACTGTTTTAAACAATCAGTCAAAGCAGCTGATACATTTAAAAAAATCATAGTAAGACTTTACGACTTTTGTTAGCACCAAACTTGAAAGAACGTTGGCTTAGCCTTTGGAATAATTCGTATGTAGTTACATAGCAAATACAGAACAAATAAACTGATCATTGTCAGAAGAATCGTTACAAACAATACAAGTTTGAGATTCTTTGTCTTAGTTTAATCAAAATGATGATGTAAACAAGGGGGACATTCAACCCAGGTCGCTCACCTGAGGACAGAATGGTACTGGTGTAAAATACTGTAAGCTAATGACAACTTTATCGCAAGAATTTGAACAAGAGCCGCCGCAAGTTAACTTTTTCTTATTTCCAAAGGCAAACACAGTGGAGGAAGCACATTGTGATGAAGGTTTTGAAAGGAAAATCATTTAAAATTATTATTTTCAAATTCATCTATTAACAACAAAAGTATTGCCAATTTTAGCAATATTTAATAATTTGACATTGAAGTTCAAGGTCAAATAAACGTCAAGGTCCATTTATTGTCCAAAGCGTACTTATGTCCAAGTTATGAAGACAATACATCCATCAATAACACAAATATAGCCAATGTTAGCACCGTCAAGATCATTTAAAGCTCAAGGTCAATACCAGTTTGAATCCAATCGTCCAGGAATAACAAAGTTATGGTGATTTAAGTAAAATTCAATAACTTGCCCTTGACGGTCATGGTCATTTTAAGGTCAAGGTCATACTTGTATAATTCAACATGTCGATTTGTTACAAGTGTTGTTGCCCTGTAGTTTCAGACAAGATGACTGATTGTTTAAAATTTGCATTTTTGACACAAATTTTTTGCCCTGTGACCTACTTATGCCGGAACCATTTGCACAAATTTGATAGGAGACCACCCAAGGATCATGCCTGTGAAGTTTGGTCAAAATCCAGTAATTGGCTTCAGAGCTGGTGTTGTTTAAAGAGATTTTTGACAACGTACGACGATGGACAGAGGGCGATCACAAAAGCTCACCATGAGCATGTTGTGCTCATATGAGATAAAAAGACAGGAGCAAAGTGTCAGAGGCGGCATGTTCTCTCTAATGATTATTTTATTATATGGCCGTATACTATCTACTGTATTTTCGCCGGCGGAAACACTTGGATATACTTTCAAGTTGTTCGTCTCTAGGTACGGTTAAAATATTTAACCAAGCAACTTTGAAGCTCAAATAACCCCTAGTCAAAGGATTATGAGAGTCAACGGAATTTTACAGCAAAAAATATCGTAAAGGTTACATTTTAACACATAATCTCGCGTAAATATTCCAACATGTTAATACGAGGAATGATGCGAAGGTATTGAATAGAACTAAAGTCATTCAAACAAAACATTTGTTTTCTTTATGAATATTCATTTCAAGTTTTTATTTCGCAATATCAATACAGCTTCCCGTTTTCATGGTTTTACTGTTATCAGATGGAGCTTTCTTAACAGCAGTCTCTCCGTTTTATTGGTTTTCGAAATCTTGCTTAAATAATATTGCACTGTTTTTCCTTCATATCGTCAAGCTTATATTTAATTATGATCGATTTTTGATCAGATATTCCATTTAATGCAGGCACACTGCTTGAAATGATTAAATTATTTCTACAGTTTCAAGCTAAAAGCATACTTCTTATAGGTTTCCTTTAATGTGTGTGATTTTTCTTCTTTAAATGTGAATTTTGCCCTAGCTCTCCAAATTACATGAAATTTCGGAAATAAGCGTGCAGTTAACAGAATTGTTTCTTTAGGATGGCAATTACAGCCGTTACCATTTTTTTCATCCAGTTTTTATACAGCTCAAATTATACTCATAACAGTTATAACGGTCTATTTTATTTGTAGCTAATATCTGTCTATTGTTTCTCTAATGATATTTAACAGAATGTGTCTTAACTGCTGCTACTAGACAGCATTTGTTAAGAATTGATATATATACAAATAAAATGAAAAAAAAAAACATGAACATAAAAACGAATAATGAAACAGGGGGAAAATTTTGTTATAATGGAAATCTGGAAATCTTTTCTTTATCAAAAAAGTTATTAAGCGTTCCCTTTTTAATGTCTTGTTAACATGCGTGTGACTTATATGAATCTCTAGCAATGTATGGGGTCTCGTTTTTTCAAGATATTGGGTTTTCAGTATTTGTGAAAGGAAATTGCTCCGGTATTTGTTATTTTTGCCGACAATATATTTAATTACAGTGGCTCTCGGATCAGAAGTTTCCTAGGTTGCAGACATTTTTGTGAGTAATTATTCGCTATATTTTCGATCTGAAGGAAGAATATACCAATATATGTCTTAAATACATCTTGAAATTAATCATACCTTAGGTGAGGGATATGGCGTTCCAATGATTAAATTCTCCGTGAAATGTTATTATCAAACAAAACGCGGATTATATTTATGTTTGTCGTTTTTATTTCATGCTTTCCAGTGTTTTATTGTAAAATATCAGATGATTATATTCTGATTAACCACTAGTGAAATTTACAAAATATAATTTTCATTGTGCCGGTCTACTTTTTTCCCCTCACTGCACCCCAGTTACAAAGAAACACAGTTCGACCGGCATTTAAACGTATCCGCATGATAGAATCAGATGACAGTGATTGCATCTTTAATAAAACATTTAATTAAATCCAGATGAATATGAAAACACTTTATTTTGTTCAGTTATCGTAAAAAGAGCTTAGTGGACCAGAACGCGATTTTACTGTTAAAGAAACTGTAAACAATATGGCGGACTTTTCAATTTTGCGTCATGTCCTGACACGGAGGAATATATTTCATTGATGAATTTGCAGTTTCTGTAATATTTGGTTGGATTGAATATATATTAAAAATGTTTTGTTAAAATGTTATTTGTGTGCTTATGAGTGAAAAAATAAACACTGAAAGCCCAGATTTTCATTATTTTTTATCGAATTTCTTGGAACTACTTTGAATAGCGTCTCATACGTGCAGACATAGTAAAAATTGTGTCAGAATACAGATACCTTGGGGTCTTATTTACTGAAAAGGATAACTTCACAGAACATTGTGCAGCATAAAGTAAAGGAGGAAGAGCACTTGGTGGTATTATTTACAAAATTCATGGACTTAAAGACATAGGATTCAAAACATATGATAAATTGTACCATAGCTTTGTTGTACCTGTGCATGATTATTGCTCCGGGGTCTGGGGATTCAAACAATACCAGTCAGCTGACAGTGTTCAAAACCGTGCTATTCACTACTTCCTTGGTGTTCACCGATTTGCACCGGTTTCAGCTATATCCGGAGAAGCTGGATGGTTACCATCACGATATAGAAGGTAGATTAACATGCTTCGTTACTGGAATAGGCTGACTTCGCTTAATGAAAGTCGGCTCTTAAGGAAAACTTTTGAAGCTGACTATAGACTTTGTCAAAATAACTGGGCCAGTGAAGTGAAAAGTGTTATGGACACTATCGACCTCGGGCAATGCTTCACGAATTAAACGCTTATTGACATACCGTTAGCAAAATCCAGGATTAACGAACACTCTTAGGCCCATGGGGTATTTGATTTTTTCTTTGTACTGTTTATATATTACAGATATATGTAACACATGTCACTATAATAAAAAAATTCTTACTTACTTTCTTATTGGGGTGCACCAAGGGTGGATAAGATGTTCATGTTATCACTGTTTTACCTTTTTTCCGAAATAACACTGAAAAGCATGAAATAAATAGAATATTTGATTTTTAAAATTTAGATTTTGAAATCAAATATCCTCTAGATTTGTGAAGTTAGCGGCCTAGCGGCCTGGCGGCGTGAAGTTAACGGCCTGGCGGCGCTAACTTCACGCCGCCAGGCCGCTAACTTCACGCCGCCAGGCCGCTAGGCCGCTAACTTCACAAATCTATATCCTCTATGTATTTGTTATCAAATGTGCGATTAGATTTAATTTGATTAAGTAAATTCAAACAATAATAATAAGCAATTTCCACCGATTCTTTTCCAAGTTTTGAATCACAAATGTATACATTTATATTCTGAAGGTCACAAGTACTATTTTGACCTGCAATTTTTCTATATTGTTAAACATATTCACAGCAATTAGGCTAATCACGTATCATCAGTGCATTTAACTTTATTGACGACTATAGATTTTATCCAATTTAATGTCGAGTAAACGATATATTATGTTATGTTATTTAAGTCATTAAAGTTCGATGACATACTAGAAATAAGTGACACATGTTAAATGTGCGCTTACATAAGTTTCATTGATTTAAAGTATGACTTAAATATGCGTGAAAAATAAGCACAGTTTGAATTAACAATTTTATGTAACGCCAATTTCCTATTGCAATATCGAAAATATAATGTTAATATACATTTTTGTTATATAGATTTATCGTCAATTGTGTCTTTAGATATCTTATTTGTACTTCAAATATGCAGTGGATAGAATTAAATGCCTTGCATGACAGATGGGATGGCCCTTCTTAATAGAACAGACATTCGAATAAATACCACCTGAGTAGAATCATAGACGCCTTTTTTGGCCCAGTAAGATCTAAAATAAAGACTGCCTTTATTTTAGGACGATTTTGTGTTATACATTAACTCTCTTAGTAATGAAACAATCGGAAATAATAAATACTAATAGGAGTGATTTCATTAAGCTTATCACACATGCATATTCATATTTGGGTTTAATTAATGCAACAAATAAGTATAAGACATTCTTTAAAGAATGTAACCCAGTTGGCTGCTAATTCCGGGCTACCTCCAATTAAATAACAAGTAACTTTATTTACTGCTTCTTTGGAAGGTACAGTATTGTTTCGCATAGAAACTCAAAATAATACAGGACATACATTTTGTCCGTGAGTCTTTGACCTCATGGTTTCCTGTTTCTTGCGTGTCCGGCATAAATTAACCGGTTAAATCAACTGCTTGGAAACCAAAGATAAAGGAGGAATGACTTTAAAAATTTACTTTTCTTTAATTACTTAACTTGACATTTCACGGTACAATTAGCTTGTATGACATTCTTTGACCATCTCAGCCCAAATACTTTTATAAGCTTAACCTTTAAATCAGACAGAGAAAAATATTAGTTCTCGAGTGTTTCCTTGCATCGGATAGAATGCATTGTTTCATTGTTGTTAACTCACATTTAAAGCTTTAACATCATTTTTATGACAAATCACTTACAAAATTATCATAGGTAAAATTTCACTTAATTTTGAAATATCAAAGACTTTTGTATATAGAATTCAGTAAAACAAAGTAATAAATCCAGCACTAAAAGAAAATATGCATAGATTGGTACCTTGTTTTCATGAAGCGATCAAAACAAATCATAATGTTATTGCTTTTATTCATGAATACAAATAAAGATTTTCAATCTTAAGCCATGTAATTTTCGTTTATTCGTTTAGAATATCTTTTGTAACGTTTCTCTAAAAACTTCCTTTGTTATTGTTTAAAAACATGTACTTACTGATGGTAATTTTTTTTATCATTATAGAACAATGCTTTTACAAACCACTATTCATCACAAATTAATTCTGATAAACTAAATGTTCCGTTACAAGTTAAAAAAATCAGGGATCATTTTTTCCCGATATTTTAAGCTATAATATATTTTCACTCCTGTTATTGATAAATCACGTGAAATTGACAGTGTATTTGAAAAGGCTATGAAATCAAGCATATATTCCGCTTATAATTGTCTCGTACTTAATTTGAAAATATTTGGAAATTTCCAATATTACAGAAAACTGGAACAAACCAAGCAGGAACCTATGAGATCTTGACAAAAGCCCCAATTTCATTACCGCGAATTCCTTTTAATTCCCCTGATACACCAGCAACAAATACTGTGGGGAGACATGTCTTGCTACTCCGGACTCACGCCATTTTCACTGTCCTGTACTCAGTACACTATCGGAAGCGCCTGAAGGCTTTAAGATAACTTTACTCGTAAGAATGTAGGATTTAACACAAAATTAATATTGTGCACATCTTTTGAAACCCGTAAAAGAAACAACAGGATCAGTTTTAACAAATGTTAAAGTCTGGTTTTTATACTGCAAGAACAATTAAACTTTCCTTTCCTTTTTTTATTGTAAGCTGGTGCTCTATAAACAATAATTTTTTCCGAGATACGTTTTTGCAAATTCGCTTAAAGGTATTGTGCTGTTATTCAGTGACATTTTCAAATCAGAATTCAATAATGATCGATTTTGGATCTCATTTCATTTTATGCAGTCTCCCTCTGTTTGAGGTGATTAAATTATGTCTTCAGTTTCAAGCTAAAACATATTTTCAATAGATTTAATTCAATGTTCGAACCCCGATCGTTATTTTTTTCTCAAATAATTTAAACAATCAACACATTTTAGTTTGATATTATTTAGTAACCACCATAGTACAAATCTTAATTCTTCAAAAACTATCTCTCCCCGCCCTTGTTCGTACTGTCTTTTTTAATGTTTTTTTTTAAATTATTGTTTTCAACATAGTTTTAAAACAAAAAAGATACCCTAGTTTGAAAATCACCCGTTCAAGTTAAAAGGTTCAGAACTGTATTCAAACAATCGTTAAGAATCAGATAAAGCAGTTAAGAGTATGTCCATTTGACAACGCGAAAATAACGAGACGTTTGCTTAGTGTCATATAAATAATTTTTGTAAGTTTCGAGAGAAAAAAAAGGATTTAATATTATTTGAGAGATAATTTTGCAAAGTCCGTCATAGACTAAATGGATCATGCATAAAATGAATAAAAAAGACAACGCTGGCTTTTCTTTGTACTGTAGCTGACAGTCTAGGGAACAGTCTGAAGCACAAATTATCAGCAGAAAGGAACTACGAAATTATTTAATGGTAATAGAAAGCCTCGCAACTATTACCTAATAAAGTGCATCGCAGAAAATAATGCAGATGAAATAATAGTCATGCATGCCCGAAGCAAATGTAGGATCGGTTCTCTCTAAACATTTATTTGATTTTTGCGTGTCAAGACTTTATTTGCCACAACATGTTGAACATTTTTATCTGTGTTACAAATGTATTACTATATTTTCAGATGTTTCCTCAACTTTTGTTATAACAGTCTAACAAGAGGGCCATGATGGTCCTGGATTACTCACCTGA
This sequence comes from Cyclina sinensis, assembly GCA_012932295.1. Lineage (NCBI taxonomy): Eukaryota > Metazoa > Mollusca > Bivalvia > Venerida > Veneridae > Cyclina > Cyclina sinensis. Next base: position 4,082,764 of record JAAONU010000001.1, read on the forward strand.
GTACGTTAGCTTTAAGTTTGCAGAATATTAGCTTCATGCCAAATCTTAAAATTGTAAGTCTTGTGGTTTCAGACAAGAAGTTTTTTAGAGATTTTCTTCTATATTGCTATAAAAACTTGTGACCCCTCGCCAATAGTCATCTCAGCGACATTATTTGAACAAACTTGATGGAGGTCCACTAGACAATGCTACACACCAAATTCTAGACCACTAAGCTTAGCAGTTTTAGACAAGAATATTTAAAAAGTTTTTCATTTTTGTTGCTTTAGAAACCATAGTCCTTCATGAAATGGAGTTTTTTTTTTTCGAAAATTTGGTAAAGTTTCATGCTAGAAACATTCCTGTGAAGTTTTAGCGTCTTTCACCCAGTGGTTTAGGAGGAGATGATGTTTAAAGTAAAAAAGTTGAGGGCGCACGACGCACACAGGGCGACCACAAACGCTCACCTTGAGCTCAAAGTGCTCAGATGAGCTAAAAAGAAAGCCAGTACGTGCGGAATAACACAATTACATGAATTTACTTAATGCAACAAACTGCCAGACCCCTTTCAATGATCTATTTATTGCATTTAAAGTCACGTTGTTCTTCCTCACTCTAAATGAAAAGAGCCTTGATTCTAAAAAAACGTTTAGAGAATATTTCAACTACCCTTAGAATTGAAGCATTCTTTATTGTTAAAGAAGAATGATAGACAAGGAAAATATTGTTGTTACGCAAATCGTCAAAGTTCAGCTAATGTTATCTTATGAATTCTGACAAAACAATAAAGGTGCTACAAAGCTAAGTAAAGACAGTCGATGTACTCAAAGTAAACCAATCAATAAGATATAAACTTGTAGCTTGCTATATTGCACAATGCACAGCACAAAAGTGTGTGTATGTGTTGTTTTTTTTATCTTATCTTACCTCATCTTACTTTACCTTCCCTTCCCTTAACTTTCATATCCGCCCAATGTTGAAAATGATTACTATTTCCAGATCCTTGAAGAATAGTTTTATTGGAATTATTTACAAAAGAATTACGTACACATAATCTTGTACTCTTTATGCTTTTTTATAAAAGACACGAGACATTTTTCATTTCAGTCTTAAAGCCGAAACCTTTCTGTATTTCTGAGCCAATATTTTGGCCAAATATTCCTACTCATTTAGAACCAGTTATTCCATTGTGTTATTCTTTAAGACCCTATCAACCCATTAAATCAATATATTCAAAGTCTATTTAGACATCGTGACATTATATCTTAAAAAAATTCAAGTCCCCTAAAGTTGTTCATCAAGGGAATATATCTCATAGGAAACTTTTATTGATGAAATGAACTTTAGAGTACAGAGTTCAGTTTAATGTTTTTTTCTTTTTTATTCATTTATTCACAAATCTATTCTTTTCATATTTAACAGAATTGTCAAATGTATTTACATAATTCTAATAACGTGTTAGGTTCTAAAATGTCTGAACTACTGACGATGCAGTTTAGGTTATTTAAGAATTCTGGAAAACCACAATGTATTAAACAATTATTATTGGCAGTTCTTTTAGACTTTAATGCCTACCTTGAGTACAAACAGTTACATGTAAATATACTTTTTATAGTTTAAAATCCCATTCGTTTTCAACAAAATAATTATTCTATCGATTCTTCTTGCATCATGTACCCAATTATAAAACTGATTTGCTCATATATCGAGAATGCGTACTTTTGTCATTGATAACACTTTTTACATTTTTTAACTAGGCATATTTTATTTACTACCGGGGGAGGTGGAGGGATTAGGATTTACCGTTGTCTGTGCGGTAGCTCCTTAAGTATTTAAAATGAAAATTTCATGAATGTTTGCCATAATGAGCTGTTGTCTACCTGGGGGTTTGTTTGCAGCTCGACCTAGTATGACTTCCGATACGGGATTTCAAATAATAAAGCTAAGCACTTTTAAAGTTTACGTCGCTCGCAGCTTCTAAACTATTTGAAATGAAACCTTCCATTAATGGTTGCCATGTAATTGATGTACGTCTGAGATTTTCTATGCAGCTTGTTCCTGCATGATCACAGTGACGGCCCTTAAAATAACAAAAAATGGTATTTCAAAATTAATGTGCATAGCTCTTTGAGTATTTAAAAATGAATTATGAAACCTTCCAGGAATTGTTGCCATGATTTTGTGCATCTGGGTTTGGTTTTTTTTGCAGCTCATTCAATTATGACAAAATTATGGCCCTTTAAATAGAAAAAATGGGCATTAAAAAAATCATATATTAAAGTTCAGTGGTTACGCCTATACTTATACAGCATGCGGCATATTAGATTTGCTTTTATGACTCTAACAGTCTGTAGGTTCTTTCTGAGAAAGGCACAAGGTGGGTGTATCTGTGTCCTGTGGACACATTTATAATTTATAACAATAAATAAACTTGTACTTTTACTGAGATAGCACAATTAGTTATTATAAAACAACCCCATTACCGACCACTCTTAAACACTAGACATATCTCGATAAACTAATAATTGTTCTGTGAAATGTTAAGCAAAATATTGAGAGAGATTACTCTTCCAATATTTATGGCTAATTTCCCTCCCTCGTCGAAATGTATTAGTATTTTATTTATTACTCCTTAGTTTTGGAATATATTTTGACAGCAAAAGAAAGCTCGCATGTTTTTTTTCTCTAGTTGCCTCATATTTGATTTTCGATAATTGGGATTTTACGATATTTTGGAAAACCGAGACAAAAAATTAAGAACACATAAACATTGACAGAAAGCCCCTATTCTTTACCCCGAGAGTTCGCGTAAGGATACGGCCTAATCCTAATCTTTTTTCAGTTCCCTAGATATAATACAGATTGTTTCCTTTTTATTAGACACTGTATGATATACATGAAGTAACACTTATATTTTGCTTACACGTTTAGAGCAGTATAGAAATAAAGTTATTTTAAGCTTACTTTGAAAACCTATTGTAAAATTTCAAAATTGATCTTTCCATGATAAAATAGATGGGGTGGATTCGAAGCATGTTTATGATTTAATTTCTTTAGTTTTCATTATTTGACGTACTTCTTATTCTCAGCATTTTGTTGATTGTTAACAATTACAGACTCCACTGTAGTTTTTATGGCAGATTAAGAAGGAATATACATTCATAAAATCAATGTTCAAGTTTAAATCATCATACAATTATTCCATATGAAGTAACATATCTTTAATACAGTGATTTTAACATTGATACACATTGGTATACAAAACCAAATCAGCATACGATAAGCTTTGAAATACTGGCTTAGAGGTGTATAGAAAGTGAGCAGTAGCAGGAAAAACGTGAAGTTGGCAGAAACAGTACACAGCCGTAGCAGTAGTAATAACGTGAAGTTGGCAGTAGCAGTACACAGCTGTAGCAGCTGGAAAAATGTGAAGTTGGCAGAAGCAGTACAGCTGTGGCGGTTGGATAAACGTGAAGCTGGCAGTAGTGGTACACAGCAGTAGCAGTAGGAAAACGTGAAGCTGGCAGAAGCAGTACAGCTGTGGCGGTTGGATAAACGTGAAGCTGGCAGTAGTGGTACACAGCAGTAGCAGTAGGAAAACGTGAAGCTGGCAGAAGCAGTACAGCTGTAGCAGTTGAATAAACGTTCAGTTGGCAGTAGCAGTGCAGCTGTGGCGGTTGGATAAACGTGAAGCTGGCAGTAGTGGTACACAGCAGTAGCAGTAGGAAAAACGTAAAGCTGGCAGTAGCAGTACACAGCAGTAGCAGTAGGAAAAACTTAAAGTTGGCAGTAGCAGCACCAGCAGCAGCAGTAGAAAAACGTGAAGTTGGCAGTAGCAGTACACAGCAGTAGCAGTAGGAAAAACGTGAAGTTGGCAGTAGCAGTACACAGCTGTAGCAGCTGGAAAAACGTGAATTTGGCAGTAGCAGTACAGAGCAGTAACAGTAGGAGAAACGTGAAACGGGCAGTTGCTAGCGTTTCTAAGTAAAACGGGGCACAATTTTGTCAATATAAGGGAAAGAGTTATAGAGAATTATTCAAGGAAATGTGGATTTTTTGAAAATTTTCAATATGACAAAGGTGCAAACTTTGTGAAATAAAAGGTCAAAGTTATGGGACATGACGTGTGAAGTGGTCTTTTGAGTATTAAAACCTCTAGCAAGTTAAAAATGGATAACTATAGGGCTTCAAAAGTATATCACCATTTTTGCATATTTCAAGTCTATTTGTTGACATAGCAATCCAATTTCTCAACAAAGGAATAAAATATTGTGCATAATTTCCATATAACCATCTATCAATGTTTCAAGTTTCATGAAAATATTCCCAGTACATTTTGAATGGTCGCAGGATCTAGAAAAACATTCAAGAGAATAAACAATTTGCTAGGTTTTCTAAGTAATTTTGTCAATATAAGGAAAAGAGTTATGGAACATATTGTGTAAACTAATAATCCCACCAATAAAATTTGTATTAAGTCTCAATCAAATGTATCAACAGGTTTCAAAAAAATATTTAAAGAAATGTAGATTTTTGGAACATTTCCAATATAAAAAGGGGTATAACTTTGTGAAATCCAGCTGTTGCGGACGGACGGACAGAGAGAATACATATAGCCCCCCGGTAAACCGGTAAGTGAGTTAAAAAATCATATAAAATCCAAACTGACAAATCTTCGTGAAGGCGCATTTAAGCGCGCCATGCACATCTCAAAAGTTATTTTACACGATACATTAATTAGCGACACATTTAATACTGCAAATTTCCCTGTTCGATATAAACTTCGTTGCAGTCTTTTTTTTCTTACACAAGTATTTAAAGACGTCTGCCCCCAATAAACGTTAACTTTACAACCTTGACAGATACACTATATCATAATTCATTATTACGAAAAAGAAAAAAAAAACACACACATTTAAATTCTGTTACCAAACATTAATTCTACTAAACCTTTAAAGTTGTCAGACTGGTCAAAGAACACCAAACTCATGTCTTTTCAAACGTCGGTATTCAAAAGACCGAGATATTGAAGCGATTGACTCACAGATGGGTCGACGATGCATAAAAAAGAAAATGTTTATACAGAACATATCCAAACTAAGTTACTGATTCCGTTTTGGTTACAGAAACACATGGTAAGATAGTTTTTCAAACTTTTATCGATAAAAAATTTAACCCGTTAGTCACTGGGTAGATACTTTGTTTACATTGTTAATTTTAACATTAATTTTGTAAAAAATCATTCCATAGTAAATCAGTGGCTTAGGTCGCTGCACTTCATTTTACTGACCTGAAGGGCATGGGTTTGAATCCTGTTGTAATCAAATTCTTTTTACTTCAGTTTTCTTCATGTATAGAAATTTCTACTACTTACTCTTACTGCATACTGCTACTGCCAACTTCCTACTAGTGGCTTAGATTTGCCTAATACGGAAGAAGGGGATATAGATTAAAGGTATTTAAATAAGTGTCAATGTTTTCTGGATTTATCAAAGATATTTTATCATAATGAAACATTTCAGTCATGTCTGAAATATACGTAATTTTGATTTCAATTCCTTTAAATAAGATATAATAAAATAACTGATCTCAAATTTGATTTGGACGAAATTCATTGTTTAATTTATCAGATAGCATACGGTAATATTTTACTTATGAGTCATACTTTAACGTGCTGAATCATAATAAAGCTATATAACAACTGACAGTTTGTTCATGGTAAATGAAGAAAAATGAGTCTGAAGTTTTCCAGAGCTTTGGATGTCATTTTATAAGCATCATCTGACATTAGAATGTTTCATCTTCGGGAGATTAGCTGAATTTGAGCCTTACTAGATCATTTGATTAAGATAAAAAAAGTAGTTATTTGCTGATATACTCGTAGTCACAGTAACTTGAAGTTTAGTCTGTTATGTGTATGTATTCGTTAGAAATAGCGTGTTTGCAGTTTTATTTTTGGGACTAATCAATAACCTAGTTGCTGTATCTGTGTTTTGGAAATTACTAGAATATGCTATAAACTTCTTCTTGTTGCCATATTTTGAACATTGAAGATGTATCTTGAATACTATAGAATTTTCGGGATTATATTTGTTCTAGAATTTTCTTTATGTCTAGAAAATTCCATCAGTGACAGTTATCTATTACTGGAATATATGGAATTATTGTGAGGAATTAATTCAAGTTTTCAACAATTTGTGGGACTATTCTATAAAAATTTAGTTTGGACATTTTGTGGAAAATACTTCATCAATAACTAAAACATTTAACTATTACCAGGATCAAACAGGATTATTAAATTATTTTAGGACCATATTAAATCCAGATACTGTAAATACATTTTTTTTAAACTGTACTTTAATAATTTAAGAATATTTTTTTTTATTGTTTGAAAGTTTGTTACTGGTTATTATTTCTGTTACACTTTTGGTTTGGACTGTAACGAAACCAAGTCACTTCCCCTGATCTCCCCATGCACACGCGCAAAGTAACATGAAAATCATGATAACATCTTCATACAACTATTTCTATGGTTGTCCATTTCAAATATAGCAATTTTAAAAATGCCAACATCCACTATCCTGCACTTTAATATGCACAAGATATGAGGCATTCCGCCGCATATCACCTCGGCTGCCGATGTTTTTCTTTCGATCTCTAAATATTAAAGAACGTCTCGGACATATTGCTAGTACCCATCAGTTAAGAAATAATCATGCTTTAAATCCCTATCGGTCACATCTTATTCAGTCTTCGTCGCCTCATGTAACCGGTACCAAAACGGACAAAACCTGTTCGTTCGTTCTGAATGTGTGTTAGCGGCAGTTCGCGGTGCCAGCTAATAAGACAGTGTTTTAACATCCTACTTTCACTTTACAGTAAACCGGAAGCCAAGGTGAGATCAGACGACCCATGGCCAAAAAATACTAAGGGAAGGAAACATATACATACGAAGCACATCTTCGTTCATAGAACAAGCAGTATTAGCACAGCAGTCTATTCTACCTTGGACCACGTAGTGACACTTTCATGGATACGAACTTCTATGCTTAAATCACTTTGGCACCGGTTACGGACGTAACTGCATCATTCCTGTAGGGGGGATTCAGTAAAATATATTTTCAGTCAAGTAAACAAAGAGGAGTAGCGTTGTCTGATACTGGTAAAAAGGTGTTGTATTACAATTTATGAACAACTAGCGAACAACGCTAGCAGCGGCGAATCTTCCTTGGTATATTGCGTTCCAAGTCAGAACAAAATTTCACATGAATTCAGTCGTATTTACATAAGACTGATTTGTGCAAAAATTTTCCACTTGAAAACACTGTCGCATTTTTGTCTGTATTTCAGTTAAAAGTCGAGTCAACAAATATGATAAGGTAACTTTATGGTATGTTTGCCCACATTTTAAAACAAAATTAGACCGAAAATAACTTTAGTTCAACTATCAATTAACTTAGCTATTAAAGAAACGTACTTACAGAGAAATTTAGACAATGTAACCACGAATTTGTCTAGATATGTCTAGTATTAACTTCAAACCTAACCAGATTTAATGAGTCTATAACGTAAAGAGAATTTCACTGTGTGTTGACTGTTGGAGACAAGCGACAGTTTTGAGAACTGAAAATCAAAATCAGGCATTGAGGGACATGTCCACTTAAACATTGATTTATCATTGTGCCCCCACTGGCGTGTCAACATATTGGGACTATATACAGGAATGATCTCATACAAGCTATCCATTAGTACGATTTTATTTCAATCTGACGTAAATATTTAACAGTAATTTGTTTGCTTCGTCATAGTGACTTCTTTCATACATTGTCTTTTTGACAGGTGCACACAATAAATTCGGAAAATATGTTTAGATTCTGAAAAACAACACAAAACCAAAATTTTGTTTAATAGAAATAATGATCATTGCGCACCAATTTCCCTACGCCACTGAGTAGACAAAAACAGTAAAAGAAAGGAGTTAAATCAACAGGTCATGCTTTGATAGTAACAGCGGGTAGGTACATTAGGAAAAAAAACCCGAAAATTTGCTGAAGAGAGCAAATCAAGAAAGACTATAAAATCATTATACTGTTATTCTGAAGGCAACGGATCGACCGGATCACCATTATGTAACGCGGCGGTTAAGTTTAACCGTCTGTGTAGATTTCTTTAGTGGCCAGGAAGTAAATGACAGAAAGCAGTGAACAAAAGTTTCACTTACTTGTTTTTTTTTATTTTATGCTTGATTTTCTGTCTTAAAGTCTGCAATAAGTTTGCTTTGCGAAAGCAAAAAGTATTCCTCTGCATGGACCTTTGCTTCATCTCTAGCCAACAATATTTCAGCGCTTTAAACGCTTTGATGTTCTTATCCTGGCCGTTGAAGAAAAGCGGTGTCTTATATTTACTATATGAACACTTAATGACTGCTAACTACACACAAAAAACCACAGCCACTGCTGACATAAATGCATAAAAAGCACAGTCTTTACTCCGAACTAGCAAAATATAACCACAAACATGATACCAATCTACCCCATCCACCTAATGATAAGGGGATAATATCAGGATACTTCAACATTTTTCTTATGGTTTAAGTTTTATTTATATACTGTTCAACAATAGGCAAAAATATCAAAAAAGGCTTACCTCGTAATTTTGGAGAAATGAATGACTGAATACACCGACACCCAATTTTCATTTATTTATTGTTTTTAAAATAGTCGGATTATATTCCTTTAAAGTAAATCTTTAAACCATTTGTTTGCATGCATAAATTTAAACACCTGTCGCATACAAGACATAATCTATACTTCCTGTTAAGTTTTAAAATCCCGTGACCAGTTGGTTTGGGAATAACGACCAATTATTTCCAAAACCTTTTCATTTCTTGCAAACCGAAATAATAAACTTTTTTCTTCAGTTTCACTTCTTCCTCTGAAACTGACACTACAAGAGTTTTCAACTGGACATTGCACTACAGACAGTCGTAAAAATACATTTATGAATTGTTCGTAATAACTTAGTCTGATTCACAAATTTATAATTCCTGATTATTCTCGTATTATTTCTACGTAATGCTATGTGTTCATACTGACTATTCTTCGATATGTTTGTCAACTGTTGCGATTAAGTTACAGAACTCTATCCTTAAGAATGTGATGGCATAAAACTTTTTTGAAGCTTATCTAGGGAACACAGACGGGTTTAAATAAAAAAGATTGCTAATTATTCAAAGTTTAATCGTACGGAATGTGTAATGTGAGAATTTCAACTAACAATAAACTACAATTTAGTACTAGCTTCAGAGGAAGCATCTCTGAAAACTATACCAGTTTGCGCGAGATGGCAGACGCTACGGAAACGGTTTTTGTACGGGATTTGATTGAAGTAAATTTTCTTGAAAGTGAAAACGAATTTGTCTTAGTGGTGACAGGTTTCAATATAAAATATGCTTGGGAAAAAACAACAGAAAAAAAGAAAGAAAAGAATCAACACAAACTTAGAAATAATGTTGCCGTAAAACATATGTTTACCTTCTTAAAAGCCCATTTCGCATTTCCGGCTTTAACACTTGCACCTGTTTTTTTTTAATTCAGCTGTTGAATGTTTGATTCATTTGAACCCCTGATTCTGCGTTTCTCTTATTGAATATAGCAAACCCCGTGACTTTGATTGACAATGATCACACTTTAGTGCAGGTTTCTAAAAGAAATTTGTTGATGATTAAATTAAAAGTATATGAAGCTATATTTAACGTTACCATAAGAAAAAATGTTGTCTGATTACAAAAAAAGAAATCTTTAAAAACTTACATACTTGTTCAAAGATAAAAAGCTTGGGTTTTTGCTCTATTTTTTAAATGAAATACATGACATTAGTTTATGGTTTATAACCTCTGTTTAAGTTCCTGTTTACTTATGAAAATGGTTACAGTTGAACAGTACTACAAAATCGTATCTATGTTTTCATTCCACATTTCTTTAAGGTAATTCCCGTCCTTTACCTTATAACTAGAGTTTGCTGATCGAATTTGTGACAAGTGAAGAGAACTGGAAACTTCGAACACTCATAATACACAAATACTTCCGTGTGCTTGTAAAATATATGTACTATGAAGAGAAGATTAAATTGTTTACATTTCAGTTGACACTTAATGTAGTATTTTACATGTATATACAATACTTAAATCACCACATTTCCTTTGCCGTCGTAGAAGAAATACACAAGGTCAATGATGGATCAAGAAAAAAAACTGCAATAACTCAAACTACAGCTGTTAGATTCATTTGACCCTATTGATAGTTTTAGATTTTTTAATATGTGAAAATGATGCTGTTTATCTGTAAATTCTTGTTTTGAATATTTCGATCCCACAATGACAAAACAACAATAGAATCTCAACTACATTGAAATTATGCTTATCATACCATAACAAACATAGCTTGGAATGGTTGGCAGAATGTATGATTTGGTTCGCTTGGTCAAAGGACGAGGCGACACATGAGATCAAAAGTTAAGTAACCCCATTTTGTGTCCGTTCTATATGTTGAACACTTTGGAGGATTTGTCTAAATTTTGAATACCAAGTATAACCACAGGACTAATGATTTTGTTGTCTCATTTCAAAATCAAGGTCAAACGTAAGATCAAAATTCTCATTTTAGGGAATTTCATCTTATCCATCTATTTATTTTGTCTGCGAACTTTAGAAACTGGTTTTAAGTGACTGTCCAGATAGACTATGATGTATATTTACCAGAAAGCCATTTTCAGTCAATTTTGATAACAGCGTTCAGAAATCTAGTATAGTGGAGAAATGTTTCTTGTCAGACCGGTAATGGAGTCTGATGTGTAACGCCTTTCCAAACAACTGTCAGTATTTCAGAAACATATGACCAGACAGTAACTGTAACTGAATTAGATTTGTCAGTATAATAAATGACAAAGGAATGAACATTCTTTTATAACACACTACAGCTGAAGCTGAATAATTCGCACGCTGCATTCACACAGGTTCAGGCACTTCTGTCTACCTTCCCTTTCCACAGACGTGCAAAAACGAGGGAAAGTCACATTAATTATAGAATAGAAGGTGCTTCTAGTAGCATTTCTTTAAAAGAAATGGAAACCTGCTCCAATGTTTTCCAAATTCAGTCTCCCTTTTACTCTGAAAGTAGTTATATTACAGTAAATATAAGGAAATGAAAAATATATAAGAACACGTTCCTTTCTGGAAATTTGTTATTATCTCCTTGCAACCAATAAACACCTCAACTCATCGAAACTTTGAAGAGCTGGTATGGAAAACTAAGTATCTATAACATATTTAGATATTAAATTTTATACTTAATAAAAGCAAACGAAGGTCAGAAAGAAAACTGACTGCAATTACTCGTCCACAGACAAAGACAATGATATTGACTTGATGATAAAATTTCTGTATTAATAAACGACTGCAAAGAACCGACAACTGTACGCACATTTTTATAATTGCCTTTATATCTTGCAGCTCTTTTCCTGATTGGCCAAGAAAACTATTTCATTTCAATTTTTTATTCTATATTGAATTAAATTACAGTTGAAGCAGATACTGTGAATGGTGATACGAAACTGTAGAAGAAACTGGTTATTTTTTTGTTTAAAAAAAAAAACATAATTGAAACAACCTAAATTTTGACCAGCATGCAAAACAAATCAAATTTGTGACCGAAACAAAGTAATAATCCGGAATTTATATTAAAACTTTGATAAATGATAAATAGATGATTAAAATGCGCAAAAAAGTTGCCTGACAAGCTGGAGGCGGTCATAACTGGGGGCTTTGAACTCAAACTAAGAGAAATATGCATTGTTTTATTAATTATAAAGGCCAACGTTACTAAGGAACACGAAGAGCTACTGTAGTATACGGAAGTCGCAAACAGCAGTAAAAAGAGGAAGATGACATATTTCAAAAACTATATTTGTGAAGAAACGGCTAGTCTAATAGCAGAAGAGGAATTCTGTTCGCAAAGATATTTGTTTACTGTGCAATTCTTACAAACTCCGAATGTCATATTTCAAATTTATTCCTAGTTCACTTGTTAAACATTTTTTTTATAATAAAAAGTAGTCAGCCAACGGCGTGCCTTTCAAGAAAATGAATGTTCTATTTATTGTTTTACCATATTTGCACTGATAAAAGATGAAGGTTTGTGTGCAGTGTATAATTCTGTTTTAGGAAATTTTATATTCGGACCTTTTAATATCTGTCATTGACATAATGTGAAGTTACAAGTGCGTATTACACATGACGATGGATTACTTTGTTTCAGACCTGTGAATGTACGTTAGGACAAACAAAGCTGGATTCAACTATAATTAAAATGATCATTCTTTAACCAAAGCCTGTTCTGATACATATAATTATCTTGCTCATACATTAATCTTTGAAATTTAAATTAGTCTGGAAGGCAAAGTGAGAACATTATTAGCATTCAGACATAAATAACAATTGGAAAGGCGTTTAAAAGAAAGTCGCAAATTAACAGTCTGAATAATGTTCAACTGTCTGAAGGTTTTAACACAAAGACCACTCGAAAGTGGTCATGATGCTACGTCTAGTATCGCAAAAATAATTTTTCAGAACAAATAATTCGCCTTTAGAATTGGCCTTGTATTCATGAATTACAAATCTTTGACTTTTTCTTGTCTCTGTTTTTCTTCTCGTCTAGAGTTTTTATTTCCAGGACTTGCAAGAATGCTTTTTATTCATCTTGCAACTGTGATATAAATTGGTATTTATTTTTTATTTACACTAGTTTTTTTTTGTTGTTTTTTTTTAATTTCAGCGGCTAAATATGTACTGTTAACATATTGTGCCAACTTTTTTTGCATGTTGCAAAATGACATACATTTTATATGAACAGAACTTACGTTTTAGAATTTCGGTATGCTAAAGATATCATAAGTAATACTCATATTTATTGTATTATTCCTTGCCTTTAAAGCAATTGATTTCAAACAATTCTATAGCTAGCTAAATATAGTATATATCAACTATATCAGTTTTCCAAACTGCACGCATGTTTCGTTTTATATAATATCCCCGACTAGTGCCAGGGACTTTGCTTTCAACATCAGCGTACACGCCATTGTTGAAGTAGAACATTCTGCCCTTCTATATTCAAGGTTTATACCAGCAAATTTAGGTCATTTTTTCTAAACAATGATGGTCTCCATTACACCTGAAAATCGCGCACGTGCACTAACAACACCCGTTATTGATCACATGACTCCACGCTGTAACTTTAAATCAACCCCAATACTATTTAACATTTATCATTACAAAATACAGGTAAAACATGAAGTGAAGCTGCCTTTTCTACAAGGAAATGTAAACACAAATGTAGACTAAAGAAACAGCTTCCAATTGTGTTTGATCATTTCCACGTGATCAAGTTGTAAGTTTCTACAACTTTTTCAGATTTTTTTTATTTCAACAAAGTTTCAAGAAATAGTGTCTTTAACAAGTATTTGTTAAAGCTTGTACTATATAACTGCATACACTATGTCTTAACAAATACTTTGTTAAACATAAACCAAATTGTTGTGGTATAATATCAATGCTTTTTAACAATTATATGTTAAGATCGCTTTTGCTTAGCCTATCATCAATTGGACATCAGAGTTTAACAAATCTTTGTTAAACTATTCTCGTCACTTGACAGAGATGTGGAAAGAAAATCGGCTGAATTGTTAACAATTATTTGTTAACATCTCTGTTCGCTGTTACTGAATCTACCGTCAGTCAGAGTTTAACAAATCTTTGTTAAAGCTTATACCATTCTCAGTGAAAGAGATGCAGAAAGAAAATATGCCGAATTGTTAACAATAATTTGTTAACATCTCTGTTCTCTGTTACTGAATCTACCATCAGTCATAGTTTAACAAATCTTTGTTAAAGCTTATACTATTCTCTTCACTTGACAGAGATGTGTAAAGAAAACTGGTCGAATTGTTAACAATAATTTGTTAACATCTCTGTTCTCTGTTACTAAATCTACCGTCAGTCAGAGTTTAACAAATCTTTGTTAAAGCTTATACTATTCTCTTCACTTGACAGAGATGTGGAAAGAAAATATGCCGACTTGTTAACGATAATTTGTTAACATCTCTGTTCTCTGTTACTGAATCTACCTTCAGTCAGGGTTTAACAAATCTTTGTTAAAGTTTTTACTATTCTCTTCACTTGCCGGAGATGTGGAAAGAAAATTGGTCGAATTGTTAACAATAATTTGTTAACATCTCTGTTCACTGTTAATGAATCTACCGTCAGTCAGATTTCAGAACATAACAAATATTTGTTAACGATTATATGAGAATCATCAGTTGGCAGAGATATTCAATTGGCATCGGCTGGATATCAATGATTTTAACAATATCTGTTAAGATGTTTAATCTTTAATGTATTAACATTCTGATTTCAGAAATAAACGAACCTTCATAAAATTGTATCATTGTGATTATTAGTTATTAATGATGAAGAATAAACATCAAAGTGATGCATATTTCCCGTCAACATATTTGTCAAAAAAGCTAAAATACTGAGTGAATAAATCTTGAAAAATAAACTTAATATGGCATTTATAGAAACAATTATTAATTTTACCGGTTTTAAGCCATTACAAATATACTGTGAACAATGTGTTTTGCTGATAACCATGAATTAAAAAAGATATTATATAAAAGGCCTTCACTTTTATCGGTAAAAAATTTACCCCTTTAGTCACGGGGTAAATACTTTAGTTATAACATTAATGTTGAGGCAATCTAATAACTATATGCCGTGGCTCAGTGGTCTAAGTCGTTGCTCTATATTACTGACCGAAAGGTCGTGGGTTCGAATCCTGGTAAAGTCAAAACTTTTTTTTTCAGTTTTCATGGTGTATAGAAGCATAATATTATATTTTTTCCATAGTATATTAAATCCTCTTAAATTTGAAGGAATAAAAAATTTCAGCAAAATTTTGTGAGTCAGTCGGTTTAAATAACCTTTACCCATAACAAAATTATATCCAGTCAATGCTGTGTAACATTGTCTTATACAAATATATCACTGTATCTAAAATCTAAAAATGAAAGAATGCAACCGTTAAGCAAGAAAACATAACATTCAACTTGAAAACACAAATTAAATTCGTCCATATATATAATTTCCTTTACAGTTCTGTCAGTACTTTCCACTCAATTAAAAGGTACCAAAAACATTTTTTTGCCTGACCATTATAATATTGCAAATCCAACATTACTTACTTTATTTAACACAATCTATTGATGACCCGAATTCACCTTGAAGATGAAATGTCTAAGCACACTGATTGTTTCTGTCCGAAGTTTAATTACCACTAAACCACAAAATTTATGCCTTTTTTTCTTCTGTGAGTGTTTAAATAAATGAGCCCTTTACAAAATGAAATCATTTGGTACTGTGGTGTAAATAGGACACTCTTGGTTGCTACTCACTCTTTGTTTACACTATTCAGCATTTAATGATCTCCATGGGAATTGTCTTGATTTGTTGAACTGTGGCTGCTCAAGCATGTAATGTTAATTTCACCTCAAGCAATGAAAATCCCATTTAACTTAGTCATGGCACTGGTCAGAAAACCAGATTCATATACAGTCCTATGAAATACTAGGGAAAATCGGCTCAATCCGAGCTAAGTCTTATCAGTAAGCATATCAGATAGAATTGCCCCTTACAGTTATAAATCAATTAGCACCAGCTTGTGTTTGTTTATAGTCTGCTGACCACTCCAGTAATGTATTAATGTTATTCCTAAGATTTTACTGCAGCAGCATCTTCATTATCTGTGTTTAACCAAATCATGTAGAAAATTAGAAAATAAAATTATAAGTAGATCTATTGATTGTTAGCATACTATTCATTTTTGAGTAATAATGACTTCTTTAATACAACAAAATCAATTTTAATAATTGATTTTGTTGTATTATTTTTGTTACAAACAGGATGAGATCATTAAATTTAAAATGAAGCCTTTTTATTTGTATACATATAGGATATCAAAGTGTTTTTGAGATTTTATTATTTTATTTTGCTTTGATTTTTATCATACCTGAATTAAAGAAGTACTTTATTTCTGGTCATGAAATAAGAGATTTTATTGTGTTTGTTTTCAGCCCTTTTCTGAACTACATGTTCTTGAGAATAATGACAATATGTTAAAACTAGTGTGTGTGTGTGCGTGTGTGTGTGTGCGTGTGCGTGTGTGTGTTGTTTTAAAAAATACTTTAAGCCAACCAACACGCTTGTAGAATATTTCAATTTCACAAGGAAACTAAAAGTCGAAATAAAAACCATAAATGAGCAGGAAGTTATTTGTGTTCAAGGACTACTCCGATATATAAAACTGCAGAACATAGTAATCAACACGAAGACAATAGATTAAAGTATCAAGGTTTTATATGACACATTAATTGAATCTAGTATTATGAAGATCTTTAGGACATTTCACTATACGAAAGCAATATTTTATTTTTAAGCTCAATTTATTAACAGCATTTATTGAAAAGAAATGGAAAAATATATGTATGTTTGAACATCACCTCATGATGTCAAATTCAATAAATATTGTGAATAAACTTATGAAGACCTGCTTGAGAAAAAATCAAACAACCTTCAAGATTTACTGAATCTGAAGAATTTCACCGAAGCAATTACGAAAAATGTCAAAACAAAAGGCTAAAACCAAAACGGATAGAAAATTAGATGGAGAAGAGAGGGATGGAATAAAACTGAAAGCAAGATATTTGCATATACCTCAAATCTTAGATTTTTTGTTTAAAGAAAAAACATTCCAGAAACTGTACAGTCCTCAATAATTTTATGCGCTGTCTGTGTTTCATCATGCCGCCACCCTGCAGCCATAAATGTTTATATAGAAACAAATTCAAATGATCTGGAAGAAAACATTAATATTTCAAAACTTTGTGCATTGCGGTTGCTCAGAATGCACATGGAAGATATGACACAGATGATCTGAATAACACATTTAAATATTGAATATATATCTGCAGTTAGAAGCATCTTTTAAAACGAGTCAAGTTCAATACAGAATTCAGTATTAGATTCATTAGTGACAGAAAGTGTAGAAGATACTGATGGCAGATTATATGAAGCTCTACAAGAAGAAAATGAAATGAACAATTTCATACACACTCTTGGTTTTGAGCCACATAGACCACCTAAAATGATAACTTTGCACCCTCCACCAGTGACTGGAAGAGATGATGCTATAACAAAGCTGCAAGAGGTTTTAGAGGATATTTTCATCAAGACAGATCTTGAAGATCGGAAAAGCAGTATGTAATATCATTTACACCTGACAACAAAATTGGAGCAGATTCATTCAAAGCAGGAAAAGAGACAGAAGTACCATCAATTTCTTGTAGAATTTCCTGTCATGCATCTGAGAAAATCAAAAATTATAATTCCTGTAAGTGCATATACAGGTGCTGGCCTACTTCACACTTTTAAATACATGAGAGGCGATGAATGTATAGAATGGAAAAAGCTGATGTCAGTAGAACACATTGACACATTGACATTGTCTAACTGTAGGTTTTCAGCTGATGTCAGTAGAACACATTGACACATTGACATTGTCTAACTGTAGGTTTTCAGCTTTCATTAATTCAAAAATTCTTTCTGAGTCGCACCTCAGCAGAACAATAATTATATCAAATCAATTATTTCAATGCAGATTTCTGAAGAATCAGGCCAGACTATCATGATTTCATAAAAAAAGGGTGAAAATAACAATGGGACATTTGCTCTTCATGTTGAGAGTATGCGTCATTGTCAAGCGATATTTGCAATTGATTTTGCAGAATGACTAGAAGGAGCAGAAAAGTACTTGCTACCTCTTGCAGCTGATATAGATTTAAAGTTTCAAGAACCAAAGGAAAGCTGCTGCTATCAAGAATGCTAAGAACGGAAAGTTGCTACTTGCATTGATTCTGACACTGACACCATTAAATTGTTTCTATTTAGTTCACCTTTTTATAGCACATGTTAATTTACAGTGACTAACACACAGTTCATTTAAAGGTGCATAAAAAGGCAAATGTTTATCGACATTTATGTAAATATTGTGAAAAGCAATATCAAGAATGCTAAGAACATTGGCTTGTTGAAAAACATCAGAATTCAAACCTTTTCATACTTTTATTGATATTTCTTACCCTGGTAGTCACAGAGGAGAGACTGTCTTCATATGTCCTGCATTAAATTCAATAGTTAGTGTGCTGTTGCTTTTATGATAAACCACAGTTTCAATGACTGGAATTGCATGGATCTGAGTCCTCTTCAAAGGAAAATACATTTATCTTGCATTTTTTAGGTGAATAGAAGGATGCAATTACACTGTATATTTACCTCTCTTCGATTTCAAAAAAAAAATTGTGAACAAATATATTAGTAGCTTAAATTGCAATGTTATTTTTGTCTTATTTACTTCATTTAAAAAACTGTCTTACTTAAACCTTAAAACTGATAAATATAGAACCGTTATGTTAAAAACAGACAGTTAATATATAATGTATTCATATTAAATATCCCACACGCATCCATCATCTTTTGGATTTGTTAAATATAGTATACCCCCACCCCACCCATTTTGTGGTGGGGGTATAATAACTGTTTAAGAGCGACAGTGAACAGCGACTTTTTTTAATTTAATTTGACGACAAGAAAAACTGCTGTGTGACAGGTTTTATGTTTCATATTGTTACATGTTTCATGCATTCCAAATCACTATTTAACACTTTTCAGTTTCCAAAATGAATTCTAACACTATCTGCATTTCGCCGACACTTAACAAAGAAGAAATTAACCTTTATATATCATACACGTTATATTACACAAAACACAAGTAGGCGACTGCTGACGTCACAGCAAACATCACCGTTAAATAGTGCACGTACTTTGCCGCTTATAAATACACGTACGTGTTAGAATGGACTAGATTTTAAAATTTTCATGATCTACTCTCGTATAAATCATGGTTTCTCATTCATAAGCATATTCATCTAAATTAAATTACTATGCATTTGAACTAGACACTGTGATAATATTCAATGGTATATCTCTCAGACTTAAAATTTATTTCCGAATTAACACCAGAACAAAATGCTTTGACAATTTTCATGGAGTATAGTTTAATAATATGCCTCATAGTTTGTATGATTGCATATAAAGTAGATATTGCAATTTAATTTTTACTACTTGTGTAACAAAACAGTCTTACAAGCTAAAATACATTCTGGAGATAAAAATAGAAAGTTGAGAATTATTAATCTCTGATAGGTAGCTTCAATTTACAAAATCAAATGTTGTAATCACAGTCAAAATTAAAACCTAACAGTTACTATTCAAGCTAAGAAATTAGGATAATACCATCACTTATACAACTTTATGTTAAAACACTGGGGCTAATCTAGACTGGTTTCAGGCCAAGCAATTAATATGCTATTCCATAGTTATGTTAATTACTATTAAGTCCCTTTCAAATTACAGCTCTATCTTTACTTGGCTGGGATTATATGATTGCTAGGAGAGGAAAAATGTTGTTATTAGAGGTGTAAAAACATTTAGTATATCAATGTGTTAACATAAAAAGAAAAGGATCATACAGCATGCAGCCAGGCTAGGGCTTATCAACTACACATTGCACTTGGTTTGACCGATAATCAGAGGTCAAGTTTGTAACATGTTACATGTTAGCACATGCAGAGTGTGATCAGCTAGAAATTGAGAAAATTAGGCACAATTAAAAATGCTATGGAAGATCAAACATAACGAAAAAATTAACAAACTGGTTTAAGACAGAGATTTACATCAGGAAACAGTTTTACTTATATACTAATTTTCTTATAAAGAAGGCCACTTCAAATATCAGCTTGTTCAAGTAAATATTAGGGGATTACAATTAAAGAGACTCACTCAACAAATATAGCTGAATTTTTTTTAAACTATACTATATATGGAAAAACATAACATGTGCTTCTCTACACCAAGAAAACTGAAAAAAAAATTCGTACCCATGCCCTTTTGTTCAGGAAAATAAAGAGCGGAGTTCTACACCACTGAGTCACAGAGAATCGTTATATAAGATTTGTCAAAATCAATAAAAAATCTACCCCGTGACGAACAGAGTTACTTTTTATCAATAAAAGTGTGTAAAACTTTTTAATGTGATGTGTTTTTGTAACAAAATATGAGTCAGCAACTTAGTTTAGTTATGTTCTTCACAAAAACAGCTAGAATTTCTAGGTGTATTGACATTATTTTTTTGCATTGTCGACCTATCTGTGAGTCAAAACAGTCGACAAAGAATGATCTTCGTTATGATTTCAACAAATAACTCTAAGGTATTGACAAACTTTTTTAGGTTTTGATAGAAATTTTAAATGAATTTTGTTCCAAATTTGAACAAATATTGAAATTAAGAAAAAAATTAGTTTACATGGTTGATGGCATGTTTGATCAACTGAAATTTACAAGAGGACAGTTTTCTGTGCTCCTCGAGGGAAGGGAGAGCATATAGTCGCCGCTTTGTCGGTCTGTATGTCCGTCCGTCCGTCCGCATTTTCTTGTCCGGGACATAACTCTGAAACTACAAGAAGTATCAACAAGAAACCTTTTAGGTAGATAGATCTTATTGAGTAGAAGTGCAGTGCATAAGAACAATAACTCTGCATTGCCTAATTTTTTAGTTATTGCCCTTTGTTCATTTTTACACTTTGAACTTTGTTCAGGACATATCTCTGAAACTACAAGAGGTATCAAAAACCTCTGGTTTACTTGTCACCAGCCTACTTCAGTGACCATGACACTTTCTGGATAGGACTGCCACTGTCTTAGTTGATAGAAAAAAATAAAGAATAAAATGGTAACTGTCTTACATTCTTCATTGCGTATTTAATCAGTTTTAACCTTTTTTCCAGCAACTACCAATAACATAATATCTTTATGCTGAATTTGGAAAAGACTTTATGAACATACTATTCTGTGTCTAAAACCTATTCGAGGAGCATCACCCGGTTCGACCGGCTCTTGTTTTTAATTACAAACATAAGTAAATTGAAAAAAGTCTAGTTTAAAATATACTAGAGTTAGTTATAATATTGTGTAGATCATACAAATTTTCCAGTAATGTCCTATCATGTATATGTAAAGCAGTTTTTATTAGATTAATCGAAAAAAGCATATATTATTGTAATATCAAAAATTTTGGAAAGAGGATATTTAAATAACAATCAACCGATTTCAATGAATTTTTTATCAGCTTTACCCCGCGGAAATATACTGTTTTACATAAACTTATGTTGAAATCAGGGAGTGGATGAGTTTGCACATGAGTGTGGCAACGCACTAAACCAGCGGTGGCGAGATCGATCGTCCTCTCCTCCACTAACATTACTAAATGTCTTCTGGTTGAATGCAATGTATCAGTGCTGTACAATGAGCATGCAAAAGAACCCCAGGGGTGTGTCTGAATGGGATGCTTTTTGATCTTGCACTATTCTCCACTCATATAACTTATCTCTGAAGGGGTTGTCGGTCATATGATCAACTGGTACCAACGATAAATAAACTCAAATAGAAAGATAGAAGAGAGAATCACTTTTACAATTAGATTCCTAATACCCTACCTCCACTCTTTAGAGTATTTAATTCCATTGATTTGTGTAGGATTTAGACATTTTCACAAAAGGACATGCGTTCAAACCCCACTCAAGCCATTTTGTCTCTAGTTTTGGGCAGTTTTACATTGTTTTGGTTTTATTACAGTAGTTTAACAGCCCGAATTTATCATTTATATTTTTTTTCTAATTTTATCATTATTTTTCTGCACCGATATTCTCTTTATGGTAAGAGTAGAATAATCTTACAAGAAACGAAAAATAAAATTTTTCATATCACAGTATGGAAGTATAGTGTAAGATACTTCAGTTCAAACTGAAGTTCAAAAGCAAAACATGTTCTATGTTTTCCATTTGAAAAATATTTGAAAGCAATAACATCTTAAGAAACAACATGCTAGTTGTATGATACACTCTTTCTTACTACACTTTACAATTAATTGATACATCAATCTGATTTATTCAGACAGTTGTGTGTTAAGTTTTAAAGTATGATTTTTCAACTTAAAAGTTATGACAATTTTGTCTGAACAATTCAGACTATTGTCAAACTGTATTATACCTACCAGTTCAGTTTGTTGTTTGTTTATTGGGATTTAATGCCAGGTTTAACAGCTGTGGTCATATCCCGGCAGTCAGTCCACCTAGCCAGTGTCCCTGGGTATTCAACCAGTTTACTAAACAATTTCTCCTCAAGTGACTGACTACTTCCTCACTTGTTTTAGAGGTGAGGGACAATAACCTTCAGAACCACTGCCTGACATCAATTACCACGGAGAAATTTTGCCAGTCCTGATGGGGATCAAACCAGGAACTCCATGACTGACAATCCGATGCTCTACCGACTGAGCTAGCCAGGCCGGCAAGTTCAGATATTAGTCGCTTCATCCATTTGGGTGAAATGCATAAATGTTAATCTTCACCTTTTTATATTTTATGATTATGTTTGTCATGTAAATGACATCAGATAATAATAATAATAATAATATTACTATTAAAGGATAAATAGTTCATGTTTAGAAAAATATCATGACTTACTACAACAGTTATTGATAGGTTGATGACGTCGTGAAAATAGTTCGTGCTCTTAAATATATAAGCTAATATGTGCATAACTGACCACAGGCATAGAGCTACATAATAGAGTAAATTTATACCATTTCACTTTTATTTCATCACTTATATAACTTATGATAAATTTGCCTAAATATTCTATCAGTTTTCCTGTATGGTTATTACACCATGCACATTTAGTGAGAACACACTGTTTTTTAAAAATGTAATAAATCAGAACTTGTTTTTGTTTCTTTCTTTTAAAGACTGTTCATACAGGAAAAGTAATTTTATTTCCTCAAGTGGTATAGTACAATTGAAAGTTAGTTTTCTAGAGTATACCTTTTTATCATTTTTTAAATTAATTTATGTTTAGCCCAGTAAAAGGAAAAATTAACATTTTCCTATTTCATAGCTCTGAAAACTTATCTGTAAAAACAAAGTGGTCAGGATAATATTAATAATGCTTGTCAGTGCTCAGCAGGTCTTCTAATATTTATAACAACTTAATTGACCAGGCAAATTAACTACATTACACGCCCAAGCATTTTCTAGATGCTTGTAAAATTTCTGCTGTGTGCTATCTTACTCTGTATCAATACAAAGAATAACACATCCCTGAGAAATAAGAGGTCACAGACAGGCCATAATGTCATGCTGAGAAGCTAAAGATAATGCAAAAAATTCTGGAAGGGTTAACCTTGTGAAAATTGCTACAGCTCTATTCAAAGCTGTTTATCAAACATCGTAACCAATCAGATCTCATTTTCGAGTAATTTTGAAAGAGGCAGAATTTACAAATGATACTGTTGCTCCATGTCTCCACACCAAAAATGCTAATTTATGTCAGGATACATTCATTCCAGGTATTTCAAAATTTTACTTTACTTCACAATATCAATATCTGTGTAAATCTTCCGATGAAATAACCATCACTATTTATTTAAATTGCAAAATCTAATAACGTAATTTTGACATTGGTTATGTTTTTTAACTACAGAAATTCTAATATATGCTCAGGGAATAAAGAAACGCTCGGTAAACCTTGCAGATAATTCTAGTTTTCCCGTTTCACGCTTTCCACGGGAGACCTCGTTACGTAATGCCAATTTGAGACATTTGATACATAACAACAGGCACTGTAACCTAGAGAATTTATTGGCAGATTTAAATTATATCCGATCAACGCACTCTCGAGCTAATTTGCGGATGTCACCCTGCGTTTCTGAACATTTTTATCTGTATATATTCATAATGGACATGACTTGTAAAGAATGTACAGATTTTATATCCGTATGGACACGACTAGTGTAAATTAATCATGTTTGAAACAATACTTTTCTGTTACGTTCACAATAGGGTTACTGCTTAAAAATTGTTTTTAGTAAGTTAATGTTTTACTTTCTGAAAATAATTATCATCTTGATTGTAAATTTGAATCTTTGTAGCGATTTTTTTTTTAAACTATGTAAGTAAAATGATTATTTGACAAGTACTGAATAAAATGTTGTAAATAAAAATTAATATAAAATTTTACTAGCTTTGTGTTTACACACAAATTAATTTTATTTTGTTTTTGGGGACTTGATTTGATGAAGATATGATTCAATTACTGAAATGATCCAGAGTTTGATAGCGAAAAATATAATTTATATAAAATCTTTTTAGAAAATTTATGATTATCAGCAAAACAAATTGATGACAGTATATTTGTAAAGGCTTAAAACCGGTAAAAGTAATAATGGTTTCTATAAATGGCATATAAGGTTTTTTTCAAGATTGATTCACAGAGCATATTAGCTTCTTTTTTAAAATCTGTTGACGGGAAATATGCATGGTCACTTCGACGTTCATTCCCCATCTTTACAAACTAGTAATCACTATGATATACTTATTTTTTTATATCAAACATTCGTTTATTTTTGAAATCAGACTGATAATATATTAAAGATTAAACATCTTAACAGATATTGTTAAAATCATCCATATCCAGCTGATGCCCATTGAATATCTTTGCCAACTGACCATTCTCATAAAATCGTTAACAAATATTTGTTATGTTCTGAAATCTAACTGTTGGTAGATTTAGTAACAGAGAACAGAGATGTTAACAAATTATTGTTAACAATTCGGCATATTTTCTTTCTGCATCTCTGTCGAAGTGAAGAGAATAGTATAAGCTTTAACAAAGATTTGTTAAACTCTGACTGACGGTAGATTTAGTAACAGAGAACAGAGATGTTAGCAAATTATTGTTAACAATTCGGCATATTTTCTTTCTGCATCTCTGTCAATGAGAATAGTATAAGCTTTAACAAAGATTTGTTAAACTCTGACTGACGGTAGATTCAGTAACAGAGAACAGATATGTTAACAAATTATTGTTAAGCATTTGGCCTATTTTCTTTCTGCATCTCTGTCAATGAGAATAGTATAAGCTTTAACAAAGATTTGTTAAACTCTGACTGATGGTAAATTCAGTAACAGCGAACAGAGATGTTAACAAATAATTGTTAACAATTCAGCCGATTTTCTTTCCACATCTCTGTCAAGTGATGAGAATAGTTTAACAAAGATTTGTTAAACTCTGATGTCCAATTGATGATAGTCTAAGCAAAAGCGATCTGTATTTGTTAAGACACAGTGTATGCAGTTATATAGTACAAGCTTTAACAAATACTTGTTAAAGACACTATTTCTTGAAACTTTGTTGAAATAAAAAAAAATCTGAAAAAGTTGTAGAAACTTACAACTTGATCACGTGGAAATGATCAAACACAATTGGAAGCTGTTAAGAATAGCATAGATTGTACCTTATTCTTGTTTTATAAGTGTATTTCACTGCAGTAGGACTATTTCTAACCATCTCATTTGTGGTCAATAATGGGTATTATAAGGGAGACATATCTATCATGTGTCTTGTAATTTCTTGTAAAATAGGAAAGTGATAAATAATGTGAATCTGAACATTGCTCTTGTGAACATAGCTTTTAATAAATTTAATCTGAAGCCAAATAAACGAGGACTTTTGATAAATACAGTCATTATCTTACAGTAATTAGCTTGGTCAGTGTAAACAATTTGTCAGAATGTCTAAGACCTTGAATTATCTTATCAAGTATTCTTACTGGAGACACTTACATATTGCTTTATGCTAGTTTGCTTATACAAAAACAACAATTTTCAACAGTTAAGGGAGGGATGATAGCAAGCTTTCACATTTGTAAATGCTACCTCGGCACCTTGTAACTGAATTTCGCGTTGATTGTTACCTCGAAGTGTATGCAATGGCTACAGACATTGACAAATCTGGCTATTTAGTTAGGTAGGAATCAAATTGTAACAGAAAGAGATTTCATTCAGCGAAATTCATAGAAAACAAATACATCAATAATAAAATAACATAACAAAATATCCGATATATATGTCTCACTTTGTAAGTTAACTTAAATTAATAAAAGTACCATTTGTCGATGCAAAAGAAGAAACATTCATACACAGTCAGACTGGTTTGTTATCCAAAATTAACAAACTGCACTCATTAATAACTATGAATTAAATTCCAAAAACACATTGAAAGAAGTGTTTTGGTTTTTGGTTACACCCGTAGGAGCCTCTGCTCTGGAACCAGACGCCAATAAATTTGTGTAGGTGATTCCTCGAAATACTTGTTTTTATTTGATTGGATAAGATTTCTCCTCGTCGAGGTCCAAAACGATGTCAGTCAACGATTTAATCTATCTTTAGCGGGGCATATGCATTCTTACGAAATAATTGTCGATGATTCCTTTTTAATTGCGTTCGCCAGAACAAAATTAAATTGAACTGAAAACTGAAATTCTGAACCTCTAATGCAGGAAAAGACACTTCTTAAAAGAGTAGGGGGATAAAAATATCATTCGTATTTACTATCAATGACATTAATACATGGTCTATCACAGAAGAGGTCCCATCTTGGTTTTCAAAAGTTTAAACAGAGAGTACGTTTTGGTGGTGTTAATGAAATCACATGATAAATATTTTAAACAATCAGTCAAAGCAGCTGATACATTAAGAAAATCATAGTTAGACTTTACGACTATCGTTATCACCAAACATGAAAGAACATTTGTGTAGCTTTTGAAATAATTCGTATGTAGTTACATAGCAAATAGAGAATAAATAAACAGATCATTGTCAGAAAATCGTTAGAAAAAATGCAAGTGTCACTACTTTTGTCTTAGTTTAATCAAAATGCTGACATAAACAAGGGGGCCATTGGCCCCAGGTCACTCACCTGAGGACAGAATGGTACTGGTATAAAATGCTGTAAGCTAATGAAAACTTTATGACAAGAATTTGAACAACCGCAAGTTAACTTTTTCTTATTTCCAAAAGCAAACACATTGGAGGAAGCACATTGTGATGAAGGGTATTCAAAGGAAAAATCATTTAGAATTATTATTATCAAATTTATCTATTAACAACAAAGTTATGGCCAATTTTAGCAATATTTAATGATTTGACATTGAAGGTCAAGGTCAAAAAAACGTCACGGTCCATTTATTGTCCAAAGCGTACTTATGTCCAAGTTAAGAAGACAAAACATCCATCAATAACAAAAATAGAGCCAATTTTAGCACTTCAAGATCATTTAAATTTTTCATGATGTTTGTTTTGTGGTCTGTGTTGTTTTGTACCAGTTTGAATCCAATCGTCCATTAATAACAAAGTTATGGCGATCTAAGTAAAATTCAATAACTTGCCCTTGACGGTCATGGTCATTTTAAGGCCAAAGTCATACTTGTATAATTCAACATGTCGATATGTCAGAAGTGTTGTTGTCCTGTAGTTTCAGACAAGATGACTGATTGTTTGAAATTTGCATTTTTGACACACATTTTTGGCCCTGTGACCTACATATGCCGGAACCATTTGCACAAATTTGATAGGAGACCACCCAAGGATCATGCCTGTGAAGTTTGGTCAAAATCCAGTAATTGGCTTCAGAGGAGATGTTGTTTAAAGAAATTTTTGACAACGTACGACGACGGACAGAGGGCGATCACGAAGCCTCACCATGAGCATGGTCTGCTCATATGAGCTAAAAAGACAGGAGTAAAGTATCGGAGGCGGCATGTTCTCTCTAAATGATTATTTTATTATTTGGTATACTAAGGTACGGTAAAATATAATTAACTAAGCAACTTTGAAGCTCAAATAACCCCTAGTCAAAGGATTATAAGAGTCAACGGAATTTTACAGCAAAAAATATCGTAACGGTTACATTTTAACACGTAATATCGCGTAAATATTCCAACATATTAATACGATGAATGATACGAAGGTATTGAATAGAACTAAAGTCATTCAAACAAAACATTTGTTTTTCTTATGAATACACATTTCAAGTTTTTATTTCGAAATATCAATACAGCTTCCCGTTTTCATGGTTTTACTGTTATCAGATGGTGGTTTCTTAACAGCAGTCTCTCCGTTTTATGGGTTTTCGCAATCTTGCTAAAATATATTGCACTGTTTTTCCTTCATGTCGCCAAGCTTATATTTAATTATGATCGATTTTTGATCAGATATTCCATTTAATGCAGGCACACTGCTTTAAATGATTAAATTATTTCTACAGTTTCAAGCTAAAAGCATACTTCTTATAGGTTTCCTTTAATGTTTGTGATTTTTTTCTTCAAATGTGAATTTTGCCAGGGCTCTAAAAATTACATCAAATTTCGGAAATAGGCGTCCAGTTAACAGAATTGTTTCTTTAGGATGGCAGTCACAGCTGTTACCATTTTTTCCATTCAGATGAATTACCAATTTTTGTACAGCTTAAATTATACTCATGATTGACAGTTATTACGGTTTATTTTATTTGTAACAAATATTTGTCTACTGTTAATGTAACGATATTTAACAGAATGTGTATTACCTGTTGCTACAAGACACTAAAAGAAATCATTTGATAAGCATTTATATCTATAGAGATAAAAAGAAAAAACAACAACAACAACATGAACATAAATAATCAGAAAGGGAGAAAATATTGTTTTAATGGAAATCTTCCTTTTTATCAAAGAAGTTATTAAGCCTTCGCTTCTTAATGTCTTGTTAACAAACTTGTGACTTATATGGATCTCTAGCAATATATACTGGTCTCTTCCTAGCAAACGTGTTTTCCAGTTACCGGTTTTTCAGTATTTGTGAAAGGAAGTTGGATTGGTACTATTTTTTTTGCAGACAATATATTGAATTACAGTTGCTCTTGGATAAAAGAATTTGCTAGGTTGCAGACATTTTCGTGCGAAATTATTCCCTGCATTTTCTGTCTAAAATAGGAATATACCAATATATATCTTAAATACATCCTGAAATTAATCATATCTTAGATGAGGGATATGGCGTTCCAATGATTAAATTCACCGTGAAATGTTATTATAAAACGAAACCAATTTACAGGGATTCTACTTATGTTTATCATGAAATCTTGCGATTGGATTTCATTTCATAGAGTAAATTTATAACAAAATAACAAGAAAACGGTGCACTTACATATTGATTTAAAATTTGACTTAAAGTGCATGGAAAATAAGAACAGTTTGAATTAATGTCTTCATGTAAACCTCCCTTTCCTATGCAATATGCAATTTAAAAACGTTTTTGTATGTGTAAAGAATGATGAAACTATGCATTCTATATGATGCAGGCAATCGCTCGAGTATTAATATTTTTTTTCTCTTTAAAATTCCTAACTTAAGCTTAAATAGCAGTATTAAATCCGACATGGTTAAGGAAAGACATACATCTATAAAAAGTTATGAGTATTAAAATAATCCTGTTAAAAATACCACAGCATAGTTAAATATACTCAGACAGATGGACAAACTAATTTTACCTTGAAATGTCAAGTTAAGGAATTAAAGAAAAGTAAAGGTTTTTCTTGTCAAAAAGAATAGGGCATTCCTCCTTTATCTTCTGTTTCCAATCATTTGATTGCAATTTCGATAATCTGACCGCTTCATTTATGCCGGACACGCAGGTAAACAGGATAACATGGTCAAAGACTCGCGGACAAAAGAGTGTTCTTTATAATTTCGATTTTCTTTCTATTTAAAACAATAGTGTGCCTTCCGCAGAAGCCGTAAACACAGTTACTTGTTAGCCAGGAATAAGCAGCCGACTGGGTGACATTCATACTTATTAACCTAAATAAGAACATGCATGTCTGACAAGCTTAAGAGAGTTACTGTATAAAACAAAATCTTCCTAACATTATGACATATACAGTTTATTTTAGATCTTCCTTGGACGAAAAAGACCTCCACGATTCTACTCATTTGATATTATTCGGCTGTCTATTCTATTAGCAAGGGGCATCCCGACTGCCCATGCAAAACGTTTAATTTCACCCACAGCGTATTTGAAACAAATAAAGACACATAACTGATGATAAATCTACATTATATTAACACCATTTAAATGAATTTATCATAGGTAAAATGTTTCACTGAATTTAAAACACCTTTCAAATAACATGCAAGGACTTTTGTATACAGAGTTCAGTAAAGCAAAGTATTAAATCCAGCACTGAAATAAAATATGCCTAGATTTGTACTTTTAAGACTTTATGTAATTTATATAATGCAATGTTTCTCTACAAACTTACTTTATTATTGTTAAAAAACATGTATTTATCGCGAGTGCAGTATTTATTATCATAAAACAATTCTTTTACAATCCACTCTCAAAATCAAATTAATTTTGATATATCAAAAGTTCCGTTTTAAGTTAAATAACCAGTGATCATGTTTTTTCCCCAATATATAAAGCTAGTTTTACTCCTCTTATTAATTTATAGTTTCGTGAAATTGACAGTTTATTTGGAAAGTCTGAGAAACGTTTAGAATTGTCTCGTACTTAATTTGCAATATCTGGAAAATTTTCAGTATTACAGAAAACCGGAACAAGCCAAGCAAGAACCTATGAGATCTTGACAAAAGCCCAAATTTAATTACCGCGAATTCCTTTTAATTCCACTGATACCACTGAAACCGTTTCCTATTATTAAAAACTGTGCGGAGATAGTGCGTTAACATACATGTCTTCATACTTAGTGTGCACGCCATTGTCACTGTCCTGTAAATAGTACAGTACCGGAGGAAGCCATTTCACTATCCTATAACCAGTACAGTTTCGGATGCACGCCGCTTTGATTATTCTGCAGTATGTTCAATACCGTAAGTACGCCGTTTTCAGTGTTCTGTAACTAGTACAGATTAATGTCTTCTTGGTTTAAAGCAGGAAGTTTAATTTAGTTTTAATAATTGAAGAGAAATAGTTAACTCAACCCTATTAATCCAAATAACGATATCTTTTGTACAACACTATGACTGCAACGGATGTTGATATTAAACAGTGAATCCAGTAAATGCATTTTTAAATTTAATTATCAAACAAAATCACTTTTAAAAAAAATCCTGGTGATGTGTAAATCTATAATCGTCTTTTTTCTTGACGAAGCATTCAGTATATGTAGTTTGTAAACTTATTATGTGTTGTCAGAATCTATGATATGCAGAAGAATTTTGTTCTTTCGATGTGGGCTAGTATCATTCAAATTAACATGATTCTAAATGAAATAAAATGGTCTTATACTTCAATGAATGTAATCATTATTGCACAGTTAAGAAACAATTGTAACAATATGTTAGTATTTAAATAACACATACCACTGAGGGTGATATGGATATTGTCAAAAGGACAACACTGCGAATGTGATATCCAAAATAACACCCCGGTAATATTTAAAGACACGGAAAGTACATGGAAAATATACAAAATATTCCATTTTGACAGATAGGAAATTAAAATTACCATTTATAATTATTTATATAATCTAATAGCATCGCAACTGTCTTTTGAGAAAACAGTTGACAGTCACGAAGCATGATTGATTTTACGGCAAATCTAATACTAATGTTTTTGTCGCACGAAATACGTTTGATTTATTTGTGTCTGTCTATATAATGATAACATATGGCGATACTTTACATATCGACCAAAACGCCTGTGAATATTTAAACATAACTTTATTCAATTCCAAATCTGTACCGCTTAATTGACAGTTGTATCTTCCCTGACTCCCTTATTAATGAATATTAATAGTTCATGTTTGCATAAAATGCATATATTTTTTCACCTCGACCTCTACATGACCCACTTCTTTTGAAGGATCAAAAAGTAATCTTCATGTGTTCACATATATCATTTTTTACCTTGACCCCATAATTCCGTTCACCTTGTGGTCAAATTGTCAGAAAAAAAGTGACAATTCTTGTTTGTAGCTAATATTTGCTTCCATTTAAGTGTAATGGTGTTCAACAGAACATGTTTTCGATATATATTATCAAAGTGTTTGTTCCAACAGTTGCCACTTGTAGTCTTGAACATTTGAAATTTAAGGAGTATTTAAATACAGGTGAACTGTGATGGAAAGTATGAAACATACATTAGGAGAAGATACAAGCTCAGGTTTTTTTTCTATGTCTCGTCAACAAACACGCCAGTTTTATGATTTTAGGTAATATTTACGGGTCCCTATTGGAAAAAAGTCTTTTCTAGTTAATATTATTTTCGCAAAATTTGCACTGATATTATCTGACATTGTCAAACTTTTACTAAATTATAGTCGCTCTTGGTACGGAAGTTTACAGACATATCTGTGGAAATTATCCAATTATTTCCTACATCTTTTTTATTTTAAGGTCAACAATCAATACATCTGCAAGCATCTTCAAATAAATGGAACAGTAGCAGATCGTGACATAGGATTTTCAAGGTTATTTACTTTTGTTTTGTTCGTCTAACGTCGCGGTTTTCTTTTCTTCTTCTTCTGTTTGTTTGTTTGTTTTTTCTTTAACAATGTGTTAAAACCTCTCATAACACTGTCTTGTCAGTGGCAAAAGAGGAAATATCAAGTAAGAACTAATATTGAATGGAAGAATAAAAGCATTAATATGACATCTTATGTCTTATTGGCTGTAATGAGGTTAACATTTGTGAGGACTTATTTCAGAAAACCTTCATGCATGACAAACTTAAAGCCTTAAAGATATGGAAATATTTAAGACTGACATTGACCTTTGAGACAGGTGCTTGGTAGTTGTACACAACACATCGTCGCTGTTTGTTTAACTTGTGCTAAGTTATTTGAGTATCTTGCAATCCGCTGTGAAGTAGACAAACAGCAATTCTCAATTCTACCTTTGACATGTATGACCTTGACCTTTCAGGTAGCAATCTGCACATGACAAAACGTCTCCTTCAGGGACATATTTTGTTAAGTTGTTTGAGATCGCTCGATTCACGAAGAACTTAGAGTCCGGTCAAACAAAGCAGGACTCAATTTAGGCCTTTTGCCTCTAAGTGTGCTAAATAATATGAAAACATGTAATCCATAGTGGAGTTAGAGGCCGGTATAGTTTCGGGACAGACATTCAGACCAACTGATTAGCCGCAAGCCTCACCAAGCAACAGACTTAAGGACAAAGTGTAGTAAGGGCATAGAAATAATTTAAAAATTTGCTCCTACAAATCCTGAGTTTATTTTATACACGGAGTGAGTCTGTTATATCTTCTCTATGTAACATCTGCTTAACAACATAGCATTATCAGAGTCATACTTTAAAAAGCTAAAATGGGTAGTTATTAGTATATTCAAGAAAATAACCTTCGTTTAAATGTTAACATCGACATTTTGTATCTTAGTAAATATAAATGTATGACTGTTATCGTTTCCGACTTTTTTTAAAAAACTGAAAATGGAATTTTTTCCCTTTAAATAACATGGAGAATCAGTTATTTTGCAATAATGAATGCATTTTATTTGCCCTTGTCAAAATCTGGAGATCAAACCTTATTTTCTTTAATTCCTCGCTTTTAGCTTTTATAACAATACCTAAGCCCAGAGGAATAATGAAATACATTGTTTATTGAGAAAAGAGGGAAATAGTATTAAAACGATCCTATTGAATCCTATTCTACAGCAAACTAATTGGTCGGTGAAATGTCAATCAAAATAATCGTGGATATTTCACTGATATATTGAACCTAGTATTGCACATTTTTTCTACGGTAGCAGAGAGGTGACGTGTACTCTTTTTTTTAATGTCATCTCTCTTTTTCGTGTCTTTCCTACGACATACGAACTACAGAGAACGACTTAGTGTGTAAAGAGGCTGCATTAAAAAATGTTGCACTAACAAAAAGAGTAGCTCAATTCAGAAAACATCAGTGTAATAATAGAATTGATGTGTAATTAAAAAAAAGAATAGTGCATTAAAATAAAAGAGGTGGGGCATGCTAGCTATGTTGAGGGAACGACTTATTTACTCGCGGGAACGAGTTAGCTATGTTATAGGAACGAAGTTTGAAAGAGTAATGCGATTAAAGAAAGTGTTGCATAGAAAAAAGGTAGCGCAGTATCTTGCTATCTCGAACTAGCTTACTCGCTAACACAACATAGATAAGTCAGTGTATTTAAAAAAAAAGAATTGCAAGTCTAAGTTCACTTGTTATCTCGGCATAGCTTAGTTGTTCCCATGAGTTTTCAGTCGTTCTCTCGACAAAGTCAGCATACAGAAAAAGAATAGTGCATGTCACCTCTGTGCCATCATAATTTTCTCGCTGTTTCATAGCATTTGGTTTGCAATCTCGTTGAATTTTGCAATATGCTGAATAGACAGAAAATATGCCAACAACAAGAATTAATTAAACCGAGAATTTACAGACAGAAAGTTCTATCAGTTCGTGTTCTTTTTCATTTTGATGCAATATTGTGCCCTCCTTAGAACTTGTATACTTTTTTTCTTGGAAATGGATTGAGTTAGCGAGGATTAATTGTCGTTTTACAAAAGTAAATTCGCAAAAAGCATGAAATAATATTCTTGAATGCCCTAATCAAATGTAGGACTGTCTGTCTAAGAAGTCATTTGACTTTTGCGTGTCAGGACCTTATTTGCCAAAATATTTCGAAAAATATTTACCAGTGTTTATATTTGCAAATTTATTACTATATTTTCAGATGTTTCCCGGGCCCGATTTTTCGTTATAATAACGTCAAAAAAAGAAAACCAATACGTGCAGAATAATATAATAATTTGTATTTACTAAATGCAGCAAACCGCCAGATTTTTATTTTGCATTTAAAGTCGCGTTGTTCCTACCTCTGAATAAAAGAATTATTTAACTACGTAAAGAATGGCAGCATGCATGTGAGTCGACAAGGATAAGGAATGACAGTCAATGTACTCAAAAGTGCACGACTGACAACAAACTGATTAATAAAATAAAAAAGGACAAACGTGTACTTTGAAACTATTTCAATGCACGGCACAAAAGTGTGTGTTTTACCATACCCACTTACTCCCTCGACTTTTGTAACTCGCACAGCACCGCTGTTCACTCCTGATTAAGGATTACACTTTTCAGTCCATTACTTCAATTTCCTCATGATTGAGGTAGTCCACGACTAGCCTATTAGTGTGTGGACGGGCATTATCTTGCATTAAGATAAAGTCAACACCGATAGCTCCAGCGAATGGCCTTTCAATAGGTGCCAGAATGTCATCCCTTTACCTCAAAGCAGTTAAAGTTGTTCCCCGACCAAACACATAGTGGTCCGTAAGTTTCCTTAAGCATATCCCACCCCACAACATTACTGAGCTAACCCCGACCCGATCCCATTCCATAATATTACAGTCCGCGTATCGTTCATTTGGCCATCTACACACTCGATTACGCCTATCACATGATGTAAAATGGAATCTTATCTCATCAATGATCAGTTTTCCAATCTCGCACTCTTCAGTTAAAATGGTACTCGAAAAATTCTCGCCTCTAAATTCGATGCCCACGTATCAAAATAGGTCCAGTTGCTGGACACTTTGTAGTCATAGTCTCATTGTGGAATCTATTACGGATGGTTATGGTGGAAACTTGTTGCACCGTGTTCAGCTGGAACTGCGTTGGACTGTTTTATACTGTTTTGTAACGTTTATAACAGTATAAAACAGTCCTCAGCACCGGTTGTGTATCGTAAACGCCCTTGACCAGGCCCCGATGTCTAATATGTCAAATGTATTGCACCGTCACCTTTTTCTGCGCCCACAACCGTGCAGTCAAGCTCAGGGACACGCCAAAAATTCTAGCCACATGGCGGTGTGAGTGTCCATCTTGTTTCATTTGCATAGCCCTGGTGACCTCATGTGGAGTTAAATGTTGTTTAAAACCATTGCACATTAAGTCACAATAAAACCCAAACAAATTTCTTACTGATCACTACAAAAAAAGATGGGAATTGAACCCTATACCAGAAATCAGGCTATTTATAAAAAACACTGCTTTCAATCACAATTTACACGGATATCTTGACCATTTATGCTTATTCGTAGGAGACATGCATAAGCACATAACAATGATAGATATGTTGTTACAAAAGTTATTACCGTAGAGTCGATATTAAAAGTGATTGTTTTGAGCAGTGCATATAATCATTGTGCTATTTTCCAAATTTAAACAATCCAATCATCAAAGTCTAAAAATAAGTTTATGTTATTTCCATGAAGTGTCCATAGTTCAGTTAAATGTTTTTCTTTTTATATTTTCTTTTAGTAAATATTAAAATGATTTGTCAAATATGTTGATAAATTTCTCACTGTTAGGTTTTAAAATGCCGTAACTAATGACAGTGCAGTATTTAGGTTATTTAAGAACTCTGGCCAATTTATATCACCATGTCTCCTGTTTTCAGTAAGGAAATGTTTCCCTTTGTTTGTAGTAGAAAGGCTTGTTCGTTTTGAAAGTACACATTTTGAGCTTGATAACCAACCATTACTTTTGAAAGTTCATTTAGTCTTTCAAACCTACTGGAATACAGTTTCAAAATTTAATAAATATACTTATGTAGTTTCAAACACCATTCGTTTTTAACAAAATAATAATTCTATCTTAATTAAAACATTTGCATGCTTGTAAACAAATACAAACTGCTGTGTCATATTTTTATAATGTGTTCATTTTTTATTGATAACATTTTCACAACGGTTTTCCAGTTGTCCCTTTCTTAATTGTAATTAATAATAGGTTAAGCACGAGAGCAGTAATTGTAAAAAATCCTGTCAATATCTATTCTATAAACACAAAATATATATCCCGATAAACTAAAAGTTCTGTGAAATGTCAAGCAAAATAATAAGGGACATTTCTCTTCCAATATTTTAAGCTAGTTTTCACTGCCCTGTGGTAATTTTGTAGCATTTGATTTATAAATCCTTAGATTGGCAATTTATTTGAACAGCGAAAGCAAGTATTGTTTTTGTTTCTTGTTGTCTTGTTATTGATTTGTAAGATTTTGGAATTAACGATATTTAGAAAAAAATTGGGACAAAAAAGAACAAATAAATTCTTGACAAAATCTCCGATTTCATTACCTTTCAATTCCCAATATAGAATACAGACTGTTTTTTGTTATTGGACAATGTAAGTAGATATATCTTTAACGAATGCATCATCTGTCAGGTGTTAGCCATTTCAGTGTACTGTAACCGTATTGCGTACGGGTGTCAATTTTCGGGAATTTTCAACATTGGTGGAGAAAAAAGTGTCTGTATAAGTCGTTTGAAACTGACAAGACATCGTTTCTTACAAGACATCGTTAAAAGTAGTATTATTTGGACGTTAGTGGATTGCTATTTGGAATCGAAACTTACCACTCCAAAGTACCAACGTTTTGTATTTTAATCCTTTTTTTCGATATACCTTTGAGGCTTATCTGATTTAGCAGAATAGATAAGGCAATTCACGACTGTTGAAACTTGAAATATCGTCCAAGTGGGAATTATTTGTACTTTCTTTAAGAGCCTTTGAGATAACCAATGGTTACTTACACGCCAAGAGGGGAAAATTAGTTTCGTACTCTAATAATTTGTTTGCTGTTTACAAGTCCACACAGGGCATTTTTATATAAAAATAATTTAGTAAACCTTTCTGCCTCGACTAAAGACCTATTACTGACATGTAAATGACATTGTGTATGGTTTTGTTGTCATCAGCTTCATTGTATGTGTTAAAAAATTTTGCAGATAAGTTTGATTGTGCTTTGTATTCTTTGTCTTTCAGAAAGACTTATGTCTATGAATATAAAACGAGATTCTCGATATAACTTTTTTATAATTTGTTTGTTGTAGTTTTAAATTTTTTGACGATAAACAAGAACAGCATCATACATAGGGCATTTTTTCTGTATGCTTAATACGCCTGAACAAGAAGAAATATATTAAATTCGAAATTGTAAACGGCTTGTTTTCGTCTAAAATGTGTTTTTGTATTGATATTTCACACTGTATTTCTTTGAAGCAAAAAAGCACATACGTGATCACTTTGAAATTTTATTAAATTCTAAATGGTTAATTCAGCCAAAAGCATGAACCCTAACATTTTGCCATGGGTTTGTGAGGCCGCTAGTTGAACTGCATGTCTATTAAATCGTTTAATGGCTTTTAATAGCAAAGTTTCAAGGCGAAAGAAAAATTGAAAAGAAGTCTATCAAATGTAATAGGAAACATATTATTTTTAAAAAGTCACACTTCAGTGAAAGCATAATTATATTACGGGATAATTTGCTTGCCTTTTATTCGCTGATTGTGAACCAAACAACATAGACTGTCAGTTATTTTGCAATAATGAATGCATTTTATTTGCCTTTGTCAAAATCGGGAAATCAAACCTGATTTTCTTTAATTCCTCGCTTTTAGCTGTTATAAAAAAACCTAAGCCCAGAGAAATAATGAAATATATTGTTTATTGAGAAAAGAGAAAAAAAATAGTATTAAAACGATCCTATTAAATCCTGTTCTACAGAAAACTAATTGGTCCGTGAAATGTCAATCAAAATAATTGTGGATATTTCTAAGATATATTGAACCTAGTATTGCACATTTTTTTCTGTAGCAGAGAAGTGACGTGTACTCTTTTTTAATGCCATCTCTCTTTTTCGTGTCTTTCATACGACATACTAACTACAGAGAACGACTTAGTATGTAAAGAGGCTGCATTTGAATAATACTGCACTGGAAAAAAGAGTAGCATAATTCAGAAAACAACAATGTAATAATAGAATTGG
Organism: Cyclina sinensis; assembly: GCA_012932295.1. Taxonomy (NCBI): domain Eukaryota; kingdom Metazoa; phylum Mollusca; class Bivalvia; order Venerida; family Veneridae; genus Cyclina; species Cyclina sinensis. The sequence continues at coordinate 4,121,675 of JAAONU010000001.1, forward strand.
CGTGTAATTAAAAAAAAAAAGAATAGTGCATTAAAATAAAAGAGGTGGGGCATGCTAACTGTGTTGAGGGAACGACCTATTTATTCGCGGGAACGAGTTAGGTATGTTTTAGGAACGAAGTTTGAAAGAGTAATGCAATTAAAGAAAGTGTTGCATAGAAAAAAAGGTAGCGTAATATTTTGCTTTCTCGAATTAGCTTACTCGTTACCACAACGTAGCTAAGTCAATGTATTTAAAAAAAAAGAATTGCAAGACTAAGTTCACTCGTTATCTCGGCATAGCTTAGTTGTTTCCATGAGTGTCAGTCGTTCTCTCGACAAAGTCAGCATACAGAAAAAGAATAGTGCATGTCACCTATGTGCCATCGTAATTTTCTCCCTGTTTCATAGCATTTGGTTTGCAATCTCGTTGAATTTTGCAATATGTTGAATAGACAGAAAATATGCCAACAACAAGGATTAATTAAACCGAGAATTTACAGACAGAAAGTTCTATCAGTTCGTGTTCTTTTTCATTTTGATGCAATATTGCGCCTTCCTAAGAACTTGTATACTTTTTTTTTCTTGGAAATGGATTGAGATAGCGAGGATTAATTGTCGTTTTACAAAAGTAAATTCACAAAAAGCATGAAATAATATTCTTGAATTCCCTAAGCAAATGTAGGACCGTCTGTCTAAGAAGTTATTTGACTTTTGCGTGTCAGGACCTTATTTGCCAAAATATTTTGAAAAATAATCAGCGTTTATATTTGCAAATTTATTACTATATTTTCAGATGTTTCCCCGATTTTTCGTTATAATAACGTCAAAAAACGAAAACCAATACGTGCAGAATAATATAATAATTTGTATTTACTAAATGCAGTAAACCGCCAGATTTTTATTTTGCATTTTAAGTCGCGTTGTTCCTACCTCTGAATAAAAGAATTATTTAACTACGTAAAGAATGGCAGCATGCATGTGAGTCGACAAGGATAAGGAATGACAGTCAAAGTACTCAAAAGTGCACGACTGAAAACAAACTGATTAATAAAATAAAAAAGGACAAACGTGTACTTTGATACTATTACAATGCACGGCACAAAAGTGTATTTTTACCTTACCCACTTCCTCCCTCGACTTTTGTAACTCGCACAGCACCGCTGTTCACTCCTGATTAAGGATTACACTTTTCAGTCCATTACTTTAATTTCCTCATGATTGAGGTGGTCCACGACTAGCCTAGTAGTGTGTGGACGGGCATTATCTTGCATTAAGATAAAGTCAACACCGAAAGCTCCAGCGATTGGCCTTTCAATAGGTGCCAGAATGTCATCCCTTTACCTCAAAGCAGTTAAAGTTGTTCCTCGATCAAACACATAGTGGTCCGTAAGTTCCCTTAAGCATATCCCACCCCACACCATAACTGAGCTAACCCCGACCCGATCCCATTCCATAATGTTACAGTCCGCGTATCGTTCATTTGGCCATCTACACACTCGATTACGCCTATCACATGATGTAAAATGGAATCTTATCTCATCAATGATCAGTTTCCCAATCTCGCACTCTCCCAATTCTCGCCTCCGAATTCGATGCCCACGTATCAAAATAGGTCCAGTTGCTGGACACTTTGTAGTCATAGTCTCATTGTGCAATCTATTACGGATGGTTATGGTGGAAACTTGTTGCACCGTGTCCAACTGGAACTGCGTTGGACTGTTTTATACTGTTTTGTAACGTTTATAACAGTATAAAGCAGTCCTCAGCACCGGTTGTGCATCGTGAAAGCCCAGACCAGGCCCCGACGTCTAATATGTCTAATGTACTACACCGTCACCTTTTTCTGCAATCAAGCTCAGGGACACGCCAAGAATTCTAGCCACATCGCGGTGTGAGTGTCCATCTCGTTTCATTTACATAGCCCTGGTGACCTCATGTGGAGTTAAATGTTGTTTAAAACCATTGCACATAAAGTCACAATAAAACCCAAAAAGATTTGTTACTGATCACTACAACAAAAGATTGGAATTAAATCCCATACCAGAAATCAGGCTATTTATAAAAACACTGCTTTCAGTCACAATTTACACGAATATCTTGACCATTTATGCTTATTCGTAGGAGACATGTATAAGCACATAACAATGACAGATATGTTGATACAAAAGTTATTACCGTATTGTCGATATTAAAAATGATTCTTTGTTTTGAGCAGTGCATATAATCCTTGTGCTATTTTTCAACATTTAAACAATCCAATCATCAAAGTCTTTAAATTAGCTTATTTTATTTCCATGAAGTGTCCATAATTTAGTTAAATGCTTTTTATTTTTTTTTTATTTTATTTTAGTAAAGATTTAAATAATTTGTCAAATATGTTGATAAATTTCTCACCAAGTGTTAGGTTCTAAAATGCCGTAACTAATGGCAATGCAGTTTTCAGGTTATTTAAGAACTCTGACCAATCATAATTTATATACCCATATCTTCTGTTTTCAATGAGGAAGTGCTTTCCTTCTGTTTGTAGTGGAAAGGCGAGTTTGTTTTGAAAGTACACATTTTGAGCTTAATAACAAACCATTGCATTTAAAAGTTCTTTATGTCTTTCATACCTACTTGAATACAGTTTCAAAATTTGATAAATATACTTTTGTAGTTTCAAACACCATTCGTTTTCAACAAAATAATAATTCTATCTTTTGAAATACTTGCATGCTTGTAAACAAATACAGACTGCTGTGTCATATTTTGATAATTCGTACATTTTTTATTGATAACATTTTCACAACGGTTTTCTAGATAGTCCCTTTCTTAATTGTAACAATAGGTTAAGCTGTACTTTTACTGAGATAACGAGAGCAGTAATTGTAAAAAATCCTATCACTTTCTATTCTATAAACACTAGATATATATCCCGATAAACTAAGTGTTCTGTGAAATGTCAAGCAAAATAATAAGGGACATTTCTCTTCCAATATATTAAGCTAGTTTTCACTAACCCGTGGTAATTTTGTAGCATTTGATTTATAAATCCTTAGATTGGCAATTACTTGGAACAGCGAACGCAAGTATTGTTTTTGTTTCTTGTTGCCTTGTGATGGAATTGTAAGATTTTGGAGTTAACGATATTTAGAAAAAAAGTCGGACACAAAAAGAACAAATAAATTCTTGACAAAAATCTCCGATTTCATTACCTTTCAATTCCCAATATAGAATACAGACAGTTTCTTGTTATTTAACAATTTAAGTAGATATATCTTTAACGAATGCTTCATCTGTCAGGTGTTAACCATTTCAGTGTACTGTAACCGAATTGCGTACGGGTGTCAATTTTCGGGAATTTTCAACATTGGTGGAAAGAAAAGAGTCTGTATAAGTTGTTTGAAACTGACAAGACATCGTTTCTTACAAGATATCGTTAAAAGTAGTTTCATTTGGACGTTAGTGGATTGTTATTTGGAATCGAAACTTACCACTTCATAGTACAAACGTTTTGTATTTTGATGATTTTTTCGATATACCTTTGAGGCTAATCTGATTTAGCAGAGTAGATAAGGCAATTCACGACTGTTGAAACTTGACATCAGATATCGTCCAAGTGGGAATAATTTGTACAACCCTTGGCTACTTACACGCCATGAGGGGAAAATTAGTTTCGCACTCTAATAATCTGTATGCTGTTTACAAGTCCACACAGGACATTTTTATATAAAAATAATTAAATAAACTTTTCTGCCTCGACTAAAGACCTATAACTGACATATAAATGACATTTTGTATGGTTTTGTTATCATCAGCTTCATTGTATGTGTAAAATAATTTTGCAGATAACCTCTGAGTTTAGTTGTGCTTTGTATTCTTTGTCTTTCAGAAAGACGTATGTCTATGGATATAAAACAAGATTTTCAATATACCTTTTTATGATTTGTTTGTTGTAGTTTTAAATTTTGACGACAAACAAGAACAGCATCATACAATGGGCATTTTTTCTTATGCTTAATACGCCCGAACATGAAGAAATATATTAAAATCGAAATTGTAAACGGCTTGTTTTTTCAAAAATGTGTTTTTGTTTCGATATTTCTCATTGTATTTCTTTTCAATCAAAAAAGCACATACGTGATCATTTAGGGATTTTATTAATTCTGAATGGTTAATTCAGTCAAAAGCATGACCCCTAACATTTTGCCATGGGTTTATGAAGCCGCTAGTTGAACGGTAAATCTATTAACACGTTTAATGGCTTTTAATAGCAAACTTTCAAGGCGAATGAAAGATTCTAAAGTGGTCCATTAAATGTAAAAGGAAACATATTTTTTAAAGGTGCCCGGGCTAACACAATTTTTTAAAAGTCACACTTCAGTGAAAGAAAATTTATAAGACGGGATAATTTGCTTGCCTTTTATTCGCTGATCGTGAAACATAAAGTTACAGAAATTAGAAACATGATATTGAAATATTATTTTGACATATACTAGAAGTTGACATTGTTATAATAATGAAATAAAGTGTCAAAAATGTGAACATTAAGTTCTACTTAATCTTAAGCTCGAAATGTCTATATGTATTACAATCTTTAACAGAGTTAGATCATCTAACATGCCTGTAGAAACAGGTTCTTCTAATACATTTTGGCTGTTATAATTGATATAATTTCAAATGTCGATCGTTATTGTTTCTTTCTACAAAATACAATATATCAAGACTGAATATACCAAGCAACACTGAACGAATACCTGACAAGTTCACAACGTATAACAAAATAAAGATCATAATTATTAATCTTCAGTGCATGTCCACAAAATAAAATCAGGCAAGATTACACGACTTTATCATCATCGTATTCAGTTGATTTTTATATCGTCAACAACTTTAGAATAAATCTAAGAATGCCATATCATTTGCCCTCTTGCTCTTTATTTTTATTTTCTTGTTTTATTCATATTTAATCTATGGCAAGTTTCAGCACTTCCCCTTTCCTTCACATGCAATTTGATTTACAAATGGATTAATTCACACATGTCTTTTTAACTGGACTGCAACTATTTACAAGGGTCAAGCATCTAGTAAAATACAACCATGTAAAAGATAACAAACACAACCAAAATAATAACAGGATGTGTAACAAACAAAATGTTGGTTTAACAGAAGTGTTTAGTAGAACGTCAAGTATAGAAATCTTGCAGTCTACTGTTACCATCTTGCAGTGAGCCCAGTCGACTGTCGTTAATCAAGTAACTTTTTTTCGTTTTTCTTTAGATGATCTACATTTCTACAAAGTTCCTGATTTTCTTTATACAGGACGAAGCATACTTACTTCCTTTGTTTAAATGCCAGAGCTTAGTTGTCTAGAACTTTTCAAGATTGTAAAAAGTGAAGAGTTCGCATCTTACCAGAACCGGCATTAATTCTTACATAGTGTATCATTTGTTACGTACACAAAAATCGTATAAATCCCAGCCAGTGAATTTATTGGAAGTAATTAAATCAAGCGGCCCCTTGCCCTTAACTTAACTTAAACTAAACCAAAACCAGTGCATTCTTCTAAAACAGCTTAAAAATGATATAAAAATATATGTATGGGAAAATATTAGGGAATTAATGATCAAAGGCCCAGACTAAATTAAAAAAATGGTTAAAAAGAATGTTATCTAAGACGAATACGAATGAATGATACATAAAAGATACAAATAACATCTATGGTAACCTGCAATTTCCGAGCGAGTTCCGTGTTGTTTTTCCTTTACTATCATTTGCATACCTGAGCTATTCAACCACTATTCTATTGTCTTATAAAAGCAACAGGCTTTTGTGTAACTGTTCGGGTTGTCTGTAAATTTATAAAAAAGGAATTGTGCATCGCTGCTTGATTAACAGGAATTCGTTAGAAGCATTTATGTGACACATATGGAAATCTTATCATTTTAGAACGGATTATCTTTGTTTGTGAAACTGGGCCTTTAATGTCCAAACAATATTTTTAAGGCTTACACTAAAGATGTAACTTAACATCTAAAACTGTTAGCATTTGCAAAGCATATACACACAGTCCTACAAAACAAAGCACAAGTAAAATAAAATATATAACAATAACATCACAAGCGTGAACGAGAATTTATGCTGATCGAAGTGTCTTGAACTCCTGTATATAGTTATTCATACGATCAGTTGCTGTACATTCTGGCTGACTTGGCACTTTCTGGACTTTGCACTTTCTGGACTCTGCACTATCTAGACTTTGCACTTTCTGGACCTAGCATTTCCTGGACTTTGCACTTTCTGCACATTTCACTTTCTGGACTTTGCACTTCCTGGCTGACTTGTATTTAAATTTGGCATTGATAAAAATGCAAAACACTAATAAATATAATATATGGATGTGTACATACTGCCAACACAAATAACATGCTTTGAACACAACTGTATATAAAACACATATGCATAGATTTTAAAGAAAACAAGATCAAATAAAAAAACGTATAATACATATCAAGTGCGTGACAAACATATTTTGTATTATCTTTTCATACAGATAAGATACAGAAATTTTCCATTTTCTTTTTCAAGTCCTATAATCATTTCGTATTACGAGTAAATTTACGAACTCTAAAAAAATGAATTACGTGTAATGGGACCAGTTAGTTCAGTTTGAACAATAAGGTTTTACCTTGAAATATGTTCATGCCGAATATGTTTGTTTTCCTTAATAATTCCACATAATCTATCTTTTTTTAATAAACAAGCAATAATGACTTTAAATCTTTATAGTGTGGCCATACCCCGTGGTACATGATGTCATTTAGGATGTCGCAAGCAGCATTATTTTGCCTTGATTCAGAGGAGAAAACTAATGTAAGTACTTCATTTCTCATCAGTTTAAAGGAAATATAGTGCATACGCAGCGGAAAATTGTGCCCTACATATAAGTCCTAATGATTCTTGTGTCAGATTTACAATTTTCTTAACATTCAGGAAATAATAGTTCATAAATGTATATTTGCTATCTCCAAAAGCGCATCAGTTTTTTGCGAATGTTAGAAAATTGTACACATCTGACAAAAGAATCATCAGGGCCAATATGAAGGGCATAATTTCCCGCTCTGCATGCGCTATATACCTTTAAAATTGATGAAGAAATAAAAAACTTACAGCAGTTATACCCTCCGAATCGAGGCAAACAAATACTGCTTGCGACAGCCTAAATGACATCATTTACCACGTGGTATGGCCACACACTGTTTACTAACTACAAAGTCATGAAGCTGCAGTATAACGTTTCGACCGTCACGCATTCAATTAAATTTATGATCAAGTATCACTAAAAGATGGTGGCGACCGGTGTAACTTCTAAAATAAGGTGTCCAAGTGGTGCCAATATCAAAAATACATAAAATAAAACATAGTGTACTTATATACAAGTAAATATTGAAAGTGTGAAATACATTCTACGTTATAGTGAGCAACTTTAATGGTAAAACTTTCATTACAGTTATCTCCCGTTCCAAAGCCAAACTGACCAAATAAAAATCACAGATAAAAATAAAGGTAAATAGTGTTGTTTATATGTCGTTGATGTGTTACAACCGTCAAAGTCACATGTCTCTAGGCATCCATCAACATCCTCTAAACCTTTCGCTGTCTCAAACTGTATAAGTCCGCAATGACTGCCCCAGTTTTGCACTGCACATTGTCGAACCATGATTGTCGAACCATCCTCTGAAAGAATATGGAAATGGAATATCAACAGAAATGTCAAAACGAAATATTCGAACTGTCTATCGGCAGATTTTTGTAAAGGGTGTTTCTTCAGATTTATTAAAACTAGGAATAAAACGGTTTATTTATTCACTAAATCAAAACATATCTAAAATATATTTAACTGATAACGGCTAATACCCCTAATCATAAACTAGCATCAAATATTAAACGTTCTTGTTGACTCTTATGGTGAAGACTTTTAGATAACACTCAAGTTGCTCCTGTAAGGTTCTCGATATTCTTAATAAAATCAAAGTCTTTAAAATTAAATTCATTCTGAAACTGGTCCGACTCGCCACTTGAAAACAATGTCGCGTGTTAACACGTGTTATTTATGCGCCATTGTTGATGCACCCACTTAAGAAACATAAACTATTCTCAAAGTTGTAGATTAAATTCGCTCCGAAAGTTTTTAAAACCCCGGTTTTAGTGGAAAGAACATCTGATTAAACAGGTCATCTCATCTATTTAATAACATTTCTAATGTTTGTTGATAATGCGTAAGTAAGTACTGAGTTATGCGCTAGGACACAGAATACGGATGAGCATTAAGACCATTTGTCGAAAGCTTCTTGAATGTTCCCATTAAGTTTTAGAAGAACATTGTTCTATAAATTAAAAATACAATTAGGCCGCTTGACGACCATCCAGACTTACTTATGGAAAATTTGTTTTGTCAAAAAAATATTTAAACACGCTAAAATTCACAAGCCCATTCACTTTCCAATAAAACTTCCGTAGTATTAATAAAAATGTCACTGAATAATGATCATTCTGTGAAATATTGGTGAAAATTGCATGGGTAATGTAGAAGGAATTGTGCACAGAAGTTATAGATAGTAAATTTTAGCAAAAGGCAATAACTATGCAAAATTTATTCAAATCGCAAAAGCTAATATGCACTATGGCACTTGGTAATGGTCATTCTGTGAAGGTTTGGTGACATGAGAATTGTAAAATGAGTTGTGCAAAGAGGCAATATTAAGTAAAATTTAACAAAGGGCAATTACTATGTCAAAAATAAGTGAATGGCAAACCCTGAGTATATGGGATACGGCACTTGATAATGATCCTTCTTTGCAAGTATAGTAAAAATCGCATGTGAAATGTAGGAGGGGTTGCGCACACTATCAAGTAAAATTAAACAAATAGCAATAACTCAAAAAACTCTCAAAACGCAAAAGCCGGAATATATGCACTGCAGCATTTGCAAATGATCATTGTTTGAAAGTTTGGTGAAAATCAAATGAAAATTGTAGGAGGGGGTGCGCACAAAAGATGTGACGGACGCAGGAACAGACAGAATAATGGACAGACAGTGCCACTACTATGTGCCACCCTTTGGGTGCATAAAGATAGAAAAAGTAAACATAAAATTTTCAATCTGACAAAACTCAAACATCCGTTAAGCACATTGTACATCAATGGCTTATACGTATAAGTTTGAAAATCTCACAGTATCAGAATAGGAGTGAAGGCCATTCCTCTAGCTATATACACTGGTGACGAATAGGTGAAAAGCAAACTATCTGAACTGTGAAACAAGAGGGCCATGATGGCCCTGTATCACTCACCTGAGTATGACTGCTTTTAACAAAGTTGCTATGGACCTTTTTAATTGACACCAGATGACCCATATTCGAACTTGACCTAGAAATTATTGAAACAATCTCTTTGACAAATTTCCAGGATATTTGGACTGAAAAAGTAGCATCTAGAGTGTTAACAAGGTTTCTCAATATTTAGGCTCTGTGACCTAGTTTTTGACCCCAGATAACCCATATCCAATCTTGAGCTACAAATCATCAAAACAACCTATCTGACAGATTTCCAGGACATTTGGACTTAAAATGTAGCCTCTAGAGTGTTTACAAAGTTTTTCCATATTTGTGACCTAGTTTTTGACCCAAGATGACCCATACTCCAACTTGAGCTAGAAATCATCAAAAAAACCTGTCTGACAAACTTCTAGGATATTTGGACTGAAAATGTAAGCTCTGAAGTGTTAAAAAAAATTTACATATTTATTCCATGTAGTTTTTGATCCCAGATGACCCATATCCAAATCTGAGCTAGAAATCATTGAAACAACCTTTCTAACAAATTTCAAGGACATTTGGACTAAAAATGTAACCTCTAGAGCTTTTACAAGGTTTTTCTACTTTCGGGCTCTGTGACCTAGTTTTTGACCCCAGAGAACCTATATTCAAAACTGAGCTAGAAATCATCCATAGAATCTTTCTGACAAATTTCCAGGTTATTTGGACTGAAAATGCTACCTTTAGAATATTAACAAGGTTTTTTCATATTTGGACTCTGTGACCTAGTTTGTGACCCCAGATGACCCATACTAGAACTTGATCTAGAAATCATCAAGGCAATTTTTCTGACAAATTTCCAGATTATTTGGGCTGAAAATGTAACCTCTGGAGTGTTAACAAGATTTTTCTATTTTTGGGCTCTGTGACCTAGTTTTTGAACCCAGATGACCCATATTTGAACTTGTGCTAGAAATCTTTGAAGTAACCTTTATGACAAATTTCCAGATTATTTGGGCTGAAAATGTAATCTCTAGAGTGTTAACAAGATGTTTCAATTTTTGGGGTCTGTGACATAGTTTTTGAACCCAGATGACCCATATTTGAACTTGAGCTAGAAATCATAGAAGCAACCTTCCTGACAGATTTCCAGATTATTTGGTCTAAAAATGTTACCTCTAGAGTGTTAACAAGGTTATCCAATATTTGGGCTCTGTGACCTAGTTTTTGAACCCAGATGACCCATATTTGAACTTGACCTAGAAATCATCAAAGCAACCTTTCTGACAAATTTCAAGATTATTTGGGCTGAAAATGTTACCTCTAGAGTGTTAACAAGATTTTTCTATTTTTGGGCTCCGTGACCTAGTTTTTGAACCCAGATGACCCATATTTGAACTTTAGCTAGAAATCATCATTAGAACATTTCTGACAAATTTCCAGGATATTTGGACTCAAAAAGTAGCCTCTAGAGTGTTAACAAGGTTTTTCTATATTTGGGCTCTGTGACCTAGTTTTCCAACCCTGATAACCCATGTTCGAACTCTTCCGAGATATTAATGAGACAAACATCCTGACCAAGTTTCATGACAATCGAGGCAAAAATGTGACCACTAGAGTGTTAACAAACCAATTGTTAACTGACGGACGGACGGACGACGGACAAAAGGTGATCAGAAAAGCTCACTCTGTCACTACGTGACAGGTGAGCTAAACATGCCTTTCATTTGATAAGTCTCGTCAATCTACCATATATATTTCTAAAAACAAAATTCCAATTTTGTTTGAGACCTATTAAAACCTAAACATGTTTTGAGAAAGCAAAAGCTGATATTACGAAATAATCCTACCAAATGTCATTCTCGTAAATCAGTATATAAAGCAAAAGCAATTGTACGGAATATCAAGCAAAGTAAATCAGGGCTCTGTCTTTTCAAATATATATAATTAGTCTCTCATACTTCCGCTGGCATTAATGGGGAATTTACGACAGGCTGGAGAGACAGCAAACAAATAAGATAGTATGAGACCTGAAGATAAAACGCCCGATTTTTATTACCTCGAGTTCCTTTTAATTTGATGCAATACTGTGCCCTCCAGAAACCATAGAAGCAGTTTCTTTCTATCAGGTGAAAGGTAGATGTATCTTTCAAGAATGTGTCTTCGCACAGCGGATTCTCGCCGTTCCGTGATTTGCAGTCATAACAGTCGATTGTTAACACTGAAAAGAGAAATGATTATTAACTTGAATGCAGAAAATTATTTTTTTCTCCTGTAAGAATAACATATAAAGCACCATGTCCTTTTAGCAATGGAAGGTATTTGATGGGCGGTCATTTCAGTTATTAAGCACTGATCAATATACTGAGATATAAACTTATCCTTGCTTTAATTTTAAAAGTTTGAAAAAATCTGTATAGAGTTATACAGGTATGCACAACAAACACCTTCTATGTTTCATTTTAACTGTACGGTGGAGCTAAACTTTTACAAATATCATTCAAATTCATTGTCAAATACCTTAAAGTTAAGTCAACATAAAACGTTGCCTTTAAGTTACCACCATGCTACACCAATACCTTAAATACAATCGACTGTAAATAAATTAAGATACTACAATAACAGTTTTTTCAAAACTACCATTCCTTTCAAATACCAAGGAAACACCAATAAACATAATAAATCTTTGCCCAGGGAAGATCACTAAGCTAAACCTAGAATGTTTATATGCTGCGACAAAGAAATTTAATCATCATATTGATCGGAAATATTGGCACTGGCAGTGTCAAGCTTTACAAATGATGATTAATACTTCCGCAATTGCTAGGCATTCTGTTATTTTATCAGCTTGTTTGTCCATGCGTAAATTACAAACTTTCAAGCATATTGTGAAGTGTGTCTGTTTCTCAAAGGAAAAGCTTGCTTTAGTTGTAGGGTATCTCTCTAGCCATGAGAGATAAAATCTGATACATTAAACAGTTTTCTATACGAACAGTTTAATCAATTGTTTGAACAAGCTTAAAGTACTAAGTATATCTTAAGCAGGTAATAAACACTATGTCATGTGCGATTGATGGAAAAATTGCTAGGACATCGAGATCAAGTTCATACGATTGTACATACGTTTACGAAAATCACAGAATCATGTCCTGCAATCCCTAAGTTACGGACAATAAGAATAAAGTTTTTTTCAACTTTTTATCAACAGTTGCAACTCCAAATACAAACAAGTTAATAAAAGACCGTACAGCAAAAACAAGAAGTATCTTCAAAGGATGATCGGTGTAGATAGAGTTAAAAATGAATGCCCGAAAGTGTATCGTTTTCGGACATTGACAAATATTAAACGCACATAGTAATCGAATGTTATATTACCATAACAGATTAGGCTATAAACGAAACATGTTGAGTTTAGTACTAAAATGCCAATATCATTTTCAATGAAATAAAATAAATATTTAGTCATATTTATTATATATTTATTCTATTTAAAATAATTGTTCATGGTTTAATTAAACGTTTTGATATTTAATTTACAGCTGTATTAATGTTATCATTCATGCATTATTTTCAGTTTCAATTAAACTAACAATTGCGAATTCTGCCCTAACATTTTATAAAAATAACACATTTAACAAATGACAAACCTCCTTCTTCAGATGAAGATTTTGTATAAAACAGTTTCATTTGTAACAAACACAGGTCAAAATCGAAGAAGGATGTTAGGTAAATTTTAGGGCAAAATTTTTAATTGTTACTTTAATTGTCTCTGAAAATAATGCAGTATTGATAACATTAATGCAGTCGTTAATTTAATATCAAAACGTTTTAACCATTAAAAATATATACTAAATAGAATCAATATATAATAAATATGACTAAAATTTAATTTATTTTACTGACAATGATATCGACACTTAGCATTTAACATTTTTGTTTATAGACTAAACTGTTATGGACATGGGGAGTTCGATTACAATGCACGTTAAATATTTGACAATGTCCGAAATCGATACTCTTTAGGGCATTCATACGCCGATCATCTTTTTTAAAGATAGTTATTGTTTGTCCATTACTTTTGTCGTTAGAAAGTAAGTAAGAAAAAAAGATCATTCTACAAAATTATTTCTTTTGCTTTCAAATACATCGTTTCAAAACTATTTGTTTATAAAGTACAAATGTAAGAGGCAATCTGAAATATTTTTGGAAGGGATGTAAAATATACAAAGAGCTTGTGTCAAAATCCAATTACAAGTGATAAAGTATAGATGATGATCAGTATAATGTTATGTTAAAAAATTGTCAATCATGCCGGAACAAGGTTTGATATTTTTTCTTTTTCTTTCCTGAGATTCAGCAAGTTCAATGTGTGTTTTAATGTTCATAAGGTTCGGACAAGTGGTACTGGAATGAATTGATTTTCAAAAGCAGCTATATGATTAATCTTTTCCCATGTTGGGACTATTTGTTTGTATTTTATGACTGATTTACATGAATCTAAATGCATAGCTAAAATGTTGATAGGAATTTCAAATACAAATAACTAATGATGTTCGTCTGGTGAATTGGAAGTAGGAGTTTCTACTGCTGAATTTCCATTGTTTTGTCTTCTTCTTGTCATTACGTTTAGGTTAGTGTTTATAAGTACGCTTTGATAAAAGTAAATTAGTCTGGCGAGGCGCGGTGGCTTAACAGAATATTTTGTCTACCGACAAAGACCAATCGTTTAACTGAGCCAGTGCTATAATGCTGACTTTTCCTTATAAACTGTCAGCAATTTCAAAAAATATTACGATGCTATATAATAATATAAAATATGTAATTTTAACTACTAAGTATTTGTTGCAACGTAAAATTGTAACTGAATTTAGTTTAAGGGTCTTACATTATTCATCCTGGGTTTTTGGTGTGTTCTTTTAAAATCAGTTACGCAAGAAAATTATAAGGCGGTATCTGATTTTAATAAACTTGCGGTTGTTTTAAGCAAATATTGCGGATACCATATTCATTTGTTATACAAATCAGCATTAGACATGCGACCGCCACACAGTTTTAACTCAGAAACAGAACAGTCTGAAATGTTTTATCCAAAACAATAGCATTTCTATGGATTATCAAATAAGGCCACCATATACAATGCTAATGTTCAACAGAAATGCTGAAAATATCTAAGTACACTAGCACTAATCTAATTTACTGACACCATCAGACTGGAGGAACATTACCGCATGCCGGAAATCCAATACCAAACTATCATATTCTCTTTTACAATTACCCAGGGACTGAGTGGCAGAATAGCTTCTCTCGTTTCTTTGCATTCCTTAATATGAATGCTGTAATATGAATTTTTGAATAAACATGCCATATGAAGACACTTTTCCTTTCAGATAGAATTACATTAGCTTTACAGTGTTTGCTGTTTGATAAACATTAAAGTTGGCCAATATTTTATGATACTTAAAAGGGGATCCATTGTGGTGTGGTTAATAGCCAAGCTAGTCAATATTTGATGACAGTTAAAGCGCATCCTTTGTGATTGTGGTTCATTACTTGGTAAGTGTTTTAACAAGTGAGTATTGTTTTTTTATAAATAGTAGCTTTCTTTCAGTTAAGCACTACCAAAGTGTATACTTATTTTACGAATTATCTCACGGAAGGTTTAACCATCAACACTGATTTTAGATTGGTTTAAGTTTTCATCTGTCGCTTTTTTCAATGCTCTCTGTCTGATACAAAAACTGATATAATCAACTTCGTGATATCTTTAAATATGATGTAAGGTTGTTATTTAGTGTAATGGCTGCAACGGTAGTTTGCATTGCCACTCAAAAATACAATGTTTTATACATTCATACGATTTAAATCCCTAAAATATCCATAGTAACATCGAAGCCCAGGATTCGTGTTGTCATCTGGCACACGTTTATGCCGTTTCTTAGTCCAGAAATTAATATTATTAAAACCGTTAGGAAATTGCGTTCTGTTGTTTTTGTTATTTTGTTGTTGCTTTTAACTAATGAAAGGAGGCCTGTTTCTCTAAAACAGAAGGTTAATAAATGCACAGTCCATTAAGTTGATCACATTTAGAAATCGGAAATGGCAAATAGTACGGAAAAAATAAAATAAAGCTATATATGGTGAACGTATTTTGAACGTATCAGAGAAATATGTGCGCTGGCAAGGCGTTTTTGCTAAATAGACAAAAAGCACTAAAAGATTTGCATCACAGCGATCACCTTACATAGGATTTCATTTGAATTTTTGCCAACAGCCATCAAGTAAACTTGTATATTAAGATTTCTATGCAGCAAATATACACTAACAATGATAGAAATATATTTTTGTCTATAAGGGAAACAAGAAATAAATAAATAAATAAATAAATAAATGTGTGTGTGTGTGTGTGTGTGTGTGTAAAATAAACTGAATTCTAGTCATTTTCATTATATATAATTATTCCATTTAATTTTTAATTAAATTTTAATTTTTCACAGTTAAAACGTTCAAATATTTAATTAAAGACGGTATTAATGTTATTATTATTGCTAGTTATTTTTATTGCCTTATTTTCAGAGGCAATTAAATGAAAAATTACGAATATAAAACACTGATACATATGACCAAAGGCAAACTTTGTATCTAACAATTTCATTCGTTACAAATATAGGTAAAATAGACTTTAATACACCTACGCCGAATAACGAGGGACACACTACAACTTTAAACGAGTAAACTGCACGTGTTTAATTTAATGATTTTTATTGGCTATGTACATCGCGTGATGATTTATGCAAAGAAAAACCTTTTACACCAAAATGATTTCGTGTTGTTATTTTTTGTAGCCCAAAGGATATTAATCTTCATACTAAAGTGTAGTATTTGTCTGCACGTACTTTTGAAACTGAACTATGACAGTTTATGAGATAGGAAGACAAAAATTAAACTTATAATGGAATCAACCATTGGCGTTTACAGAACAACTGCAACTTTGTTTTTGCCGTTATTGTCTAGTTTATGGATTTTCAGAAATAACCAACAGTAACAGAAAAAATAAACAAACAAATAAGTAATTATATAACACAAACAGATTCTAAAGAAATGAAATGAAAAATGTATTGTCCTCTTAGAGATACATCTATAAAATATAAGATAAAAAAGAAGTCACACGTTCGAACATATTCATGTGACTGTTTAAAATTAATACAACACTTAACCCATAATTATAATTAAAAGCACGTAGCGTGCTGGAATACAAAACAACGATGTTCATTAGAAGTTGATTTACTTAATAAAATCATTCGATCTTGTCGTATACTCACGATATTTTCGTCAAAGCGACTACAAGATGAGAGGGCAATTTAGAAAACGCAGTAATATAATTTCATAATCAGTTTCTTCTTAAAAAATCGATGTGACATTAGCGTGCTTGACTCTCATATAAATTACTAAAATGTAGACATAAAATTTACTCTGTCGATATATTTTGTCTTTATGTTTTGTATAATTTATGAAAAAAATCGCCTTACTATTTATAACAGCTTATAAAGGACATCAGGTTTGTTTCGGAAGCACCTGCAATATCATCGATACAGTATATATATGAAAGCTAATGTAAGTTATTTAGACATTCTAGACATTCTTTGCAGTCTATCTAGAAGTGTATGGAGATCTTGCGTGTGAATGAGAGAGTACTAAATTGTGAGTGATCTACTCATCAAGCTGAACTATTTTTAAAATTTCTGAATCTTTAGTAATTGATCAAAAACAACTTACGAAGTGAATGTCAATGTGAACTTTACATTTTATGTAGCGAGCATAAAGTCCACATGCCAAACAATTCTGTTTGAAGGATATATGTACAATAGTTCTTGAGTACTAGACTAGAAAGTATTTCACACTGCAGGCCCCTTTGTGCTTGACCTTTGACCCTGTGAATCTACTGGCAATGTCAAACAATTCTGGAGAGTTTGAAGGTGTAATAAAGAAAACCAGGATGATATATAGGCTATAAGGATGATATATGGTGAGGTGGATCAGGTCGGAAGGTGGTTCTGCCTAGTATCTGCCGAACCCGATATCACTGTTATCTAAATGCAGTTGACTTAGATATTTACTTTATCAGGTAACATCATCAAAGACAATTTTGAAACCTTTAATTGACTTAAGTAAGAAATACGACATTTAATTTTCTGAATGTCTAAAAGTGTACTCAACTGTTCCTCAACATTTAAACTAGAGCAAATAGTCCATATGCGTTGAAGGCCACCATTGAATTGAGGCAATTTGGCCAGTAAGGGAAACCGCTAACACAATATTCTACAAAGTAGTAGTGACTTCAGTTTCAAAGGAGCAGTCATGAAAAAGTTGTTATTTTAACTAGCAAGCCAAGATGTGAAAGCGAGATCCGAAAGCGAAATTCACCGCTACGAACCCTGGTTAGAAGTTTTATTCCATAGTTTTATTTTTGATCTTGACACAACTCTGATCCTGTATTAGTTTAAGTGACCACGATTTGTTGTCAGTACTTAAGAGTTGAAAGGGAAAGCACAAACAGATTATTAGTTTTCTGCGGGGTTCTGATCCAGCTGATGGGTCAGACCAAGGAGTCCATCTTGTATGTGTTGCACAAAGGGATATCAAATCAATGAATAAATACTTAAAGTAAAGGGTTAGAAAAAGGGCTTCTACAGAATAATTGTTGAAAGATTTGGACAGACTACTCAGCATTTCTATTAAACTAGAGCTCGAGTAAAAGGAAAAGAAAATCTCGAATTTGTTTAATCAATTTAATGAAATTCCTACTCAAGGAAAAACATGTATTCAAACAACTCTTTTTCTTCTTTGTTTTATGTGACTGACACAGAATGTCTGAAAACTTAAGTTATCAAAGGAGTTGCCTAATAATAAGCTAAGAAATTGTTTGAAAAAAAAGAAAGAAAAAAAAGAAAATCCCGAAACTGAGGAGTATTTAAAAGAAACAATTAATGAAAATACAAATCACACGAAAATATCAGGTTTGTATTGAGCAAAATGTAGTTTGAGAAAGGACTAGTAACAGAGATGCTCTGGCGGAGTATGTGTTCAAAATATATTGAGAGACTAAGAATTAATGAGCTAGAAAGAAAACAGTAAGGAAAAAAGATTAACAAACAGTGTAAGGTGACATTGAAAAGGACATTTTAATACAGTTGATAAACTCGAAAATGAAAATACTGGACTGATGAAAGTTAACAACGCTGAACTGGATGATAAAAGCAGCAATACATATAGTTAGAACCTATATTCCTGTGTTTACTCACTATTGAACAATAAGGTCGCATATGAATTTGCCAGTCCTGTCATTACAAGTGTTTTAATTAAAGTTTGTAAATTTAAAACAAAATAAGCTTCAATCTCTTTGGACACTAAATAATTGGTTCCTTAGGAGAGGTTTGGTAACTAGGTAATCAGTAGCAGAAACTTCAAACAACGAAACACTATACACTGATGAAACTTCAAAATACACGCATTAATTGGATACATTTGCCACATTTATTCTTCGGGTCACCACACTTTATAAGGTCTGAAAGAAACGGCAACAAAATAAAGTCATGATACTAGAAACTTTAGGTGACATTGACAGTGTATCAGAAACAGATACAGAAAGTAAACTGTAAACGTATATAAAACATAGTATGTTAGATTGTGCTTCAACATAAACTAAATAGTGAGCTGTTAAGTGTATACATAGATACTATATTGCCAGATATTGTTGAAAATATTTAAGCTAGCGGAAGAAGGAACAACTAAACTACCAACTGAAGAGGAAGAAAGGCTTAATTTTATGTATTAATTTTCGATAAATTAGGACAATTAGACTTATAGATACTTTTGCACGACCTAGCAATGCCAAAAAGGTTCCCAAGAAAATTTCTTGACACCAATCATTTCAAACAATTTGCTTTTAGCATTACAGCCACTGAAATGGAACAGGTTTAAGATATTTTTAACGAATACTGGCTAAATATATTATTTTCAGAAACGTACAATATAGAAAGAATAATTCTAGGAAAAACAAAGACCACCTCAAAATGGACTCCCAGTGTCAAATAAAGTCTGTTTGGTTGGAAGTAAAGCTCTAAGACTAGTTTCTAAAATTATTACCACACCACTATGGAAAAGCATTGGGAAAAAAAAACATCTAAATTTCATCAGGGATTGATAGATTCAGGTCTCTTCTCAATCAATTAAATGATGCTACATTAAACATTGACGATTTTATATCTTAAGAATTGATTTTGTTTGCAATGAAATTCCAACTGAACAGGATTAGTATAAATACCTAACATAATCTTCTGACCTAGGCTGCCATGGTTTTGACTTCTTGGTATAATGTTACCAGCTTGAGAATTCGTACAAAGAACATTTATCCACCGGAAAATACACAAATGAGATTGAAACAAAGAGCTGACAAACATTACAAATAATTAGGGGGTGTTTTCTCATATGAAAATCATATTCTTACTACAAAACCAATCTTCAGAACGTTTACATTGGAATTTCACTTCACTGAACAAAACCAGTGATTAGCTTGAAATCAAGGATAATCCAAATAAAATAAAAGAACAGAATAGAAAAGATGTTATGAATGAAAAAAAAAAAGAAACTCAGACGAAGGGAGTCTGTTACCAAGTCTTTTGAATTCAGGGAAAAGGAGGCATTGGAAAGAAGGATGAAAAGACCCAAAAAAGAAAACAACGATATAAGCGTTGATGAACTCTGTAGGTCAGAAATTCAAATGAACATATCTTTGAGAGAAATAGTTTAAATGATTAGGGAAAAGCTCTAAAACTACAATTAAGGCTGGTATTTGAACAGAGTTTTGAAGAACTAGAGATGTGTCCAACGGACACGGATGACCCCACATTCCGCTGTATTGTCACAAACATCCTATACATTATCAGGTGCGTTTTAAGTCTAAAAATGTTATTTTTTAGCTTTATCAGGGGACATAACTTTGCCGATCTCCAATAAATTTGCGTCAAAATACCCAAGTGCGTAACTTCACATGCTGACAACCTTTCTTAGAAGTGAGATGCATAAAAACAAAGTTTCAGTAAACAAGTAGTTTGCAAAAGAAGTCAATTATCTGTAGAAGTATTAAAGAGTAATGTGCATTCCTTAATTAACAATACTTAATATTTAATATTATGTCAATTGTCCTTCACCTAAATCCTTGTATTTTATTAATGATGGAGGCAAAGGTTTATTGAAGAGGGTAACTGAAAGTTGAACACAGGCCGAAAAATACTGTAGGCTTAGGACTTGCTAAATTTATATTTAAGTTGACATTAGATTGTTACATTACAACCAATAAACAAAATACCATCTTTTTTGCTGTAGATGTCCGAGGCATTGCCATTACAGAAAATGTGTATGTGTAAGTTTTAATAAAACCTTAATGGTATAAAATATCTTGATTAAACTAAGACTTACTTAGAACTGACAAACGACACTTCATTACAATCACAAAATGCCTGATCCTTATAAAACTTTTTGGCCAATTGATGTATTTGTAGCAAAAGACACATTTTTTTTTTACAGATTTTGTCATTAAAAGGACAACTTTAAATATAAAAAAATTTCTACTGTAAATAGTTTGGCAATTTAGTATCTTTTGTTTCTGATACAGAAATTATTTTTAAATTATGTTAGCTTCTCTAATTATTATTTAGGAAAACTGTATACAAAATATGAATAGAAAGCTACAAAAAACTAACTTAACTTCCTTTTTCAAATTTAGTTTACGCATCGTTGTCTTACTAGAATAACGGTTCCAATCTCGTCGTAATAGCTTTCATGATTGTGCGACACCGTCGGACACCGTCGGAAACGCAGGTAGTATTCATGGTAACTTTGATTTTATATGTTCGTGGTATACCGTGTGTTATCACAGTTAACTCATTTTAGGTTTCAACAATTACTAAAAACAAATTAGCCGCGTCCCGCTCTTGATAACATGAGTTTTCTTGCTCCATTTTACCGTTCAAAGATAAATGTTGTTGTTTTTTCTAAACAACATGGTAAGAACTGCATCCATTTTTAATATTAGTATTAATAGTTTAAAATCCTTAAGAATTTATAAACCGGACAATTTAATGAGAAAATGGTTAGACGACATGTCCTGTTTAATTTGTTTCACTACAAAGCAACAGTAGTCTGTATAACTTTTTTGTAAGCACCTTCAACAGCTCACGTTCTTCCCTTCCCCGGCTGCACTCATATTCTTCATTTTTTAAATTATACAGAAAATACCTACACTTTAAATAATCAAGTTGCCTGTGGGATTCGAACCCGCATCGATTGGCACCAACCGCCTAGCAAAGCAATGTAAGAACGCCTTAGACCACTCAAAAAAGATTGCGCAAATAACAAGGATATAAAAGACCACACCGGTCACAGGCGTTAACCTCATTAAATGTTTATCACTAGTATTCAGTATCTGTGTGGGTAAGTGTGTTTTAGTGCCCTGAAGAAGAGTTTGTCCGAAGGGTGCAATTCGAGTCTACTCTGTTATTGCGTTTTCAGAAGATTACTATAAAAATTAATGTTTATCAAACTGGGACCATGTACGAGCGAAAAAGAAAGACGATTGCCAGCTTTTATATTACTTTTCTCTCTGTGTATTTGTGCTACTTCAAAGGACTTTGAAAATAAAGAAATCACATAAAAGTGAAACCAGGTAAAGGGATTGTTTCACAATGTCTATGTCTGTCTGTCCACCTGAATGTTCGTCTAAACTACCAAATAAAAAAAGAATATCATCTTCTTACATCTTCATTCCTGTATGTAACACATTGGTATGTGAGTTATTATAAATCTGTAGATTTGTTTTCAAAATGGGTCATTACGGCTGTTTCTATTTGTCCTTTCTACAGTACATATTTATTGATTCCTTTGGTAAGACCGTTACCGTTAATAATACATTTACGACGAAACAATATCGTCCCTATCTAATTACAACATCGCTAATCTAATTCACTGACACCGTTTTCTTAAAGCAGTCAAGTTGAATATTGAGGCAGTAAAAACGTTGTGCGCGTATTCCAATTGCCAAACTGACCAATCAGTTTTATTGTTGCTGTGGGATATAATGTTATAACGGGCTTTGTTATTACTCCTTTACAAAAGGCATATAACTCGACTGAGTGGTTTGCTCTATCGTCCGCTTTCTCAGAAGTCACAAAGAGAAGACCAATTGCAAAGTTACGGCACTAGTGATGAGTTATAACTGGTAAAAAGTTCTGATCTATGTTGATGTCTAACACGTTAGGGTCTTGATTATTGAAAAAGCTTTTCTAGGAAAGGACACCCCTCCATAGAGAGGTATTCTTACTACAGTTATTATTACTAAGAATGAAAGAAAAGAGCCAGCCTACTGAACTTTTTGCAACAATAAATGTCTGATTTTGAGATTCTGTTTCTGTAGTTAGATGACTCAGTTTCTAATAACAATTTACAGTTTCATTCTTTAGACAAACATCATCAAGAGCTCATTAATATATTCTGACAAAGTTTCATGGAAACTGGTTACCTCGTTGACCTCATTGGCGTGCGTGTACTTTTTCCTATAATATTAACGGGTGACCTAGATCTAAACTATAAAAAAAAACTAGTAATTAAAACTTTTAAAAATATTACAGTTTATATAAATATCCACTGCTTAAGCCACTGTCTCATAAAAGGTCCGACGGGTCGGCGATGGGGTGACGACAAGTTTTTGGGGAATCTGTGGCATTTTCGGGGAGTAGTCTGCGATATATCGTCGATTTATCTGCGCTTCGGCCAAAAAAACAGGTGTTTTTTTAGATCGGCGAGATGTCGGCTAAAATTACCTCCAAGTTAAAATTTCCCGATCGATCGGAGGAAAAATTTCTACCCCGTGAAATCGTTATAGCATCAGTGACTAATCGCCGATGATCCGGCCGGGTTACAGGCGATTTATCACTCCATACCGATGTCTCAGATTTCTTTTTCGCTTGTCAATATCGGGGACTTGTCGCAGGCATCTCGCCGTGCTTCTACCGATGTACTGCAGACTCCCGGATAGGTCACGGCCGACGGTATACATATCGCCGTGTGCCCATCGATTATTCATTGATCACTCGCAAAATAATCCGTGGCTAGTCTGAGATATATATTAACGATTACTTGCGTTTTCGCCGGGTATATATAGTAGTATACTATCTCGACTAGTCGGTGACTAATCAATGGCTAATCGACAGGTCATCACCGTTTGATCTCCGATTGAAGTGGCTGCACGTCGGCGATCAAAGAAACCGACATCATGGGAACGTCAGATTAATGAGACCGCTCGACAAACAGTGTGCACCGATGTCGCTTTCAAGGTTTTTCCCGCCGACAGGCCATAAATCGGGGAAGACGCCGAGATGTCGGTGTCGCCGATTTTTATGAGACACTAGCATTAGCATCTAAATGCTTACTCGTTTACTATTCCCAAAAAGAATTACTTATTCAAAATGTCATTTTCAACATTTTGGAATCATTAATAACTAGTAGACAAATGTTAATCCAGAAAATATGCAGATAGTTTTCTGTCAACAAGAATGTGCCTGTTCGTCATTAATCGACCCATTGTCGGTAATCCACGTTCGATCAGTTTGGTCGGTCCGGTCGTGGAACAATTGGTTTCGAACATTTCGTACTCATGATTAATTAACGTATTTTCATTGGTTTCCGAAATGTTTTCTTTCGCAATCTTAGCAAATGAAATCAATCGATTTTAACACGAAGCTATATAAAAATATCCGGGAAATACGCCTATTTAAAGTTTGCCTTAAAACTTGAAAAGTGTTTATTTGTAACGCTAAATATCATTGAACGAAGAGTTCCTTCACTTTGCTCATAAATATACATGAATACGAATTATCGACAGGCAATTGTCCAATGGTTTATAATGTAGTTTACGTATGTATCGGGGGTAACTGACGATGCAATCGACCGTATTCTTAGTTATTTCTAATGTTATTTGCTTGATTTTTCTTTTCCTGGTTTCTTAACCTGACTCAGTTTCAATTCATTTAAGAAAATACACCTCCTTAACCTATGTGTTCGATGTATGGCGAAATTGGTAGACACTGTCTGTATACAAATTTGTCTTTTATGTTGATTTTGATTGTTATGTAACAGAAAACAAGGCCAAAATTACTCCCAGCGGCACAATATCGACCGTTAACGTCAATAATCGTTACTCGATTCAAAGTGTTTACTTGATTTGATTACAGTGACATCAGGCGAACATTTGCCTTTTAAATTTTCTTCTTTGATCTGTAAATTACTGAAATCATTTTCTTTATGACTGGAATCATTTTTTTTAGCCCTACTCGAAATGCCTATCGTTTAACGATTTACATGCACAGTCCTCTAATCGATAGGTTGTGTGTAGTGAAAGTTATATAGGTTTTCAAAAAAAGGATTGTTTGCAAACACATTTTGAAAATCTAAGAGCACAAAACACCTCTGAAAAACAGACACCTGAGAACCATTGTAGATATTGTTTGATGCTTCCTAGCTTTAACTTAAAAATATAACATAAGGTAGTATGCCAAGGTAAAACTCTGTTTTCAAAATTGTCCGTGTGTTTAAATATCTTTTAACCAATAAACCAATATAAATGTGATAAAGCTCCATCAAAGGAAATAACTTAAAATTTTGAAAAAAAAATCCAGTTTTCCATATTTTGGTATAGTGAAAACTTGCCCAACCACTGTTTGCCAAGTTTTTTTTAACGAACCAACATGGATTGAATTTGAATATTTTATACAGTAGTGTACTCAAAACTTGCCCTGCACCCTGTCAGCCGGGTTTTGTTTTTATTTACAATTCTAACATTTTCAGCAACTGGCTGACAATAGACAAAGAAAAAATTGACCGTGATATATCCTATATGTTATATCATGCTGAACACAATCGCGCGATATCTGACGTCACTGCGAACGTAACTGGTAAAAATAGTGCAAATACTTGCATCTCTTATAAATATACCGAAGTGTTGGAATGGAAATAGATTTTAAAGTTTTCATGATCTACCGTCGTATATATCACGGTTTCTCGTTCATATGCCCAATTGTTTAATCTCTCAGGCGTACGGCCTTTGTTATTAATTTACTATGCATCTGAACACGACACCGAGATATATTCGACGGTATATTACTCAAACGTATAATTTATTTCCTGAACCAATTATTTAAGGAATTTGATAAAGGGTCATCTAAGCAGCATTTGTGAGAAATTATTTTTGAAATCGTGTATTACCTGGTAATAATTCCTACCTTGATCACAGATAGGTTTAATAGGTATAAGATGCCTTCAGCATTAAAAAAGTTGTTTCAAAGACTTATTTGTTTAAAGATAAAGACACTTTTTGCTATTGTTGTTGATTTTTTTTATTGTGTTATGAGATCATATCCTAGACCCAGCTCTTGCATTAATTTTTTCATCACGTAATTGTTTTATTTGTAAAAATTGAAATGGCAACAACAGCAGTAATTTAAAAACACAGTCATGGATTATCTTTTGAAACAAACAAACAGTCAACAGTCGTAATTTAAATCTTATTACGTCAAGATCTGCATTCTGTTTAATTTCACTTGAGAGCAATAAGAATAATTGTTCTTTTTCCAAGTTTACAAAGCAACAGAAAACTTTTAGCACTTAACTGTGAAGGTATTCCCTGTATCGATTTCTTTAGTATTAACATTTCCAGTAATAATGTAATTATACGGTAATAATATAATTATTGCCCTTGTATAATTACAAGAACATTGTTCTAATTTTTCACCAATTCAATTTTTTTTACTTTAAGATGGCGACCAACTGATTCTGTAAGAAATCAGATTTTCAGGAAATTCGATACCTTGCTCATGCGTTTTACAAGGCTTGGGGGACTCTACGCCAAAATGAGTTTTCATGTTTTCGCTGCGTTTATTACCGTAATAAACGTATTACTAAGAGTTTTGGGTTTTTATGAATAGAATTTTTTCCCTCATATATATTTGTTTTTCGTGCAAGCTTTAATCATAAAAAACAATGGATTTTGTACGATTTACTGTATATAAACTTTTCAAAAAGATTCTTTCCTCCTCTTCCAAGTCAGTGTATTATATTCTTTTTTCAATACGGTAAAAAAAATCCCTTAGGTTTGACTTGAAACAAAACGAACTTGCCTTGTGACTTTATTCTTCTTACTAAAATGACGTAATGATTGTACCTCAGCCCAATTTGCACTGGTTTCTAATTTGCACAAAAAATATTAGTTACCGTCACCGCAGCAATGTTGAATTGATGTCTTTAGATAAATATGAATAAGAATAATGAAAATAATTACAACAACTGAGAACAAAATCCCATCATACATTAGTCTACCTCAAAGCTTTTCATACATGAGACGAATGCATGTTATATAAACATACTTGAAATCATTCAAGAAAGCAAACCTGAAAACGTTTTTGTCGAATAAAACGAATGAGCCTTGAATACAAAAACAAAAAAACAAAAAAAAAACTTTCAACGGATTTACCGATGGACTAAAAGTTTCTCAGTGTCTTACTGTGTTTTCGGCTTGTCAGAGTCATGTATACTGTATCTTGGACAAAATGTTACTCAATATGATTAAAAAAAACTCAGTCGACAGTTTGTCACATGGCATATGTCTTTATGGCTTCTGAAACTACAAATTACTGGTATCATTCCGCTTGTATGGGTATTTGTCGTATTGAGTTAGTTTTAGCAGCTGTATGGAGATCTGTTCATCTCAAAATGATATTTAATTACAACCAAAGGTCCATTAGATAGTCATATTGAGACTATATAAATGGCACAATGCGTAAAATGACATGAAATGATTATCATTTGGGCGTCTTGAACTCATCAGAGAATTATCTGTTCCGATAAGTATTACATTGCTTTGTAGGTCACAACTTCCCTTGCGCCACATTCATTCTAAACCGCTGGAGAAATATGTACACGTTTGTCTGGCGTTCATGCCAGACGTCTGTATGGTCGGAAATAAGATTGCAATAAATATACCTTTTTCGGTTATGTTACTATGCTAATTTCTAATATGTTTTCGACATCAACATTATGGTTATCGCAGACAAAAAATCTTAACTAGTCACCATCGTAATCATCAAAATCATCATGATGTTGACTATTTGTATAATCAGTTTTACAAATTATTTGGAAACTACGGATAGATATCCGTCATCTACAAAAAACTATCCACAACGTCGGTATTACAGGAATAAATGACGTTTGATGTGCGTGACGGACGGTAAGATGATCTAACGCCAACAAAAGGAAGATCCCTTTGTACGCCAGTATCTTGCAATCATGCTTATAATATATTTTCATCAGTTTTTAAGCTCAAATAAATTAGATAAACGTGTCTGTCTGTCTGTCTGTTTATACTGCCATGTCATTTTTTCATCATCACATAGATATGGTATTTACATCAAGCTTGTTTCACGCTAAATTAAAGTTGTTATGCTTTTCTTGATCTTAAAACAATGTTATTTCAATTTTTCTAGAAAGTGTTTAGAATTTGTCGGCTGAAAATCGTGAAATATTCTTTAATTTATTATTTCATCTATAAATTAAATGTTTATTACTCACTGAGGCTGGGTCATCTGATTCATGATTTATTATCTTAATGGCTCGAAGGCGGAGTTAAACAACCAAATTGACCGATGCGAAATAAGTTACGCTTAATTGCTAGGATATGTGCTCAAATACGCTTTTAAAAAATAGAGTCAACAGCTGCTTGCTCAGAAACCTAGTTTCTGATTAATAAAACATTTGTATATTATCCCTCAAATTTAAATATGTTGATTTGAAATTGATTTTACGAATATTTTTAAGGTATATGTCAACTTAGACTACATTTCAGTTTACTTAACAAGGGTATCGCCATTTCATATATTGGCTACTTCATTAAAATATGGCAATCTGGTTACCCTAGTTCCACAGTATTTGTAATTGTAACTTGTAAAATAAATCAATGAACACGCTTAAATTGAATAATTGTTTCGAGTTTTCTGACGTTTTCCTGACGATTTAAAGGACTGAACGCAAACAGTTTCTGACATTGAATAATGATGTAAATAGAACCCGAATTGTCTTCGTATAGGGTAACTCTCGGTGACTCCGAATGTACTGACCAGTCATCTTTTTTTCCAATGATTATGACATATTTATTTATAATACGTATCTAATTATACCAACATTGTTCTAATTTAACTCTACCATCCATAAAAAACAAGATGAATTAAACCTTTACCGGAGTGGAACTTTATGGAATTTCATACTTATACTTTACTTTTTATTGTAATAGTCGATAAATAACATCAAACTCAGTTACAATGAAGATAAAATATATTACTTTCGCCACAGAAGTTATGTAATTGAGAAAGAGAAAAATATTTTAGTTCCTTACACAAAACAAATGTAAAGTGTGGATAAAACATTTGCATCAGATTGTCTGACTTAAAGTATTGCTTTTACTTCAGGTTTTCAATCACATCACATCTCCTTCCCCGCCTCTTGTATGTTTGATCTTGACCTTAGAAAGTGCCTGCCGAAACGTTTTGTCTTTCGCTTCGGATCAAGAGATTGTTTCAGAGGATCAAGAGATTTTGCACAGACGGTCAACGGACAGTCCGATTATTTGCTTATTCGGAGGCAAATACAAACACATCATACTTGTGACACATTTAAACTTTATTCTTTTACTCATTTTAAAACCAAAAGCAATACATGCTGGAGGCCATAATGCAAGTAGTTATATAAATTTATAAGATAATTACCAAAACAATTCGTCTGATTGTCAAATGTAGGTTTGAGAAAACATTTTGTTACTGATGAAATTTGAAATATTTTCATGATGCAATTGGCGAGAAAAATTAACCATAAATAAACTTTATATGCGTCACTTTATATCAGACCTTAGTACTAAATCATAGATCACAGAAGAAATTATCCTATTTTAAACACATTGGTCGATGAATGACTTCTATTTCTGGTCATAAAGGAAAGATCATTCTTACGACAGTGTGGGCGTTAATTACAATGGCGCGTGTAAATAAGGTATCAAACACTGAGTTTCTTTTTGACTAAATCGCTGTCTGCTTTACAGAACTGACTTAAATCTATTGTTTTCTAGCAAAAGGATATTTTTGTTTCCAAAACGAATGTTAAACACTTTCGATCATTATCGTAAGAAGATATTTTATTTGATCAAGTTATTTCTCAGTATACGATCTTTGAATGTTTGTACCTTTATTAAATTTGAGATTGAAAAACTGTTTTATACATGACTGACCGAGTGTCATGTGTGTGTGTGAAAGACTTTGTGAAATATTCACTTTATTGATAATATGTAAACGCTCACGCTACATTAATGTGCATCATAGTAAGAGACCGATTATGTTAAACCTTACTGAACAAAAGTTAGATATTTCAGCTTGCTATGTCAATGATCACTGAGCATTCGCAACAATCATTTAAGTATTATTTATAGTGGCATATACAGACCTGTATGCTGTTGAATAAAATTAAGGTTACAGGGTGTTTCATAATATCTGATACACTTTCAAATGAACGCCTTTTCTCTAATAAGACAGATATAAAAATTATTCTTACACCAAAATGATAAGGAGACCATCATTTTATATATAACGTCAAATACGGGAAAACACTGACATTATGACGTCATCAATTAATGTTCTTTTTTTTGAAGACGGCTATGTGCGTGTAAAAGTGCCAGAACATCATAAAACTGTATTACGAGGGCTGTTCTGTTATTTCTGTTACAAGAAGAATAAGAAAACTGTATTCTGGTTATAAGAGAGTGACAGTTGTACATGAAATCCAAAAGTTCACCAATGACCCATACAGACCCTCATCACAAACTTCATGAAACGTGTGGAGATGCTGCGACGTCAAAATGGACATCATTTTGAGTATATGCTTTAAAGGTGGCGTCTTTTCAAAAGGTAATTACATTTTTGTACATAATCATAATCTGTGAAGTGGTACATATATAAAAATGCCTAATTATTCCTTTGAATATGGTGATTTGTTATTTCTTTTTAACATCGAAAAGTGTGTCAATAACTTGAATGTGTGTCATATAATTTGAAACACCCTGTTAATAGTTTATAATATTTGTCTGTTAACAAAACAAACACTCGTCAACTGTGTTTTATGTATTGCGTTTATGACTTCGATGTTTTTGTCAACTTTGTAACATCCGTGTTCTTTTTGTTTTGGATCTTACAGATAAAGGAAAAAACTGTTTGATATTATTTTCGTTAAATTATTTCACGCGTAAGTATC
The DNA here is from genome assembly GCA_012932295.1 of Cyclina sinensis. Taxonomy (NCBI): domain Eukaryota; kingdom Metazoa; phylum Mollusca; class Bivalvia; order Venerida; family Veneridae; genus Cyclina; species Cyclina sinensis. Next base: position 4,152,345 of record JAAONU010000001.1, read on the forward strand.
ATCCAATTCAAAATTATCTGGAATGAGTTTTTACTTTTCTAAAAAATTGATAAGCTTTGATGTGCTTACTATCTAAGATTGTTTCAACTTTTAGTTACCTACCTATTAGTACAACATGGTTTTGACAATTGTACTTTTTTCATTAAGACGCTTAAGGTTAACAGAATTGCATTGATATAGTGAATCTTGGTCAAGGTCGACTAGTGAAGCCTCTTTCCTGTCTCTATTTAGAGAAGAGAGAGAGAGAGAGAGAGAGAGTAATGTAAAGCCTGCATGAACATACTGAAAAAGATTTAATTTAGTAACTTACTAAGTAATTTATGTCTAAGATGAATATTTACCACGTGCTATTTCAGTTTGTATCTAAAGTAAAGGCAGAGTTGAGATTGAATATTATTGATACTGATTTTGTCTTTTTCTCTATAACTTAGTCAACATTAGGTTAACTTTGTTATGTATATAAATTTACAAAACAATTATTGCAGAATAAAATAAAACAAAACAAAATGTAAATTTTATATGGAATCTCTTCATCAACATTTGGAAACAAACGAGCTGTGTGTTTTTTAACTTATTACTGATATTTGATGGAATAATTTTGAAAAACATGTTTCAAGTGTATCGATATTTCTTTGGTCACAATAATGAATAAAAATGGCTAAAGAACGCCACTTGACTGTTTTTTTTTTTTCCTTCATTCCTAAAAATGACATTAACCATCTTATTTCCCTAGAGCAATGAGATATTAAAACGTTCCGAAAAAGATCAATGTGTCTTTGAGGACGCTATCTGTCCTAGTGAAAGAAAAGCAAGGAGTAATTACGTTTTAATTTGTAAGAACTAGCTCAAAATTGATTTTTAAAAGAAACAATATGGAACATTCAGTTTGTTTCAGGGTAAATATAAAAGGCTCATTTATTTTCTTTTGACTCATTATATGTCAACCATTGTGAGGTTATTACACAGTATTTCATTTCTAGTGACACATTGTGTAACAAGTTATACAAATTGTATATTTTAAAACTTCAGAATGCCCTACCTTTTTCACTAAATAAACATACAGTTTGACACAAAAACTATTTGATTACACATTGATTACACATTATAAATTCAAATGATTCTCAAATTCTATCAACATGATCAATACATTTAAATATGGGTTTTTCTTAAATAACTTTAATTGTAATGTAATAGCATTTAAAACAACATAAATTCAAGGGCAAAAGGGTGTAACAAGGCTGCGAAGAGATAAATAGCACTAATAACTTATATACTTTCTACATAGCAAATTTGTACAATTTCCTCCCGAATGAAAAAATGTTTCACTGTCATGCTCAGCTATGATGAACATATTCAGAAGGCACAAATTACTGAGTGTGTCATTAATCCTCTGTTTGAATCCACATGTTAATTCCATAAATATTATGACAAACAAAAAAACTTTTAACAATAAATTGTGACACCCACTACTGAGACCAAACTTAATATTTAAAAGACATTAAAGAAACGGACTAAAGGAATGTGACCGTATTTAAAAAAAGACGCGTCGTTTAATAAGAAGCACTGTATAATACCTCATCTGAGCTAAATCAAAACAATTTAAAATATCATTTATCTAACGACTAATTTCGTGCTAAATAAGTTGTTCAGGTACTGAAATCAGATATTTTTATAGGACAAAAAAGTTTACCATTAATTCTGTTCATGCATATTGTAAAGGATACTATTTGCTTTTTTTATTAAAATGAGTAAGGAATTACTTACCGCTTTTAATGACAGCATAGAGTAAACAAAGTCCAACCCAGAAGCCCGTATTTCTCATGACACAAGGACTGCTTTGTAACCATCTAAACACCATCTTTACATTTCTTTCTAGCTTTAAGCCAGATCAGTTCGCATCAATCGCTTTTTTCATAGTAAAATATAATCCACTGGTTTTCCTCTGACTAAAATCCAAGTGGGAAATGGCTTGTTTTGATTAAGTTTGTAAAATATTCTACCTTTTTTCCCAATCAATACATCATACAACAGTTCTGTCTTATTTTGATTAAATTTGAAGTCGCATATAAAACTGTAGGTCAGAACTCTGAGCAGACAATATATCCATGAATATCGAACATCCTGTCATGGGAGATTTTAATATATCACCGGTATGGTAGTTCCGGACCCATAAACAAGTCACTGACAGGACAAACAATACACTTCTCAATATCATTTTTATTCAACAGTACCTGACGTTCTTACGTTCTTACCTTACGTTCTTGTCTTTGATCTATATCATACATAAACTTGTACAAAACAAAAATTCAAAGCATTATCTTAATCGCCTTTCCCTTTGTCTGCTTTTGGCTAACAAAGAAGCGTTATATAAATTATTTATCAGTTAATATATAGTCCACTCTTTTCCAAACCGAACAAACACAACGTTTCTTATCAATTATTCAGTTTGTTTCTGTTGCATAAAGGCTTCAATTCTTTGATTACTTTACTGTTTGTTCGGCACAAATACCTGTTTTAGTATTAACGTTTCTTCAGCTGACCCTTGCAACACGCGTCTATTGTATCCACTTGAATTAATCTACTTTGCTCTCGGGAAGTCATTAATTAGCGAACTCCGCACAATACTGAATATCTTTAGAAATTAAGGTTCTGTGTGGAAAATTTACACGTTTATTTTAATTTAAATCCAAACTGTTCTATTTTTCTGCTGCATGTATGTTCGGTGTTAATTTTTGTAAATTTCCAAGATTCATATTTTAATAGATAAGAAAATATATATATTGTCGAAAAACTCAGTTCAGCTTTTAATTTTTTTTCACTGTATATAAAAAAGCATTATTGCATAATCAATACACACAACAAAGTTTGTATGCTGATTTTCGATTTTAAAGTACATTTATCAAAGACAGAATAATATCATCAATACTGAATCATTGTTGTGTCGACAGACCGTTTTAAATTCATCTAAAACACATGTTCTAAAACAAGTAAAACTATATTTTTGGCGAATTACTGACTGCAAAATTCAAACCGTATCCATTTTAATCACCTTCAACCATTGTACAACATGTATGTTATACCTTGCTCCACGTTGAGTTTTAACATACTATTCCAAATGTAATCCTTCTAATAGTTTTCCTCAGTTTTTAAACTTCGAGTCTTCAAACCTTGTAAGTTCTATAAGAATAGATAGAGCATAAGGTAAAACCTAAATTGATACATGTAAATAATATCCTTCATATCTCGTTTATCACTACCTATGTCACCTTAGGCGTAAAATCTAAATTCTAAATTTGTTTTCTTTTGTTTAACACTTCAGCTGTAATAAATCCACACTCAAAACGAAAGACCGTCTATGAATTCATTCGATTTCTGTTCACTATTCAACAATTCAACATTCACTATAATGTTGTTATTCGTCTACTCCTGTTGATGAAGTGAATCAGATGCCTTCGGGACACATCATGTTGTCTTGTCTCTCTGTAATGCTTTCCACTCACTCTGTAAGCAGAGCGTTGTCTTCTATTCCGCATACTCTATTGGATATTTGATACGGTTTGTGCAACCCCTACAGTGAAAAAACAAGCAGAAATCAATACAAGCTGGTATATGATCATTCCTTACTAAAATATACCTATTAAAACGTACACAAGAACAGAGTACAGCATTGCTTCAAAGCACCGCTATATAATACGTTTGAGGGAAATAAAAGCTAGATATTTTCCAAATGATCTCTCTTGTAAATGAATGCCTCATTCCAGTGAGGTAACAAACCGTTAAATAAACAATGAAAAGCAGTCTGATTCTTTCCCAGAGACCTAATTTAGCAGACGTCAATGAGAGAATTGATGCCGGGAAAGGAAATGTTAAAGAGCACAACATCGCAACTTTAAATATTACGATATCTAAAGTACAAATTCATTTGATAATGTTTTTTATCTGTAAAGCTAAATTTTATATATGCATTGTCACTTTACTATGAAGCTAAATATTAAAAGCACAACGTCATGTTATGTCATAGCTAAAGTATCAAATTAACAATCTCATTGTATTGGAAATAAGAAATACAACATATCACCTAGCAACGTTTTCAAAAATGGCACGTTGTCAGAAAATACCTGTTGACCTTACTTAGGTTTAAACAATATTTGATTTCAATAATCACGTATATATATATACAATTTACATAATACAATTCGAAAAGGATTGCGTAGAAAGCTAGTAAGCTTTTTTGGAAACTCTCTCCTTTCTGTTGACCTTACTTTGACTAGTTTACAGCTTATTGCCAACCGGTCAATATCAATTTGATAGAGGTCTATATAATTTATGTCTCCCTCCTCCATTATGATTTTCTCTATACATTCGATATGAGTCTCAATATAAAATGCAGGCTTTATTGTACACTTGAGAATTATATTATATGGACAATATTAAATGAATATGTCCATAAAACTCTGCATGTATACTGACCTTTCTTTCTATAACAGAATGACATTCTGTTACAGTAACAATTTTGTCTCCGGTCAAAAATATCGTATTTGTGATATTTTGTCGCGTTTTGTGGTTTTCAAAACGATTTGTTATTTTATAATGAAAATCTTTATCTCCATATATTAGACAACACATGTCATTATCTTTATTCTAAACTTTTCCATAGATATCTTAATATTCAGAAATTTAATGTTAATTTCAGCTATTCAGTTGTTTTGTTTTGTTATTTTGTATTTTTGATAGTTCTTTGTTATGCACTTGACAGGAT